>JAWWTY010000077.1:127308796-127498415 GCA_035222235.1 Margarornis squamiger
CTTCCCTTCCCTTCCCTTCCCTTCCCTTCCCTTCCCTTCCCTTCCCTTCCCTTCCCTTCCCTTCCCTTTCCTCCCTTCCCCTCCCCTTCCCTCCCCTCCCTTCCCCTCCCCTCCCCATCCCATCCCTACACCACAAGACTGTCAACACTGCCTGGCTTTATTCAGTTTCGGAATTGCCAGCAGAGAAATCTGTTGTCTATTTAAATAAGTTTTGTTTTTTTTGTTTTTTTTTTTTTTTTTTTTTTTACAGTAACTTCATGCTTTTTCTTATGAAAACAGGCTAAGAGACACATCTTGTGTGAGGTGGATACCTCACACCTGAGAGAGCTGGTGTTGCTCTGCCTGGAGAAAAGAAGGCTCCAGGGAGACCTTACAGCAGAATTCCAGTAACTGAAGGGGGCTTATAAAAATGAGGGAGAGGGACTTTCCTGTGGGCAGACAATAACAGGACAAGGGGAAGTGGTTTTAAACTGAATGAAGGCAGGTTTAGATTAGATTCTTTACTTGGAAAGTGGTGACACACTGTAACAGGTTGCCCAGAGAATTTGTGGCTGCCCCGTCCCGGTTGTGTTCAAGGCCAGGCTGGATGGGGCTTTGAGCAACCTGGTCAGATGGAAGGTGTCCCTGCCTTGGCAGGAGGGTTGGAACTAGATGATCTTTAAGGTCCCTTCCAGCCCAAACCATTCAGTGATTGTATGATTTTATGATAAAATGGCACTAATTCTCATTTCCATCTCCATATGATTTTCATCTAGAAAAAACATTTGCTTGTTTTTTTCTTTACATGATGAAAATTAGCCATAACAACCATGAATTTGTTTTACCTACTTTTTCTTGTAAAGGTTCTTCCAGAGTTCATAAACTGCAATAATTCACAGTGGCACACAGGAGGTAGTTTGAAAAATCAGTAAAGCTGGGCAGTCATGAAGGCACAGGGAAAGGCTTTGCAACTGAGGAAAGACTACTCCTGAGACTCCAGAAGTGCAAATAGCCATAAGGCAGTCTCCTAAGATCCAACCCACCCTTATTCCAGCTGATGTAATGATCTGCCCTTTGCCTAAAGATAAAAAGTGATAAATACTCTCAATTTCAGTTCTTCCTTTCAATCCTTCATACCTTTGATTAAGAAAACTGAGTATACATAATTGAGAAAATACCTTTTTGTTTAAATATCTAAGGGATTTTTTTATATATATATTTGTTTTTAGGGGACCTTTTTGGACAAGATTTCATTAAAAGTGATTTTCTTCTAAAGTTTATAGTAGCAAAAAAAAATACCCTGTTTGTGATACAGTTGCTGCTTCAGTCTGTCAGTACAGCTCAAACCTACAATTTCTTATGGAATTAGATATTACAAGAAAGAGCACAAGAAATCCCCATAGACACACAAAATTTTTGTACAAACCAAATAAGAGAGCTATTCTGGTTTCAAAGGTGAAAACTGGCACTGAAAACCCTTATTCTCTCTCAGTTTTTCCTTCATTCTCTCACAGAGCCACTGTCAAGATCAAGATTCATGGTTTCCCACATGTCTGCAGAGGAAAACATGTTTTTTATCATCTGATAAAGCCTATTAAAATGTTGTCTACAGCACTTTTTTTAGGTCGTTTGTTCTCAGTGGCATTTTACACCATTTTGTACGATCCCAGGGGAAATAAGGACCATGCTATTCAGCTGTTGCAATGAGTTAAGAGACATTCCAAATGAAGGGAGATACATTAACAAGAAAATAATGAAAGAGTGCTCGGATTCCCACTAATCTAGGGCTCCTTTCCATTGTTCTTCTTGGGAGTAATATTCAAGTAAGGACTGCAAGACTTGATCCAGTGAAGTTCTGTTTAATGAATGTTCTCACAGGAAGTGAAATCTACTCAAATCTATGCTCCTGACTGTATCAAATAATGGATGTAACCACTTCATGGGAGGAATAGCCCAGCATTATGTGTCTGCTCTGAGAGGAACCTACAAAGCCCTCATGTGCTTGTCCCAGATGGTCACTACGTCACCAAGGTACAACAGGAAATGTTGCTGCAGCAAAGTCCTACACAACTGTCAATATATTAGTAATAAGGGGAAAATCACAGAAGAATTTTTGAGATATCAATCACAAAAGCACTTCAGAACAGGGCAGTAACCAGGTCCCATTAGTTTCTAAATGAGAATATGTATTTCTGAATTCAAGAGAAAGAAGTATGAGAAATAAATGACCTTTTATCTAGGATAATTGGGGTCTGTGATTGCTTATTATTGTTGATAATTTGTCAAAAAACACAAACCCTAAAAGCTACAAATGAGAAAGAAATGTTTATTTCTTGGCCTTGCAGCCATTTTTGTTGCTTGAAGCCAAGAGGGTCACTAATTGCAGATTCAAGGGACCTTGTCAACTTGGACAGAAGCAGAATCTGAATGGGACGGGAGAGAGTGTGGGAGGAGGAGTTACTCATTCAATCCCATTTTTGTTTGCTGGGGGGTTTTTTCGTCATTAATTAAGTCATAGTATCATGGTGTCTAAAATGGTATCTTAATTACCATAAATTCTTGCACAAATAAATGATGAGCCAGAAAGCTTTAATATCAGGTGGATTCTGAAAGGGTATGAAAGCACTAAGGGTGGCATGGCATTGGGTCTGCAGCCGTGACCTTTGAATTGTAGGGCCTTGTCACTACAAGGAGTGGCAAATGTAAAGTCGGCCCTTGAGACCCCTCCACAAGTGGAGGCCAGGGATGGATGGAGCTGGCACTCAGCCAAGCTCCAGCAAGCCAAGGGCATGTGAAATTTCACATATGGGTCTTACTGCTACAATCCTTGAGAGCCTGAGGAGGAGAAGAAAGCGATTTCTTGACCAGATCTCTGACAGGAGGTTTGTTCTTTTGAGTTAGATTTAATACTGATGTCTACCAATGTTGTGGTTTTTGTCTGTAAGTGTGTCTCAACCCTGGAATACATTTGGTATTGTCAAGTTTTAATGTCAAATTAACTTGTCCGAAGCTGAAGCCAGGCTCTTGCGGTATCTAAGCAACTGTTCCAAAACAGTGGTTAAGAGGGATGAGCGGAGCTGGAGGCAGTGAGTGCCGGCAGCTGCACATCCACTGTCTCTCCCCGTTCAGAGCAAGGTCGTTTGTACACGTGCACCTGAGGAACTGCGTGACCATCTTTGGGCTGGAGTCAGCGTCCCGCTCACTGCATGGAGTTTTTTCTCCCAGCTTCCTGTAACAGCCTTTTTATGACAAAGCACATTTGAAAAATGAGGCTTTCACGTACGAGTCACTGAATCCGAGATCAGAAGCTATAAACCAGGGACAAGTTTTTCCACCCACACACAGTTCCTTTGCCCTTTTTCCCCAGAGCCTTTCCTGATCCTGTTTTCCCTTCAGTTGAACCGGAGGAGCCAGAAAATACCTATGAACTGTCTCTGACCTTGAAAAGTCCTCTTTTACCCTGCTGACCTGGCAGCAGGCAGAGCACATCAATGTATGTTTCTGCTGTTGTGTTGATCCCGCTGTCCTCTTCAGGGGCAATCAAACTGCCTGCACTTCAGCTTCCAACTAACCCTCTGGAGAGCAGGGCTTGTTTTAAGGGGCAACGAAACCCCTTGGTGTTGAGTCAATAGAGAAAGATGAAATTTGCAGAGGGTAATATGGGATGCCTAAGGCATGCTCTGGTGCTCAATTCCTCTCCTAAGGTGACCATGTCTCTACATATTACCCGTGTGGGAAACCCATTATGCAACATCCCTGTCAGTCACTTGAGTTTCCCCAGGCTGCAAATCCCTCTTTACCTGGCTGATGCTCACTCAAGGTCTTACCTTGCTGACTTATCTTACAAACATTCTTGATCCCTAAAATGGGTGCATGGATCTTTTGTTTAATTTAATGTAAACATGATATTAGGGGCTTTGATGTGCATACAAAGACAGAGAAAACACCAGCTAGACCTCAGCTCTCAGCTGCAAGGGCACACTTTGGTCAGTTCAAGTAGTCCATCTTCACAAATCATACACAATTGTGAAATGTCATGATATTGTTGAATGGATACCATGGCACCTCATCTGGGTTCATAAGCAATTCAGACCTCAAACTAAATGGAGGGAGTAGCTCACATCAATTAAATCATTCAGGATCATTTAGGAAGAGAACAGTACTGCAAGCTGCAGGCTATTTTGCTTTCTGCCTAGCCCACAATAACTCTCAAATACGAATATTGAACTGAACTAGATTGACTTGTGTCCTGTACTCTGCTCAGTACACTGCTTTCCTGCCTGGCATTTAAATGGAAATATCACTATTCTGCAGCATGGCACGAAGGCTGAACATGACAATGTGCTTACTGGCTGCTTATGTTCAAGTCAGCCACTTGGATGATGTGTCAGTGAGTGCAGACACCCCCAGCAGTAATTCCCAATGATGTGGATCACTGATGATTATCAGGGCCACAGAAAATGGTCCATGAATCAGAAGGGATTCATAAGGACCTTGTTTTGGGGGGGCACAGTCCCTGCAGAGCCATGTGGCTGCCTCTCCTCTATAGGAACCCAGATGACTGGCCGGGATGAATAACCTTGCAGAATGGGCCCTGAAACACAAATAATTGAGGGTGATGTGTATCTCTAGTATATACAGACTCCAGATAGGGGCTGATTGCAAAAGGAGGAGGTTGTTGAGGCACACTACCATCCCAGCCTGAAGCATTACTGTCCCTAACTACGTGACTAAGTATCACTCTTTCTCCCGGAGACGAGAGATCAGATTTGGTTTTGGATCTGATTCATCCAAAATAGCTGACAAGAGCAGTAAATCCTGGATTTGTTTCTTTCTGTTTTATTTCCAATGCTGCTGAGCAATTCCCTTTTATAGAGCTCTGTCATTGAGATATGCCTCACTTTTAATTTCCCTTTCTTTTTACTTCTCTGGGTAACTATTTTCTTACAGAAAGTGTAAGCGAAGGAAAAAAGTGAAGTATATGGAGACATGGCACACAGGCAGAGGTTTACTGAAAAACCCTCCCCTACTTGTTGTAACTGCAGATATATGAAAGAAAAGACAGACACAAAGCTGAGTTTTAAACAGTATTTCTCAAATGTTGAACTCCTAGTTGTTCAGTTTATGGGTAAAGTCTTTCTCCTGCTCTGAGTTTAAACAGTTTTCAGTGAGAGTCCTTTACCGTGGATAATTCCGAGAAGCTGGCTCTGATTTTGCTCTCTCTTGTATTCTACTCATATTTATAGGAAACACCAAGTCATTGAAAAATATCTGGGCTGACCTAGAAAACTCTAATTTTGACAAAAATTAGTATCATATTCATATCCCCTTCTCTCTGTATTCTTTTCAGGATTTTGTTTCTGAGATGTGACTCTAGTCAACACCTAGTCTGTGCAGGCCTGAAGTGAGACATATGGCTAACTCCAGGGAAATCCTAATGCTCACAGACCTCAGCCCTTGCTTTTTAAATTGAGACTTGGAGCATCGGCTTTAAATGATCTTTCTGTGTGTGAATCTTGTAAGGCATTGTTTTTGGTGATTTGAGTTATTACTTCCGGACCTATAACATTATTGTAACTTGTTATATCTGTAATTGGCATGACACAAGCCAGCCTAACAGCCTAACATGCTACCAGTGGGACAGGGATTACATCTCAGCCACCAGAAAGCAAAGTTCAGCTGCCTGAGGCTGCCTTAGTATGATAATTGCATTACCACATGTTGATGACTCAAAACCAATATGAGAACGATGGGGCAATTCAAACCCCTGCATCTGGGAGGGTCTCTGTGTCCAGCCTCCTCCCAAAAACCAAGTCCATTGACGATGATTTTTTTCTCAGTGAAAATGCCCTGAGGACATTTAACAAGTGGATCTGAAGTTCTGGACAGAATTGTAATACTTTATGTGCTGAACCTCATGAACACAACTCAGGAAAGTAGTTTTAATCCACAAGTTACTACTTTTCCTTTAGTGCCAGCATCAGCCTCAGTTTTGGATTCTGGACTTTTCAATTTGGTGCTTCTTTAGCTTTGCCCTGTGTTTTGAACATCAATAATCAGGTATTAGTGGTCTACAGCTCTGAGCACTGAAGGCAGGCTTCAGATAATTTTTTATCCTTTCCTCGCAGAACAAAGAGTTGTGCTAAGCACAGTAAATGATGTCAGTAAGCAAAACTTCATGGAAAATATGGGACATGGGAGAAGAAAGCATAAAACCTACTGAGCAGTGAGACTGAGCCTATCCTTTCTGAGGACAGGTGCTTCCCAGAAATGTAAATCCCCACCCCTCCCCACCCCGTCTTTTCAGACTGTGCTGTAAAAGGTCTAATAAAACGTTTTTGTTTTAGTTAATGATTCCTTCAAGCTCTCGCAGCCAAAATGAGTTCCACTTCATGAGGTCAGCATGCTCCTTGTACTCACAGCCAATGTTCCCTTTTTTTATTAGTGTATCGACAGCATAGTTTACTCCAGTAACACAGCAGTGTTGGGACCTCATTTTCCATGGCATGAAACTATTCCCACTTCACCTGCTAGCAAACACAGCCCTGCTTTTTTTCCAAGTAGACAGACTGTTCCTATCTTGTATGCCTTGACTTTATGTTGAAAGTTTCTCCTGACAATGTACAGGCCAGTTTGTGAGTTATTACCCAGTCCCCCAAAGTAGCTTAATGTCTTTCCCACGGTGAAGAAGGTAATTTAGAAAAAATGTTCTCAAAGCCATCTCGGTTGTGACTGAGTTGTTATCTACAGCCCTTATTATTAGCTTGTCATATGGGGGTGCTGGAAAGCTAACAGCAAAGTGGGAGGCACGAGTTTAGAATATGTCAGTATTGTCAGTGTCTAATGAGTTCTAAAATATCAGGAGGATTTTGAAAGTTTGTGACTTTCTCAGGCTGGCAGAAACATGCTTATTAAGAAATCTGAAGAATTGCAGAATCAGAGAAGCCCCCAAGATACGGGAGGCAATCCTCTCCCTAGCTGTCAGTGATGGGAAGAAGCTAAAAACAAGAAAGGATCTGAATATTGAAAAAAATAAATGAGGTAGAACAGTACCACCTTTAACAGAGGAAGACAGACATATAAAAGCTGGGGAATCCAACTAACCCTGGAAATTGTAGGAAAGAAAAGATTTGATTCTGGTCTCTGCAAGCAAAATAAAGCCTCAGACCAGGCTGAACAGGACCTGTAAATGCATTTTCTTACTTGATATTTTTCTTTTACGACACTGCTTGTAATTGCAATGACTAAAACATAATTCTAATCTTGTTGATGCACAAGAAAAAGTGCTAATTCATTCTGGTATTCATCCAGTATTAAAAGCAATTTCAGGGAAATCTGGCACAGACTAATTTTCCTGGAGATGATATACCCAAAACACCAGTTTTAGCATCACTTACAAAGAGAGACACATTTGGGGCTCCCCAACCTGCAACATGCTTTCCCCTTAAACTGTGTTTGTGAACCGAATAATCAGATGTTTAGTGAAGGAGAGAGGAAAAGCCTTCCATCACTGGTTGTCACCATTCCTTCTTCAACTAGCTAAAAGCAGAGGCACAGCAACCAAAAGCTTTGCAAATAAAGTTCTGCTGTCACACAATAACACAAAGGAAAGGATGTTTGGTTTTTTTTCCTCCCTGCTTTTGGTCTTTAGCTATTGGTTGCACAGACAGCTGCTATGGGTCTCATTTTGTTGCACAGAATCATAGAATCATTTAGTTTGGAAAAGACCCCCCAAGATCATCAAGTTCAACTGTTAACCTGGCACCTTCAAGTGCACCACTAAACCATGTCCCTAAACACCACATCTACACATCTTTCAAATACCTCCAGGAGTGGTGACTCCACTTCATTGGACAGCTGGTTCCAGCACTTGACAACCCCTTTGGTGAGGAGATTTCTCTTAATATGCAATTTAAGTCTCCTCTGGCACAAGTCCTCTGGCATCTGGCATTCCCCATGTGCCAGGCTTTATTTTGGAAGAAAACAAAGCAGGCACCACCATCACCATCAGCAGCAGCTGATGGCAGAAAGTAGAGTCAGAAGTAAGAGCACCTGCAGAAGGTAAATGCAGAGAAAAATACAGAGACTGAGCTGAGATTCAAGTGATTTCAAAAGTCAGGAGATTCAAAAGATCCAGAAAATTTACAAAGATGACAAAAGCAATGACCAAGAAGGGTGACAAAAATACTGAGACTTAAAAAGCAGGATCTGTGGGGAAATCTGAAATCAAAGAGGTTTTTAGGGTTCTTTTGATCACAATGCCTAATCAGGCAGGAAACTGCCTGAGAGATACTCACAGATCACTTAATCTCCCCCAAAGGAAAAAGATGTTTTTTTCTACAGGGCAAATCAAAGTGGATTTCACAGCATGGAAAATATGCCTGCACTACAAAAAGGCATAGAGATGTTACCTTGGAGCAGCCTTACTTTTATGTCTTCCTTCAAATTTAGTGATGGAATTCAAAGAGCCAATAAATATTGGAAAAAGAAAACAAGTACTCTTATGAAAACACTGAACTAAGAAGAACTACACAGCAACTTTTTTCCTAAACTAAGCAAGCAGTGTTGAGCATTTTTCACATGTTAGATAATGAATTTTGAAATACAGTATAATTCACAGGCTAGTTTTCTGAGAAACCAGTGGGAGGATGGTTGGCTGTTTATGTTAAAATTCTTTGTACGGGTTAAATACATCTCCCTTAGTCCAGTTTCTGCCTGAAGGGAAGCTGAGAGCAGAATATTCTACTGTAAATTCTTCTGGAACTGTATTTTCAGCACTCACTGTTCAGGGAAAAAATGCAAAAGGTTTGCAGAATTTAGCAGGATGTTAAATCTGCAGTTATAATTTTTTAATAGTCTTTTTATTCCAAAGCGCAGGACAACACATGTCAGGAATCCTTCTAGCTTGGAAAGGCTTAGACTGAATCTTATCTTTTTAGGCTGAGTTCCACTGGTAAGCATGGAAGTCCCCTGGGTCTTCCCAAGATGGGTGAAGTGCAGTTAGCTTCACATTTCTCAGTGTTTGAACTGGATAAAAGAAAAAAAAATAATAAAAATAAGAAGTTTTGAGTGAAGACAGCAACTGGACACAGGGGTGACTCTGGAAGGAGCTGACCCTTTCTGGCAGAGTCGGTAAAGAGCTGGGGCTGATGGGCACTGGGAAGCTGGGTCCTGCCTTGCTGGACGATGGCAGGTATTGCACCAAGAGGGCTTGTTCCTCAGTCTGCTTTCCCAGGCTCCTGCCGGCCCAGAGCAGTTGGCATCTGTGCTACCAACCCCTTTTCTCCCCAACACCCAGGTTGCCCCACCCTGGGAACAGCCCCTAGCCACACCATCCCCCAGTCTGCCTGGTGTCCCCTGTGAGGAATTCCAGGGTGCAAGGCATTCACCCAGCTATACAACAGCTTGGCATAACCCAGTCCTCTTCAATCTCCATGTACAGCCAGAGCCAGTGATACACAGAAAACAGCGTGAGCTGGAGAGAGCTGCTTTAAAGTGCTGTTAAATAAATGTCCAAAGTGGTGCTTGCATGACTGCCCCCTTCAAGCTCAGTTCAAATTGGTTCTGTGTTGACAGTGGCAGGTCACTAGTTTCCATTGAGATTTCATTGTTGATCAGCAAATGTACAGACTAGCCACAGGGTAATTTCTTCTCCTTATTTAATCAAATGGAAACTTTCAATCCATTTTTGTGTTCACAGAACAGCCATTGCAGTTTATTTAAATAGGTTAAATACAAATCAGCACCAAAATGCAGCCCAGCAGCATAACAATATGTTCCCTTTTATTTGATATAATGGATAATAATTTATATTATCTTTATTTCCCTAGTCTTTGACTTCTCAGAAATGCTTCCTATAGTGCCCATTGGAATTTGTTTGCTAGTGCACAGAGCTCTGTAACTTAAAGACTTTGACTTAGTGCTGGGGCTTCAAGGGCAGCAGCTCAGAGGTTGCAGCTCCAGCACAGGGAGAAAGAAGTGGCACTAACCTTTCCATGTTAAAATCAGCAACCAAACTCTCCAAGGACTTTAAATTCAGCACAATGTGGACAGTTTTATTTTTTCACTAAATATAGACAGCACACTTTGTCCTCCAGGGGTACAGAAATAGGCAAAAAGAAGATGTAGGTTTTATATAGTGAGACTCACTTGAACAAAGTGTGATGAAAGGAGGGTGGGGGTGGCTTTTCCAAAGGCGCTGGGGAGCTCCCCATGTGGGTCATGGCTGTAGTGTACACCTCGTAGGAGCACAGGTCAGGGGCATTGTAATGGCATGAGGAATTTATGAAAATTGACTGACTGGCTCTATGGATGGTACTGGAATGCAGGTCCACCAGGACCGTGCAGACCTGCACTAGGTGTGGCTGGTGGTTTGGAAAAATTCCTCTTCATCTAGAGAGGTTGGGGATTTTGCATTATTTCTCATTTTCACATTCCCTGTTACAGCTGTATGTGTGGAAAATCAAAAGGTGGAAGTGAGGGAGCAGGGGGGATGTCATTAACTTGAGGTGGTCTGGAGAAGGTTTCTGTCACCACCTGACATGGCTTGGCTCCTTGGATTCTGTAAAACAGAAGAGATGGGAGTAAACTCTCCAAGCTGGTGAACACTGAGCCATTGCAGAATTAAAAGAAAGTCAAACAGCTCTCAGGAAGAAGTGATTGTTTGATAAACAAGAACATTTTATGGTAATCTCTGTATTTACAAACACAAGGATGGGTCAAATGTCTGCTCTTGGAATTTTTTCATGACAGAAATTTCCTTTAAAGCCTAGCAGTTAGAAAATGCTTGTGCTAAAAATAACTTGTAACTCTCACAAAATTCAGTATTTTACAAGTATTGCTGTTTTTTAGACCACTTGGTATTTTTGCAACATAATATAGACTCCTTTGTCATTAGATCACAGTTTTGGGCAAAGTTTTGGGCAAAACTTAACTTTAGGCACATCAAGAAAAGATTACTAATGTAATGTCTAGTGTTGTAAACTCATAGGCGTCAAAACAGGAGCGGATGTCAAAGGCAGGTGCTCACTTCGGTGACAGTATGTCCAAGGACTCATAAACAGCTGGATATATGCTGACCACTCACAATGTTTTCTCTGAATACATCATTTTAGCTAATAAAAAGTCACTAATGAATGTAGGAAAAATTTACAAAGCCATTGAACACATTGTTTAAATGTATTGACAGAATTCAATGTCACATCTGTATTCTGTGTTTATCTAGATATACTTTGGAGATAGCTAAGAAGGTAGAATTTAAAAATTCATCCTGATTGCTAGGCGAAGGTATTTATTTACATTTCAGACATCCTAACTATGAAATGTTGGGTGCTGCTTGGTGGTTTTCATAATTTTAGAAAAATACAGATAGATGAAAGACATAATCGAAAGGCCAAGAAGTATTCCTCCAACTACCATGGTCCACATTCCATAGTCTCATTTCAATCAAAATTCTCATTGTCTTCAGTTCTGCAGTGGAAATGTCATGGAATTACAGGGACTTCTGCCTATTAGGACTGTGTTAAAGCCTAGCTAGCTCTGTAGTGCTTGCCTGTTTTGTTTGCATTTTGAATTTTTGAAAATTAATGTTATCGATCTAAAAGACCTTCACAAAAGTTACTGCTGTAACCAGATGTCTTTGAGTCTGGCTCTGAATCTATAATGCACAATAGCCCATGACAATTAGAATTTGATATCCTCAAAGGCTTGACAATTTGTGTAGCACAGTGGCAGAAGTCCATTAACACAGAAAAACACTTAACAAGAGTAGACATAATGATCTTCTCAAATTTGACACAACACTTTTTTATTTAGAAAAAAGCTATTTTATATTACCATGCCCTTTCATAGTATATTCAGTATCCAACTGCTAATATATTTGTTGTTACTTCTGTTATTTTATAATTCTGTGTATACTTTTAGCAATTTTTCTGTTAATTTGCTGTTGGAATAATAAATTATGTTATTAAATAACTCTATAGAGCTTTTTATATGCTAAATGAGTTGATTTATTATAATATCTAATGCATGAACAAGTTTAGAAATTAAGTTTAAGTCTTTCTAGAGGGCTTCAGACAAAAAGGTTAATGGAATGAGTAAGATAAATGCTAATTCCAAAACTGTAGATTACAAGCTTTGATGCAACTGGTGAGTTGAGAACATTATCACTCATTTTAATGTTGCATGTAGGTAAAAATAATACTTGTTCCAAATATAGAGGCCTCAGGAAAATATCACTCATTTGAAAAGGGACTTACTGTATCAGAAGATGGATCATCTATTTTCCTCCCAGTGTTTTTCCATCACAACACTGCCATTGTCTAGAGATGTGAGTACTGTTCTCCCTGCTAGAATAATGTCAGAAGGAAGGAGGGGCTGATAAAGAGAAGACTTTTCACATTAGTTCACAAGTTTGTGGTGAGAACAGGCTTGATAATTCAGCAGACACCTGGGTAGCCATGTGGGTACTATGAAGCTGGCAGGAAAATATGAACCCACCTCAATTGACCTTGGATTCAGGAAACTGAAGAAAATCTACGTTTGCTAGAGCAATGCTTTTGTCCATTCCCTGCCTCAGTTGATCATGAGCACTTTTGGGATGTCAGCACACATTAATGACTACATACATGGCAGGGCAAGAGACAGCTAAATGGGCTCTTTTTCCACAGAGGTGTACACGTATGCTTTGGATCATCTTACAAAAATTTTTTCAGCCAGTCAGGGAGATGGAAGCAAATCTCAACCCATGACACAATGGAGCCCTCCAGTATATATATAATATATAATAGACTAGTATATAATAGTCTGCCTGATCTGCTTTGTCAGAACAACTGGGCTTGTCTGCCTGAAGTCAACTAATCCAGCTTCCTTGTACTTCCAGCAACCATACCATACAGCCTTTTTGCTCATCTCACCAAACTTGATCCTGCCACCAACATGCACTAACAGCTATTTGCTCAAATGCCATCAAGAGTACAATGAGGCTCAGTTCTAACAAGCTGCAAATTTGCATCTCAGAAGTTCCATTTTTCTTGCTCCATTCAGAAAAAAAGGAGCATGTCCATGAAAAGTCTTCTCTCATGCCAAGAGGCCAACGCATACTGAAGATATGACACTTGATTGCCAGTCCCTAAAATCTCATCAGGTGCCAATAGCTGCAATAAGGGCTGCTTGTCACTACCTTGATTAATTTGTAGGAATACTTTATTGTGCATTCTTTCTGATTCAATTGGAGGCACTGGAAAGGTATGCCTCACTGCATTTGGAGAGAATGGAGAGACCTATTGAATGTCAAAGAGGACTGAGGACCAGCTTGCATTTAACACATGTAGGAAAATGGTGCTCATTGGCCTGGTGTTAATAGTGAACAGGTAATGCACCATCACATACTGTGTTTCTGGCAACATCAGCTGTTCAATCACCATTGAAAATTATTATTAACAAATTACTAACAAGCTACTTACAGTTGGAGTGATGCTGGTGAGATGTTGATTTCAGGAAGATTGCAAAGATAAGGATGAAGTTGATGGCAACAAGATCCAGTCATTCATTTCGTGCTTATTTGAAGCATGATTAGTTTCTAAGGGTTAGAGGATAACTAATTTCCCATCATCATTTATTCTTTGGCATCTCTTCCTGCAGGTGGTTTGGCTTTGATGGGGGGTAGTGATTTTGAACTGTAGACATCTGTATTGTAAAAGAAACTAGACTGAAGATGTCACACTAACTCCTCTGCACAGTGATCAGAAGTCAACACCTTCTGTTCAACGCCACTCTGAGCAGTAAGAGAAACAATGATACGTTGGTCAGATCTGCTATTGTTGTCACCAACCTTTAGCTAACCATTGCTTTCCAAACAGAATGTAAAACTTAGCCATAAATTGCTTGGAATATGTATAACAGAGAAATATAGTGAAGAGGGTGAGAGAGAAACATACCATTCTTCATCCTACTTGTAATCCTGCAGAGCTTTCTCCACTTCCATGTTACCTAATATAGTAGGGAGAATTAGGAATCTCATGGCTGCTCCTGCCTCCTTACCACAGCACTCTGGACTCCTTAGCTCTTGCAGCCTGAAAGCATGGTATTTAAGAAAATATACCTGCTTCTGCCTCTCTAGCATGGCCAAACATTTTAAATGGAATTGGCTAATTGGTAAAGTGAAGCACTATGGATTTATGTTAGACACCACAAAGACTAGGTGATGAGATTCAACCAGTATTTATATTGTGCACTGGTAAGCATTTCCTTTATATGACCAAGATGATCTGAAAGACAGAAAACTTCTCCTTTGAAGACAGAGCATGTTAGATGCTTTATTAGAGGAAATTTTTGGGTTAGACTGAGAAGCCATTATTTCCTTATTGTCCTTTGTGAAAAGATAATAACACAGTAGTGTGGTTGGCAAATGTACAAAATCAGGCAGAATGTACCTACCAGTGCCCGCTTTTTCAATAGGCTTCTGGCTGTTGTTCTTTCCACACATTGGGTAGTATGGTGATGACTGATCTTTCTGCGAGGTACTTTTCTTCATGGTAGTGATCTGTTTTGCTGCTGTTCACAGAGGTCACAGGCAAAAGTCTTCTTTGTTTTTTTTCAATGCCACAGCTCCACATGTATTTGATGGTATTTAGTGATTGAAGAGAAAGGGGTCTCTTCCCAAAACACATTGCCCAGTCTGCATGGTAGAGCAATCTCAAAATCCAGAGCTTTGGATTCTGACCTGCCTTGGCTTGTGCCATGTCGTTTACAACAGTGTCCCTGAACTGTAGGTGAGGAAACACAGAACTGGAGTCTGTAGCTGTGTTTACCTCTTCATAAGGAATAATAACATTACCAATGGATCCAGGATAAGTACCTGGAATAAGTACATATAACAAAAAACCAAGACTCACTAAAAAATAGCGATCTTATCTGTGAAACGAAGTGATAGTCCCACAAGTGGTTATATTCATCATGACACAGAGTTAACCTGAGTTTATGCACAAAGACATGCAGTAATGTATCCCAAAATATTAACAGAGTTCACTCCAACTTTTCACCTCAGCCACAGCACATCCCCATGAGGAAGGGAGTGTGGTGGTGTGCCAGAGGGACGGGGGAGGCACCAAGAGCAGCAGGCAGGTGGGAGGGCAGCTGCCCAGTGAACAGTGCTGGCCTGAGATTCCCTACCAGACCTTGAGAAAGGAGTAGATACATGAACAGACACTATGATGGGGAGAAGCAAGCAGTCACTGCAAGAGTGTTTTGGTCACAGACAGCAGCTTAATTATCATGTCCCTTTCCACTTTTAAGCATGACCTTGGGAAGGGTGAAGGGAAGTGGTGGGACAAGACCCAGACACAAGGCACAAGGGAGTCATGTATGATTTGCTGTGGGATGAGGCAAGTCTTGTGCCAAGAGGGCCTGGTGACACACAGAAATGGAGCAAGCCCAGGAAAGAGTCCTAGAGAGCAGCAAACTGGCCACAGGGTTTGATGCATTTAGAGATTTCTTTCCTATATTTTTGGGCTTTGCAAGACTGCATAAGCCAGTTCGTATTTCAGAGACTTGGGTTTTTAATCCTGAGATGGAAGATAAAGTCCTTCACTGGCCTGACTGCCCTCCTGGTCTTTCCTTGCACACAGTGGTACAAGGTGCAGGAGAGTGACAAAGGTGATTGTACTGCCTGATGTTTCTAGCTTGCCTTGTGATTGCTTGCAATGTGCAATCCAGGCTTCAACCCAAACAGCATGAAAGGTCTGGCATCCAGTTATGGGGTTCAGAAGGATACACCACTTCCTGAGATTAATATCTTCTGCTGTCTGAGACACAGGAAAAGAAGAGCTCTCTGCTTCCTACAGCCCTACCATGGTCCCAGAGAGCCTGAGGAGAAAATTCCCTGGTTCCTATTTCACCACAGTCTGGTGCAGGGGTAGGTGAGACTTTGGCCAATAATGACAAAGTAGTGGCCGAATCACAAAAATTATCTCAACAACCTTGATTACTCCTTTTGAAATGTATAGGATTTTCAATCACGTTACTATAAAACACTTAGGTACAGCAGCATCGCAAGGCCCAGCTCAGGCAGCATTGCAACAAGAACTGTGCAAACATGAAGCTGGGCATTGCCTGACCCACAAGCTCCTATTTTAAGTAGACCTGAAAAGGCAGAAAGAAAACCAGAGAGACACAGGTGAAGGGCTTTATTTCCCCTCACCTTCAGTGATTTAAGCTGCAATGCCCTACTAACAGAGTCCTGCCTTTTAAATAATAGCTATCATGCAGGAATATGCCTTTCACATGTTTTTTCAAGCAAAAAAATCACAGTAAATTAAGCTTGACATTAGTATGTGCATGCAAAGCCTCAATTAAATTCCAAAACACTTTTTGTTTACAAAAGCCTTTACATACAATATTGTCTTGCTTTTTTTTTTTCTCTTAAAAATCAGTCACACTCAAAATATTTATTTTCTCTTTAATGGAAAATTGTGGAGTCACAACCCCGAGTGAATATCAGCAAGCAATCCTCTCTAAGCTGCCATGCCCTGTGAATAGAGGCCATGGTGCTGGCCAGAGTGTTACTCAGCTTTGCAAAAGACTTTGCAAGCAGAAAGGTCCCAATGAAGCCCAGGCCTGGAAGATTATACAGGACTTTGCAGCCAATGGAGAAGAAACAGGGATACATCTTTTCTCTTGTATATCACACTCACAGAAATCAGTACTCAGAGTGTTTGGCTCCAGTGCTGCCCTGATGGTTAGGATAACTTAGGATAGCTGGTACAGCACAGCTCACCATGGTTCTTGCTGCCCCTTTATGCTGTTTTGAGACCCCATGAGTCAGAGGCAGGCACGGATGTGAGGGAGAGGTACTGTGATAACCCGTAGGCTCCAGTACATACAGACATCTCTGTTAGTCCCTGGGAGCTCAGAGCAGGAGCACAGAACACACTTAGTGCCAATATCAGTATGTGCATTTGGGCATCAGTGAAGTTTTCTACCCCACTGGCTATTTTCTATTTAGCTTTACAACATTACAGTTCTGGCCAGGCCATCATTCCCATTGTTATTTTTTCACCAGCTGCATGTTGCAGATTATTGCTTACTACTACTCTGAGTCAAAGAAATGCACAGTTCCATGAATAAAATAGCAAACTAGAAAGACAGCAGAAATTGTAATACAATATCTTAGAAGACTCACACCAGAGCATGAGCTATGTTATGCTTGTTGGATTAATCCCAGCAACAGTTTCCCTTTGTTTGGAGCTCCTATGGAGAGCACTTTCCACTGTACACACTGCATACATGGTGGAGAGATAGAATTTCAGCCTCATCCTAAATTTTGGAAAAGATCCCTGTTGATCTTGGTGGACCTGATGTTCTTTGCTCTCTTTGGGTTTGTTTGGGCTGGACAATACAATGGATAACTACCCATGCTTTTCATTTTAGTGCTTCTTCTGGAGATTTTTGTAAGGTGAGCACTTAAAGCACAGTACCACAGAGGCACAGTCACCTCCTGATTTGAGGGCATCTGCTGAGCTGATGCACACTGCAGTGCAGTTTGGGTACAGTGTACCCAGGTGAAACCATAGAAAAGGGCCAGGGGACTTTTCAATTTGACATTAGACCAACAGAACTGGGCATAATAAACCTTCCAGAACTATCTTGCTTTTGCAGAAGGATGAAACAGCAAGTTGGTGATGACAGAACATGAACTGAACAATTAAGAGGGGTTTGTTTTAAAGCAGCTTGTCTGTGAAATGGTGGCTGGTGCCTAGAAAGTGCAGTCCTGGACACAGCCTATGGCCTGATGTCAGCTGTCCCCAGGCACAGAGTAGTATTTCTGGTTTTCTGTGGAAGTCATATTCTAAATATCGAAGAAGATGTGAGGACAAGAAAAAGACAAATTAGTTTACTCGTCTCAGGGCTGGATTTTTGGAATGAAATTAACAGGGTGTTATAAACCAGAAATGATCTGATGGTGCATGGCAGTGATTCATCTGCTCAGCAGAGATTACAAACAAAAGAGACCTCTGGCTTTGCTACTGTTGCTGGCCTGTGCCAGGATAAACAGTGATGAACATGTCCATTGACACAAGGAAAGAAACACTTGCGTAAAGAGAAGGATTTGCAGAGCCTACCTCTTTGCCTACCTCCACTGAATGTTCCTGCCAGCAGCTCTGGTTGCAAAGAAACCCTAGAGTGTGTCCCCATTTCTGTCAATGTATAACACCTTGAGCTCTGCCCCCATGGTGTTGTTGTCGTACCTTTCATGTTTATTTTTATCAGGAGCTAGAAGAATACTGCTTCCTAGACAGTCCCATTTAAGTCTTAACAACTTCTCCTTCTTTCCTGCCTTGGGTGTGGTTAAAGAAAACTACTGATCCCCTTCCCACAAGGCAGGTGCTCAGCACATCTTGGAGGCCATCAGTGACAGACACCACTCACTCTAATTGGGTTGTAGCATCCTCAAGGTACAGACCAGGGACACTTTCAGGGCATGTGACCTTGGGAGCTCTACAGAAATCAAAAGCTCTGGTGCAGATGGTACTTCTGATGCTTGGAGAAGAGACCCAAAGGTCTGTCTGTGGTGTAACACCGGTCCTTGAATGGTGACACTGCTTGTCATGACCTGGTGTTTTATGAAGCTTTGCTTTATTCAGACAGGTTTCTTAGATTGCGATCCTATGATTTCCTACAAAACATGGACTCAAGGACAAATGCTACAACAAACACATCAATTGTAACAGATAAATATTATAAAGCTTTAAAGATTTTTTTTTTGTAAGACAACACTTGCTAATTTTAAACTATTTGAGGGATACGAGACCATTCTGCTCACATTGTTAGATAGAACCACAAATTGATTGATGAACAACTTTTCTGGTTTTAAGCAGCTACAGACCCGTAAATATTTCTGCCAAGGTTTATCATCTCCACAGTAGTTCCAGCCACTACTCAGTCATACCAGCACCAGTTCCAGAAAGCTTTGCAAGGACAGTGTTTACACCTTCCAGCCAAGCTCCAGCGAGGAGTTACGTCATAGTGTTTGTTCTTTCCACTCAGTGAGAAACTCAGTGAGCTCACTCAGTGAGCTTGCTACTCCTTCCTGCCACTGCAGATCAGCCCTCTTGTCAGGGCAGTCGCCCACTGCCCATCCCATGCTGGAGCTCGGGCAGTTTGTGCGAAGGTTTGCTGTGCTGAGCTGTGTACTAAGCTGGTGAGACATCCCACCCCAATCCTGACACCTCTCTTACTGTCATCATAGCCTGAAGCCAAATAGCAGCCAAGCTCTAAGTGTTGTTAAGCTGTGTTTAACTTCCATAATAGACATTTTAAAAGCAGCTCCTGTTTTCAATGTGGAATTGAAGATCATTTGAGAATCACATGAGGACACTTACTGGGCACACTCCACTCTCCTTCCCTCACTCAGCTCCCTGGGATGCACACAGTTCTGCACTATGGATGACTTTTCCACTGCATTTACTGGAATGACCCTGTCCTCCACCACTGCCCAAGTGCTCTGTTAACAAACTCAGGAAACAGTAATAAATATTTCTGGGGCTCAGCACCAGCACTGCTGTAGGTGTGAGCCCACTTGTCTTGGGATGATGGGGAATTAATGATGCACTTAGAGCACTGGAAACCTAGACCCACTATGTGCAATACCATTTTTCCTGGCACACCTGTGTGCAGAGCTTACACTTACTCACCTTTTCCTTTTCCTAGAAACCCTCAGTGCAGAAGTAATTAAAAAAATTGCCAGCACCCACCTCAGGCTTGGGTTACCAGTGTTGTTTGCACACAGAACTCCTTTAATTGTCAGTAATCAGCACTTATTCAGTATAACTCTACCCTGAGGCAGCTGAAGGAGCAGGAGAACCAATGCGAAGCACAACAAAATGTGTTTATTGAGGACTGGAGCCTGCCTGCCCCAGTTGTGGTACTCCCACTGACCACAGTGAAGTGTCTCCTCTGGCAGGACGGGAGGATTGGGTCTGTGGTTTGATCCTACCCTGTCGTATTAGTCCTACAGAAAGGGAGGTGGTGGCTGCCCTGAAAACCTGCATTCTGCAAGGTCTTGGTGGGGAAAGGTTTTACGTGAAAAAGCAGAGGGTACACACAGCAATCAGCAGAACAGCAGCAGTCTTGCTCTCCCTCTCTCCCTGCTACTCTTTCTGATGAGCAGAGGGGTTTCTTTGTGTTTTTTTTTTTGTTTGTTTGGTTGGTTGGTTGGTTTTTTGTTGCTTTGTTGTTGTTGTTGTTGGGGTTTTTTTTTGTTTGGTTTTGTTTTTTGTTTTTTTTTTTTTTTTGCAAGGGACTAACTGGTCAAGACTGGAAAAAGATACTGGGAAGAAAGAAAAGGGTGTGGATGGCCACACAAGAACTAGTAATGTTTTTCCAGTGGAAGACTGCTTTTTCAGTCAAACAATGCCATTCATGTCAAAACCGAAACTTTCCATGGAAACAAGGGTATGTCAAAAGCATTTTATTTTGGAAAAGAAAAACTTCCAGGAGGTTTTGGGGAAGATGAAATACTTCAGTCTGTTTTTTAATTATGATTATTTTAAAATTTCAACAGTCAATTTTAAAAAGTGTAATGTTTTTATTTTACATCAGGATAATATTTTTCAAAATATTCAAGTTTTTTCATATTAAAAATGCAAAAGTCAATGGGAAATATTCTTAAGGATGGAAAATGGCGGGTTTGTAACATTATCATTTGCTTTATGAAAAAAATCATGGTTCTCTGTTCCAATTAGAAAAAAAATTCCCCGAAACACATATTCTGAATCTCACACTGTGCTAGAACCAGCACCAAAACACAGAGACTAAAAGGAAGAAGATAATCCTGAATTGCAGTAAACACATCAGCGTGAATCACATTCTTAGCATGTCTGAAGTGCCTGCTTAGCCCCTGGACACCAGGAAGCTCTGGGTATCCCAACACTGCCTTTTCCTGCTGAGCTCATGAAAAGTGTAAAGGTGAGAGTGACTAAATGAGCTCCCACTCTGGAGACATTTGCAGTTAAAAACTCAGTTGTTAAACAGATGGTCATCTGGGTGTCCAAGGTGTAATACCCTTTCCCTGTTCTTAGTCTGCCTTCTGTTCCAAGATGGGATCATAAAAGAAATTATATTCGTGCTTAATTTGAACCTGCTATCCAGCCTGTGTTCAGGTAGCCAAGAAGGGCAATGGCATCCTGTTTTATATCAGAAATAGTGTGGCCAGGAGGACCGGGGCAATGATTGTCCTCCCCCTGTACTAAGTACTAGTGTATTTAGCACTAGTGAGGCTGCACCTCAAGTTCTATGTGCAGTTCTGGGCCCCTCACTACAAGAAGGACATTGAGGTGCTGAAATGGGTCCAGAGAAGGGCAACAAAGCTGGTGAAGGATCTGAAGCACAAGTCTGATGAGGAGCAGCTGAGGGAGGTGGGGTTGTTTAGCCTGGAGAAAAGGAGGGTCAGAGAAGACCTTATTACTCTATACAACTACCTGAAAGGAGGTTGTAGCCAGGTGGGCGTTGCTTTTTTCTCCCAGGTAACAAGTGATAGGACAAGAGGAAATGGCCCCAAGTTGTACCCAGGAGTTTTCGATTGCAGATTAGGAAGCATTTCTTCATGGAAAGGGTACTTAGGCACTGGAACAGGCTGCCAAGGGAAGGGGTGGAATCACCATCTCTGTAGGTATTTAAAAGACACATAGATGTGGCACTTAGGGACACAGTTTAGTGGTGCACTTGGCAGTGCCAGGTTAATGGTTGGACTTGATGATCTTGAGGGTCCTTTCCAACCTGCATGGTACTATGATTCCATGATTCTATGTTCCTCAATGCATTTAGGAATATAGGAATATATGTGCTTTGAGTTTAGTGCTGGCTTTGCACGGTCAGCAAACTGCTTCTGAAATCTTCTGTAGTTTTGTATTGCTTGTTTCTCCTCTCATTCATCTCCTGGGTGAGTTCTGGGTGGGTGAGTGCTTTTCTTCTTGAATAACTACACCACCTCCCCTTGTGTTACATGTCTTTCTCACTCAACTTCCTTTGTTTCTTTTCTCTTCTTTACTTCTCTACTTTTCCTTTAGTTGCTATGTAAGCTTTCCCTTCTGGTTGCAATCTCCCTCTTTCCTCCCATGTCCTGTATTCTCTGCCAGCAGCATTGGTTTTCTGTTCTTGTTTTCCTGAATCCCAGGCCCAGTGAATCTCATATTATTCACACAATTGCAGTGAACATGAAACATGAACATCTGACTCTTGAGGCCCTGTGCCCTGGAAAGGGCACTCGAATAAACCAAAGGCTTTTGGACACATCCATCACTGTGCAAGATGAGGAATACACAGCCACCCAGTTCCCAGCAGCCCAGCAGCATATTTGTTTGCTTAAAAAGGCACAAATTCTTAGGGAGCTGAAATGGAAGAACAACAGTGACATACAATGAAAGAAAAATGTTTGCTCTACTGTGCAGATTAGCTTCATCCAAGCTTAGACTTCAAAAAGATTTTGTAACTTTTAAACAGAACAGTTCTCCATATCACATATCTACGATAAAATGATGTTTGCACCTAATCCACTTTATGCTTTGTCTCATGTAGACACTAACCTTAAACTGGTTTTGGTATACTTCACTCACTGTACTCACTGAAGATATTTACTGTTACAAGAAAAAGACACTGTAAAACTGTGCACAGCTTATAGCTTTTTTATATAACTCATGGCCTGCAGAAATACAATTTTTCTGTAACTGAGAGATAACCTTTCACCACAAGAAGGTGGTACTGTGTAGTTTATAGGAGAATACATATTCCTGGCAGTCAAGAGACCTGTCAGTCCCAAAAAGGGAACACAGAATGTGTTCCTCCACCAGGAAATGGTGTCAGTGGTGCATGTCTGGCAGTAATATAGTATAATCACACAGTATCTATAATAACAATGCATAAAGCTTAACAGCCAGATTGACATGGAGAGCTTCTACTCACATGGGAGGAAAGAATGGTACTGCTAAAGCAGAACAGGAGTGAGAGGACCTGCTGGTGGCAGAAGATGAGCACTTTTAAATTTTCCTACATCCAGCATTTAATTCAAGTCTAGGGACAACTGAAGAGTTCTGGTTAAACCAGGCTGCCAGCTCATATGCAGGAACCACAGATGTTCACAATCCATTATTAACAGTTCATCAGAAATTACATAGAGGGTGTAGAATACACAGGTTTGGTTACACCTACACAGTGATAAACTAGTCCTGGCCCCTGTAACTACGACATTCATGCCACCAGAAATGGGGCCGTGCCTCTTCCTCCTCCAGGAGCACACGGGACCACTAAGCACAATGCCCCACTTCTCAGGCAACCCTGCTGAGCGCAATTCTTCTAGCAATCCTGCTGGGTATAGATACCAGGCAAATCTCTTGTTCCAGTGCTACTATTGGGATGACGTGCCATGGTCTTGCTCTTCTGAGTCATAAAAGCCAAATTCTATCATCTACACTAATGCTGTTTGTAACTAGTTTAGATTTCCATCTTATGCCACTTTCCCTTATATAGCTATTTTTCTTCCCTGTGTTTACTCTTTCCTGATGTATTTTTAGAAACCCTTTGTATTCCTTTTCTCTTCCCTGCTAAGCAGGCGCCAGTGCCTCCTGTAGGATAGTGTCCATTAGTCTGATCATTGTCTCATCTGCTCCTCTTTCAAATAATCCCTCCTGAGAGGGGATGTCCAGGAATGTCTGCAGGGTTGCAGATGGGATCTCACAGTGTGAGACACCAATACTCATAATTTGCTGTCTGTACATATTTGCTTTTCTCATCAGTGTGTTGCAGCAGTGGTTCATGCTTGTCCAATAGCATACCAATACAAGAGGCTTCCCCTCAAGCCATTCCCATATGTTGTTTCAGAATCAGCAAAATCTATTTTTGATCCCCAAGTAATGGTGTCCTTCATAGTGTTAACATTCAACACATTCCTATTACTTATTTCTCAAGGTCACTTTTTTTCCTTTGTGATACTCTGATTCTGCATTCTGCTGACAGTTAAAGACTACTTGCATCTCTAGCAAATCCCATTGGAAAAAATTACAGTCTTTGCTGAAGTTTCAAAGGAAAGTATTTAATTAGTTGAAACCAAGTCTGATCTTTGATAAACTTTAACTTAAATGTACTTCAGCCCATTAGTTTCCCTTTCAATTTGATCTCTTTTACCTTCTCATTGTGAAAGCCTGGTATGATTTTTGATGCCACTTCTATTCTCTACCTTCCTCAGTTATATAAAACATTTCCCAAAATGTCTCAAAATACCACCTGACACTCAGTGGAATTAGATCTGCTGATTTTTGGGGTTCCTTTTTGAAGGGGTGGTGGAGGTGGTAGAATTCATCTTTGTTTCAGTCTGGGATAATTAAACTTCGTAAACCCATGTGCCTTCATTCCCATTCAGCAATTATTGTAATGTCTTTAATTATTGCTTCTTTTCAGTTATGCTTGTTCTTTAAAGCCATTCCTACTCCTGAGGTCAGAGTACTGCTCCTGGCCCAGAACACCACTTTTTCCCTTTCTGAAAAGTCATAATTGCAATTCTCTACTCATAATTTTTAACTTGATACCAAATTGTGGCTACCAAAACCATGGTTGCATATAACTACATCTTCTAGAATTTAGGGGGTGGAAGCCCATTATTAGAGTTCCTGAAGTTTTGTTTGCATCTCAAATGGCGTAATTTCCTTTAGTTGCCTTGCTTGTTTCCATGCTTTATTTAATTTTTCTGGTTGTATACTAAGACAAAGTATGCATTGAATCTTCAAGCTATTTAGTCCTTGCTCTGTTGTGACTTCACTTCTTTCCCAGTTGCTGTTTTTTCTTATTATACTACTGAAAAAAATGGTTTATTTTTCATTTCCATTTTAACAACTAATCCGATTTTTGGCCTATTCTTACTTGACATCTGTACATCCTGATTCACAAAACACAGTTTTATTTGCTTATAAGAATCTGTTTCTATTCTTTAAGCACCATAGATTTATATGATCATAAGTATTTGTATTCTTCAAGGACTGTTCCTAATGTCTTCTTCAAGAGGATACTCAGCCAATTAAATCTAGAGTCTTTCTCTGTAAGTTTGTCTCTCCCCAGTAGGAATTTTTTTATCTTTGACTTGAAGAAGTACCAAGATTAATCCTCACTCAGTTCTCAGAGTTTTTCAATTCAGCCAGCTTCACCATTTTTCTTCCCAATTGACCCTGAATTTGTGTTGAACCTGCTGGTCCAGCTGGATCCCTACAAACTTATGAGTCTTATAGGATCCATCCCAGAATCCTCACAGAGCTAGTTGATGTAATCACAAAGCCTCTCTCAATGATTTTTGAGCAGTCTGGGGAATCCGGAGAGGTTCCAGCTGACTGGAATCTGGCAAACATTGTCCTGGTTTTCAAGAAGGGCAAGAAGGAGGATCCTGGAAGGTAAAGACCTGTCAGTCTCATTCAGTGACTGGTAAAGTTATGGGTAAGATTATTCTGGAAGATATTGAAAAACACCTGAAAGACAACACAGTTAGTGGCCACAGCCAGCACAGCTTCGTGAGAAGGAAGTCTGGATTATTAAATCTGATTTTCTTTTATGCCAAGGTAATCCATCTAGCTGATCAAGGGAAGCCAGCTGGTGTAATACTTTTGGATTTCAGTAAAACTTTCAATACTGCCTCTCCCAGGATCCTTCTGGACAAACTGTCCAGCACACAGCTGGATAAACACATCATGTGGTGGGTGAGCAACTGGCTCACAGGTCGAGCATAGAGGGTAATATTGAATTTGGTGACATCAGACCGGTGTCCTGTCACTAGTGGGGTTCCACGGGGCTCCATCTGGGATTCTGTGCTCTTCAACACCTTCATAAATGACTTGGACACAGGACTGGAAGGGATACTGAGCAAGTTTGCAGATGACACAAAACTGGGAGGAGCTGTTGACTCCCTCGAAGGCAGTGAGGCTCTGCAGAGAGGTCTGGACAAACTAGAGGGCCGGGCAATCACCAACCATATGGAGTTCAACAAGGGCAAGTGCTGGATTCTGCACCTGGGATGGGGCAACCCTGGATGTTTGTACAGACTGGGGAATGAGATGTTGCAAAGCTGTGCTGCAGAAAGGGACCTGGGGGTGCTGGTCGATGGCAAGTTGAATATGAGTCAGCAGTGCCCTGGCAGCCAGGAAGGGCAACCCTGTCCTGGGGGACATCAGGCACAGCATCACCAGCCAGTCAAGGGATGGGATTGTCCTGCTCTGCTCTGCACTGGGGCAGCCTCACCTTGGCTATTGTGTGCAGTTTTGGGCACCATAATGTAAGAAAGATATTAAGCTCTTAGAGAGTGTCCAAAGGAGGGCAACGAAGATGGTGAAGGGCTTTGAGGGGAAACTGTATGAGGAGTGGCTAAGGGCACTTTTTCTGTTCATCCTGAAGAAGATGAGACTGAGGGGAGACCTCACTGCAGTTACAACTTCCGTGTGAGAGGAAGAGGAGGGGCAGGCACTGATCTCTTCTCTGTGGTGACCAGGGACAGGACTCAAGGGAAGGGCCTGAGTCAGGGGAGATTTAAGTTGGATATTAGAAAAAGGTTCTACACCCAGAGGGTGGTTGGGCTCTGGAACAGGCTCCCCAGGGAAGTGGTCACAGCACCAAGCCTCTCAGAGTTCAAGAAGCATTTGAGCAATACTCTCAGGCATGTGGTGAGACTCTTGTTGATAGTCCTGTGCAGGGCCAGGAGTTGGACTCGATAATTCTTGTGTGTCCTTTCCAACTGGGGATATTCTGTGATTCTATGATTCCGGGCTAGTACATCCAGAAGCATCTAAGCTCCAGTAGAGCTTTTTTCTTCAAGCTGAACTTGAAAAGTTAAAGCACGTTCACGTGATTGCATCCATCACTACGTCCTAAATACTTGGATTCTGCTTGGGTTTGATGACTAAGACATACACTGATGGTCTGCTACCTCTTCTCAGCTAAGTTTCTTGAGATTGTATATTTTCTGTCCCACTTTTGCTTGATGGATATAGTTGCTCTTCTGTTCTTCAGTTAAACCAGTTTAACCACATCCTCTTTACTGCTTTATTTCGTCTTTGTACATTTGTATTAACTTTTTCTTTTATTTGCTTTCTTTCTTCCTTGCTGGGTTTTTCTTGTTTCTTCTGATACCACACTTCTCCTGCTCCCTTTCCACACCACCATGCATGTCCTGTTCACCTTCATTGTTATTTCTTGCCCACAGGCACTCTGTTCCTTCAACCTCATTAGGTGAGGCTTCATGCATAAATAGTTGCTGTCAGGTAACTCGTCTTGCAACTTACGTCATCTTTTTCATCACATCCATTCCTGGAGATCTCTCTATTCCTGCCTTAAAAAACTAATTTTAATTGTCATCATTGAATTTCCTCATCCTTTATATTTTTCTTCATAGTTGTTGCAGACAACTCTAAGTTCCCTTTTTATAGCCTTTTATTCATTGTTTTCCTCTTGTTTGGCCCAAACTAGTCAGCCAAACTGAAAAAAAAGCCCCTCACTGTGTACTGCAGTTAAGTGGCATGATCATAGAACTGCCTTCAGTGTCCCCACGCGTCCTGCAGGCAGTGACAAATCCTGAAATGTGAGGAGTTTAATCCTTGCAGCCTCTCCTGACACAAATTCTGCTGTTGTTAACTGCCACACCACTGCCACAGACAAGACCCTTGATACCAAACCCAGGCTAGGATGCTCCTGGCCCTGGGTTTAAGAAGTTAGAAACACAAAACAAAACATTAATGTGAGAGATGGAGGATCATTTCAGGTATTCTGCCAAATATTGTATTAGGTGATGAATTGCCATACATTAGCATCATGTGGTTCTACTGACTTAACAACATTAAAGGCACATTTTTTGGCTCTGTTCATGAACAAGCCCATAACACTTCATGCTGGTGCATCCCGGGTTCTTCTGGAGCTTGCTCATGAAAGGTGAAGTTCATACTAAGGGCAAGTCCAGGCTTCTGTTATCTATGTTGACAATAGAATTATGAATCAAATAAAACCTCGAGATTTATATCCCCACTCTTCAGAAATTAAGTATTTCGGAGATAGTGAGAAGTACTGCAATTTAACCTGGCTTTCAGGGAACACAATTGCATCTATCAGAGCAGTGAATGGAAAACCATATTCTACACCTGATACAAGTTTTGTTATCCTTAAACACCCAAATGTCTTTAAATGCTCCAGTGATGTTCCAGATTTCTTTCCATAATGTTTTAGTATTAGATTGATGTATAGTGACATGATATAATACATATTTTCTTGAAAAACTAGAAAAAATCTTTGCATTCCCTTTGCCCTGGGACGTCTTTGGCAAGGTAATCTGACTATCTGACCCCCAAAAAAGAGTGACAGACATGGTATTTCTACTCAATGCCTTCACAGAGACCACAGACATTCCTCTTCTGGATCATTTCTTTTTTTTTTTTTTTTTATACTGAAAGCTTGGGTGCTGCTCCAACTAATTAAAAAATATAATCTGCCTTTTTGATGTGTGTTACAAGTTCATCAAAGATTTTTCAAGTAAGTGGCCCCTCTAGATGTACTCTCCTAAATGGAAATTAAATGCTTCGTGGGAGTCCATTTCTCTTTGGAGCAGCCAAAACAGATGATAACCTCATTCCTACATGTACATGCTGAAACCCAGCAGAACTCCTCGTTGGGGGGACAGATGCCTCTAACTCTGCAGTTGTCGGTGTTATCAACGCAACAGGCGGCATGGTCCTTGTTCTCCTCAGTGTTTGGATTTCTGTAACTTATCAGCCAAGTAATCAAAACATCAAGGCAGATGCCGAGTAAAGGGGAAAAGCAAGTTATACTGTTCTGAGACCTCCCAGTTCCAAGAGTGAAAAAATGTGCTATTCACACAGGTCATTCTGCTGGAATTATCCTAGTAAGATAGTTCCAGTAAAAATCCTGGGATTGAAATTGAGACTTGAAGGTTGCTCTGCCATAAAAAGGTGAGATTTAATCCTGGAGATACAAACTGGGTTGGAAATCCTGGAATGTGG
This sequence comes from Margarornis squamiger, assembly GCA_035222235.1. Classification (NCBI taxonomy): domain Eukaryota; kingdom Metazoa; phylum Chordata; class Aves; order Passeriformes; family Furnariidae; genus Margarornis; species Margarornis squamiger. The sequence continues at coordinate 127,337,806 of JAWWTY010000077.1, forward strand.
ATGGCATCATTATGACTCTTTATATGACATCTCCCATGGTCACGATGGCTTTAGAGTCAAGCCCCCCTGGAACCCCACGGAGTAATGCCACAAGCTATCTTATTCCCAAGCTAGGAAAGGCAGTGCCATTGCCATCTGCCTGGGCCTCGAAGGTGTGACCCAGGATCTGTATCTGAAACCTGAGCCTTTCTGGCCTAGAGCCCTTAGGCCAGGGAGGACATCCAAGTGTTCCTTAGCAACAGATCTGAAAATAGGTTTAGGGCTCGTTGGCACTGGCAACTCTCCTGACTAGCGTGATTACCCTGCCCCAGTGGCTGTCTTCTGTACCTTTCTTGCTTTTTAGGTTTCCTGACATTTTTGTGACTCCAGACTGCACTCCTCCTTTCCCATTAGATGCACCATACTCAAGGTTCATTGATGTTTTGAATCATGACCCGACCCTCAGCCGTGGACCTGCTTGTCCACACCTCCACCATGGCTTTGGTCCCAGACTCTTTTGTTGCAAACTCTGTCTCTTTCCATAACTTCTGCTTTCCTCCAGTTTCAATTGATCCACTCTACATCTTTGGTAGCTCACATTAATTGCAACATGTTTGGCTGTCTTTGCATGCAACCAGCCTCTGAAGACACCCTGAGAAACAATAATGCCACTGGAAGGCTGATTATAGTCATTTTGCTGTAAATATCATGTCAAGACAAAAAATGGCACAAGGAAAAGTGCCATAGGAAACAGCATGACAGAGAACTGCTTCATCTTCCATACACGCTAGTCTTTACAAGAATGATTCCTGTAAAAGTTCTGAAACAGCTCTGATTCTTGAAACAGTTCTTTGTTAAGATTACCTCCAGCTAACGTTTCCACATGCAAATCTGCATGCTTTAAGAGCATCTTCAGACTATACTAGAGTTGTACATCTTTTTATTCCTCCTGTTGTGTGTTTTGGTGGCACCCTTTGATATCTCTATGGGAGAGAGCAGCTCTGTTTTATACAGAGTGTTAGAAAGTGGGACTCTGCAGTGGGTGTTGGCAAGAACTCAATTTTCAGGTGAATATTTTGGGCAGTTGCAGTGATGATGGTGGGTAATTTCTGAAGAGAAGCCATAGGTCTTACTGTGGGGATTTATAACTCTGGACCATGGTAAAATTCTGGGATGCAGTGCAGCAGAAAGCTAGCAGAGTTTGTTTAAGACTCTCAGCAATATGAAAACTACTGGCACTGTTTTAATAGCCACAGGCCTCTCTGAGGGGCTGAGAGACTTCTTAGCAGCAAAGGAAACACTGCAAAAGGAAATGAATGCTCCTTGTGCGTATGCAGGAATGCACATCAAAAGCGGACTGAGACTGGGTGATAGGCTTTGCAAATCAGACAGGCTCTAGAGATTGCTGGTATCAATAATATTTAAATACCCAGAGTATCTTTCACTCCAAATATTCTGGGAAAGTGGCTATCATCACAGCTCGGCCTTGATAACGCCTCTCTGAGCCTCTGGGAAAACAGCTCTTTCCACATCCCTGGAATTTGAACGTCCTTTACATGGCACCTGCTGAGTCACTTGTCATCTCAGAGGCTCTGGCAAAGCTCACTCCCTCCGTCCCTCCCCAGCATTAATGCTTTCCCTTTCAGAGCTCCTGTAGCTCCGGGATGCTCTGCTGGGGCAGCCAGCCCACCTTGGGCACCACTGCACCACCACTGCTGCTCATTGCTGCTTGTGCCAGGCATTTGCTTAGTCTGTACAGAGCTGTCTTTGTTCTCAGAGATGGGAACATCATCCACATAAACAGTGTGGAAGGAACTGTGTGAAGGCTTCAGCCATGCTAGTGAGAGGCAGGCAGGCTCTGCCTGAGCTGGCAGTCCAGTGAGGAGTCTCCAGGGGATGCCCACAGACCTGCAGGTGATGGAATTCCATGAGTTGCCTTGAAAGGCACTTCTCATCAGGTCTGACTTTTGCAGATGAGCATACACCTGGCACATAGACAATTGCCTTTGTAACTACAGCTTATAGCTTTCAAGAGGCACGCCTCAAAAAATGACACTTGCTGATGACTGCAAAGCAAACAAGTGAGCAGCACAAGGAGGGGACATAGTTACATGCCCTAACTTGGGGATTCAGAGTCCTGCTGTCCCCAGGGTCACCCTCTACTGCACAGTCACAGAGCTCTGGAAAGGCAAAAAACATTAGCAGGTGACAAACCTGCAAGCTGGACATCCAGAATGCTCCTAAAATGCATGATATTTGTAAATAAATGACTTGTTAGTACAAAATGGTTTATTAATGCTTGAACCCACATAGCCAGAAGGATGAGCAAACACAGTCAGTGCCTAGAGCTTCATATGTGTCCCCTTCTCATTTCCTTCTTATCTTACCTGATTAGGCATCATTCAGCTTTCTTTTGGCCTCAGCTCCCTGTCTACTAGCCCACAATGACAGCCTGACATACACAGAAATAACAAACCCCTCTGAGCTGTGCCTCACTTGAAAGAAGTTCGCTGTGCATCATGGAAAAAAAAAAGTGGAGCCCAGTAAAACACTTAACAACTGGAACGTAAGACAATAAACGTAAGGCTCTAAAAATTAGACTTGGCAAGAGGCATTGCAGATAAAATCAATAAGGAAAGGATAAGAATATATTAACACAAAATATTTCCTGGGGAAATGGAAAAAGTTTCATAAGAGTAGATTTTAACATCAACAGAGTTATCCAAAGGGCAAGAAAAAAATCTGTAGCCTTTCATGTTGGCCAAAAATGAAAGAAAAACAGGCGCCTTCTCAGTCAGGTCTGGCAGCAGGAGCCACCAGCAAAAGGAGCTCAAGAGGGGTGGCAGCTGGAAATTCCTCAGCTTTTAAAGCCCCTGGCACTTGCTGCCTCTAACCATTCTGTGACCACCAGATCTAGAAGTATGTATATGCATCCTGAAGTTCACTGATCTCCTTCCAGGAAAGACAATGATGGTTCAGAGTTGCTGCACAGCCTTCAGGCCTGTGCATTAATGTAGGTCTTCAGCCAGGCCTCAGAGCACCTTTCTGCTCTCATCTTTTGGTATATCTTGCTTGGTGCTGCCTTCCTCTTCTTTCTACCTGCTGATGCTTTACCACCATCACCTCTTCTGGGAACTCTTCACTGCCCAGACTGAATGTGTGAAAGCAACACAATACCAGCTATTGCAGTCCCACCTCTTGTTAGTCTGCTCAGCCAGCTGGGATAAGTTAGTTTCAACAGTTGTAACTTAGGTGGATCTAGTCTGTAAATCTTTGCTGGCATCACTCTAGTACTGCTAGTCCTCCATTGTCTTCCCACAATGGCCTTTCAGTGCTGAGTAAGGACAGACAAGCCACTTTCCTGGGAAGGGACAAGCAGCATGGGTTTGCTCACTGCACTGCACAGGGGGATACAATACGCCCTTCACGAATCTCACCGGAGGAAATGTTTTGTTCTTTCAGCTGTTGCAACTTTTTGGCTTTGCCTAGCAAAAGTATGTAGGCATATAGTCTTGCATTAAAAACCTTAGACTGTGAAGTCTTCAAAAAGACTGGTTTTGGCAGGTGCAGAAACAACAAAAGGCATGTCCTTATGCTGACTGTCAGCAACTGGACCCCAACTCTTCACCTGGCAATGGGATCAATGCGTGAGAGAGGTCCCCCTGGTCTCCAGCTTCTTCCCCCTATCTGTGGCACAATATCCTTTTGCAACTGTACTCATCGTCAGTCTGGGACCTCCAAGCTCTAAACAGAACAGGCTCACGTAGTTTGTCTCCCTGCACTGTACAGTCTTTCACTATCAGTGAAGGAACATGCTGTTCAGCAACAAGTTCAAAGATCTACTGCTGGTTTGCCTTTAATCTTTTATTTTGCTTTTGGAATACGCAATCAAAAAACTGGAAGTGTTTTTCCTGGCTTAGGATCCTTAACATGATCATGCTGTCCATCTTTTTGAATGTTTCCATTATATTTTATTGTATTAATGGATGATCATGTGCATAATTGTAACCCTTTTGTCACAGACTGTGGTTCCTCCTTTTTCTGAGCTCTGTCCCTAGAAGATCACAGAATTACAGAATATTCTGAGTTGGAAGGGTATTCCCCTGTTGTGGCACAGACATATAGGCTCTGGGACTTTGCCTTGTAGTTGAAGCTGTAAATTTCTGAGTCCTCTGTTCAAGACCCCAAGTCAGCCAAGAAGGAAGGAGAATACCTCTGAGTGGGTGAATTATACTGGAATCACATTTAGAAACTGGGCACAGGATTTCTGGTGTCTAGAAAGAATGGTAACTCTATGGATTATGTGGTTCCTTGCTCTAGTTTACATAAGCAATTAGCTAATTTTAGCTCCCAGTTCTGGCAAATCTGTGGGAAATAACACCAGGAATAAATATGTTGGTTTATTTATTTTAAAGTCTTCTCAAACTCCGAGTGAGGTGCACCTAGGATTAGCTGCCACACAGAAGGATTAGAAGACCATACATCTGCTTTCAGTTGCCCTTTAACATCCAGCTTCCTAATCCTGCCTAAGTGTCCTCTGTGCTTCTCCACATGGTGTTTGCCTATCCCAAGAGCCCAGCTAACTACAGAGCCATATTTTTCCCTGCATTCCCCAGATCTGGGGGGAGTCTGTCCTGCCAGGAGTGCCAGTGGCTCCAGCCAGCTGGGTGGCACGGGGAGCCCAGCCATGCTGCTGGCACTCAGCCTTCCCCATTCCTCCCCATGTCACAGGGGCTTGCCTTAACCTTTATCCCCATGAAAAGGCACAGCAGTAGCTATGTGTGGTGAGTACAGCCTTGTAGGTTTGATCATGTGAGCAAAACTGATGAACTCTGCTTCAAAACATGGATTAAGGACACAGTTCTCTCCCCAAGAGCTGCTGTTCTGAGGCATTTGTTCTATAAACTCAGATAAAAATCTTGTTCGTACTTTTCAAGTTTGTATTTACAAAAGGGTTGAAAAATAGGCATAATGACAGTTTAATTAATGTATTCCATTAATCCTGGAGATAATCAAAACTGTGATAAGTCTCTAATCTTGTAAAAAAGGATTAGAAAGCACTGAAACATCTTTTGCTATCTGTGAACCTTGTAATGAGATGTTGCATGCTTGGAGGAGGAGCCAAGGGAAGGAGCAATGCCAGAGGACATATTCTTAGCAGATTTCATCACTGGACTTCTTGTGTGTTATTGTTCTTGGCAGAAAGGTTGTAACTGGAGTCCAAAGACATCAACACTGTTTTCAAAATTCGTCTTTCTCCTATTGATGTATAAAGTTATTTTAATAATTTCTGGATATAAAGTAGGAGAGCTTTAGTTTGTCCACTGTTTTCTTTTAAGTATCATGCATTTAAAGCACTAATTCAGTTTTAATGCTTGCAGATCTTACTAATTTCTTCATAGTTAATCCTGCAGGTGTGAAAATCATGCCAGTTTCCCATATCTATTACTCAAGCATAAAAAAGGAATATAAACAAATATTTAAAAGGTGTTTGAAAAAATAATAACGTGGCCAACTTGAGAGAACTATTCTGTTGAGATCCGTACAAAATTCTGTTTCCCATGCTGTTTATAACATTACACTTTAAGGTACAATTTATGTGTTGCCAGTTATTATCAATAATTGTCAATTAAACAACTTTGGAGGATGCAGACAGATGTAGCTAACAGACATTGTCAAGAATTTGAGGAGCTCAAAAAGAAGTGCTCATTCTTTAAAACTTGGATTCAGAACAAAAATGTAATGTACAAGGGCAAAATGTCCTAATATCTGCCATTACTGCAGGGAGCTGGGAACCAGTTGGAGCTGGTGGGAAGCATGGTGGGAAGGAATAATAATAAGTATTGCTTCTCTTCCTCTCCAGAGACCTAAAGAAAACTGAATTTGTCATCTGGAAAGGAGGTAGCAGTCTGCCATCGGGGGAGAGTTAAGGCTGGGTGAGAATTTTTGTCTGCCTCCCAAAAGAGACTGAACCAATGAAGCATCCAGAGCACGACTGGGTTAAATAAATCCTTGGAGGGCTGGGGATGAAGTCCTGGCAGGCAGGCAGGAGAGTCAAGAAAATGAGAGTTTTTGTGTCAGGGTTGGAAATGTGGGGGTTTGTGTGTGTTTTTAGGTTTTTTGTTTGGTTTTTTTGTTTTGTGGTTTGGATTTGTTTGTTGTTGTTAGGGAAGGACTACTGCACAGTACAAGAAGCACTAAGAAGCATGTGGTGCCCCAGCCACAGGTTGGCTAGCAGCTGCATTGCCTAGTTATGCCTGTGCAAGCATGAACATCGCAAGTCCCTTGAGTGCAAGGGACTTTGGGGAGGGGGAGTGGGGAAGGGAGCAGAGGGGGTTGAGGCAGTCAGGGTGCTGCAGGCCCTGGCTGTGCTCTGCTGCAGGCAGAAGTGTGGGCTGTCAAGGGGTCATTGCAGCAGCAAGGGAAAATGTGCTTGGCCCTAGAGATGTCCACCCAGGGGAGCTGCCAGGAGAGCACCCCAAGGTGATTTCATTCAGACCTCTCCTACCACAGTTGGTAAATACTTGCAGTCGGGTTGACTCCTAGTGCAATGAGACTGAAAGTCCTCAAGACTGAAGATGTGTTCAAGACCCTGAGAAGGGGGAATTTTTTTGCTTGTCTGAGAATTTCTGTTATCTGCTGGTCTAAGGGCAGCTGGGAGAGGACACTAGCAATTATCCCATGGGATACAAGAAACTGCAGCAATGACTGTTCAGGCTGTGGACAGGGATAAAGTCCTGCTATCAAACCAGTCATGTACGTAGGTAAATAAGACAAAAAATTTTTTGACCCTTCTCCAGAAAAGAAATTGTTGAAAATAGGAGATGTGTTTCAGTAAACTTAGCAGACAGAAAGACAGGTCAAGGAGGTAAAGCAAAGTGTAACTTCTGCACATTTTCCTCGTATTCAGGAAAAGTCATATTGGTGTATACAAGTACAACAACTCCTGAACTTTGGCTCCTTTATTTCTTAAACACTATACTGATCCTAATCCCCAGACACACTGACGTAACTGAATGTCATACTTTCCAAATATAATGGGTTGCATTCCCATCATAAAATAAATACATTCCAGCAGTGAGCCCCACAGCGAATAACAGAGTTCCAACAGCTGGGGAAGCTGGGGTAAGAGGTACAACAATTGGGTTGTGTTGTTGAAGCCCAAAAGCAAAGTTTTTGCTGGCAACATTCTAGGAAAACCTATTATAAAAGCAATGTTACCAAAAAAGTGATCTTTTCTTTCTAGTTCTGTCTGCATGCAAAATCCATTAAAAAAATCCTGGGTAAACAAATATACTCTTTTCCATATGACCTTTTCTTCAATGTTTTCAAAAGTATATTGTCTTTTCAGTTTAACACAATATTTGTCAGCTTTTATTTATAGCTTAAAAGAAAAACCTCCCACAAACTGTCACAAAAATGCCCTTCTATAGGCATGCTGTCAGGAGAAAGGCTTTCATTCCTGTGCTCAAATACATTTTGCTGTAACCAAGAGAGAAGTGCCTCCTGCAATCATTGCATCTTCAATCAGCTGGACAGGTGTCAATGCCTAAGAGCCATTTTTAGTCTGTAATATGTGAAAGTGACAGTTAAATATAACAGATAACCCAGCAGCAATGGTTTGGTCTCATGCACTCTCTTTTTTTAAAAAAAAGTATATATTTTATGAAATAAGCAGGCACTGAAACCTTTAAGGTACAATTTTATTCTTATTTAATGTGTAGGGGGCTAGAACAATATTTGCAGCAGTATGATACAACAACACATTACCCAACTCTACATGACTCAGCATGGATTATTTTTTCGACTTGGAAACTGTAATGAGATGTTATGGTGCTTCACAAACTGGTTATACTCTGGATCAAAAATGAAAACCTGAAATGTAAAACTAACATTGTTAGTACAAATTCAGCATAATGCAAGCAAGCATGACCCAGGGCAAATTACAGACTGCAATAAGTTTGAGACCTCCTTTGCTGAGAGTCAGAGAGATTCCTACAACTTCATGGAACATCTTCAAATTGTAGTGCAGGACTTTACTCCCTGGTCCGCTGTTCAGTGACTTATTGAGATGGAAAGAGACAAGTATATACAGTTCAATCAAATGTAGGCCTCTGTAAAGTCTGTATTTACTTCAGCTGTCAGACAAAGAGGGATGGTTCCGTGTTTTGATCCTTGCAGGAGCTCATTATTCGGTGCTGTCGTGAGTTAACACTTCAGTCAAAGTTGATACGTTTACAGTGGCTGCTGCTGAAGTCTAAGTATGGGGTTTTTTGTGACTGAATAGTATTACAGACAAAAGTAAGGCCAAGCCCCTGGGAGTCTACTTTAATATGTTTTGATCCTCAGTTTGTGACAGTACACTTCTGGGCTTTGGGAGCTGCAAAGTTCACTCATTTGGAATTCAAAAGACATTTTTGTCACATTTTGTCACTTGATGAAACAGTCTTTAAGTCAGTCGGTTGATTTCAGAACTATCTTTTGCATCTTTGTGATGGCTCTTTTCATTTTTCTCTTTGTATTTCATGTGGATAAATACGCCCCCTACAATGGCACCTGAAAAACAGAGAGCATTCATCAGTAAAGGGAAGAGAAAACTTTCTGAAAAGATGTTTCAGCAAGGGCCCTGACACCTGCACTGTAATATCCATGGTGCTTTACCTCCTGAACAGAGGTAAGCAGCTTTGGGGAAAGACCATGCAGCATTGGACCAATAGCAGGAACCCAAGGAGCTGGCGGGCAGGATCAGCTGCCTCAGGGCTCAGAGGCCTTCCCCCCAAAAAGGAGCTTCACCACTAGGACCTGTCCAGATGGCAAAGTGTCTCCGTTTGAGCAGGGATTTGTCAGATCTGCCTTGAAATGCAGTCCCTCTTTTTTTCCCCATTGGAACAGCAATTCTGTGACAGCAAAGCTGAGACTACTGACAGGAAAATTGTTGAAGAACTCCTTGATATCTGTTAGGAATAGCCGATGGGAGCAAGAGATTTGTGCACCTGTGGCTGGTAGTGGCTGACATTTTTTTCTGGCCTAGATTAGAAGTGTTTATACCCCTTATTTTCACTTTTCATATCAAACCCAAGCTGCCTAGATGGCTTCCTATACTTACACATGTACATGTGTATATATACACACACATCAAATATGCATTGCACATATCTGTTTGATCTTTCAAAATCATTATGAGCTTGTTACACTGTATATAAATTTATGTCATCTTTATTGGTGTTAGATTATCTATCACTTCCCACATCTCTTTGTTCCTTTACCTAAGTATATAGGGTTGCTCAGCTACTCCCCTTTCCCCATTCATTGTTCTGAATATCTGTTCTGTCTTTATTGGTTTACATTCACATTTGTAGTATCTGAGTAGTTAATCAAAGAACATGCTTAGTATCTGCTATGTGATATTTATTCACCCACCCTCTTCCAGAGGGAGAAATACCTTCCAGGAGAGAGACAATTTGTCCTAATGATAGTTTCTTCCATCAGCATGGATTGGCTGAGGGCTTGGGGTGTACTTTTTGTTTCCTTGTATTTTGTTTTCTTGTATTTTTTTTCTAGTGTCTATGCTTTGTGTTTCTTTTAAAGAAAGACTGCAGAGGATCCTTGCTCTAGGATTGAAAGGTAATGAAGTCTGAGGTAGTCCTTAGCTCATGCAGGAATTCATTCTGGTGTCAGACAGGCCCTCAAGAGATCACTGGTTTTTTGGTCATATCCTCTGAGCCTCAAGGTCAAACTCAACGTTAATAATCGTCCCCAGTTTAATTAAATCTTTAGATACTTCTCATTGTTTTTTCCTTGCCCATTCCTGTGTGCCTATCATCTGATTTTGCCTTTGCAGGTAAAAAACTTGCTATTCCCAAAAACCTGCATATTCATTTCAGGAATTCTTTTTAAAATCCTTTATGAGTTACATACCTTGGGTCTTTGAAAGTCACAAGGCAGTAACAACTTTAAGTGTTCTCTCTGAAGCTGACCAATTTTCTTGTAATGAAAACATCTTTAGTCAGTTATCTAACACAGTTTTCATTTAAATATGGTGCTATACTAAGTGCGGGGTCAGTCTAAGGCATTGTGCAGAAATAGTGATGTGAGAAGCTTGAACAGAGATGATAATGATGCAGTTTGAGGGGTTCTCTGCCAGTCACATGGTCTGAGTGTGGCTTTTTCCATTTTCAGTTCTTTGAATTTTTTTTTCTCTTTTTATCTTCAAAAGACAAGCACATATGCATCACATGCATCAGCACTTTCTTTTGCTTTAGGGGTCTGTGTATTACAAAAGATCAACATAGAGCTTTGGTTTTGTCTTTCTAGGCATTGAACTTGTTCTTGGAGGCTCGTTCTCTCTTCTTTTAGAATTGATGTAATGGTAACTTACATAAGTTCTTGGTTTTTTCCCCTTTTATCCTCTAATTTAATCCAACTTTCTTGAATATGAGGTCTGTAACATATTTATTTCCATTTCTTTGATTTTTTTCAATGGGTCTTTCATACTCTCTTCCCTCTCTATAGTTGAGTCACTGTTTCCCAGACCATCACATTCAAAACTCACACAGTGCTGAACACTGAATTCTTCTTGCTCTTCACTTCCTAGGGGATTGGACCCCACGAGCATTCATCCTCATTACTTTGTACTTACATGAGTAAACAGAATACTGAAGGAGCTATGGCAGGACCCCTCTCAGTCATCTACCAAAGGTCTTGGGAGACTGGGGAGGTTCTTGGTGACTGGGAGCTCGCCAAACACTATTTCAATGTATTAAAAGGGTATGAAAAAAATCCCAGGGAACTACAGACCTGTTAGTCTAACCTCAGTTCCTGGCAAAATTTTGGAGAAGATCATAGTGGGTACTACTGAAATACATTTAAAGAACAATGCAATTATCAGGCATTGTCTACATAGGTCACAAAATGAAAGTGCTGATTAACTAATTTGATAGTCTCCTCTGATAAGGTCACCTGCACAGTGGATGAAAAGAAGGCAGTGTATGTAGTTTTTCTGGATTATAATAAGATACTGTCACTCACAATATCTTTCAGAACAAGTTGTCCAGCTGTGGGATGAGTGGGTTCATGGCAAAGAACTGTCTGAAGGACAGAGCTCAAAGGGTTGTAGTGAATGGGGTACATCTGCCTAGTGACCTGTCCCAGCAGTGTTCCTCAGGGCTCAATTCCAGGGCCAGTCCTGTTCAATATGTATATTAACTCTGTAGATATATGAATACACCATTAGCAGGTCTGTTGATGGTACCAAACTGGGAGGTGCCATTGACTATCTTGAGGGACAAGATGCCTTGCAGAGGCATCTAGTTAGCTTGAAGCATTGGGCAATGATTAATAGTATGAAATTCAACAAGTTGGTTGCAGGCTCTTCAGGGATAGGCAGGGCAGAAGAGGCAGAGAGGGGACACTGTATGTAATAGAAGGGTTAGAATGTATGGAGCTCACAGTTGGCAATGGCACAGTTGAGAGCCTCTGGGTAAGAATCAAGGGGCAAATGAATAATACCAATGTCACTGTGGGAGTCTGGTGAAAGAGATGGAAGGGAAGTCATATGAGAAGTGCCTGAGGACTTTGGGCTTGTCCAGTTTGGAGAAAAGGAGGTTTAGAGGCCAACTCACTGCTCTCTAGAGCTTCCTGAGAAGTGGGGAAGGAGGTGCTGAGCTCTTCTCCCTTGTATCCAGGGATAGGACATGTGGGAATGGTTCAAAGCTGCACCAGGGGAGGTTTAGACTGGACATTAGGAAGCATTTTTTTACTGAGAGGGTGGTTAAACACTAGAAAAGGCTTCCTAGAGAGGTGTTAAATGCCCCAAAACTGTCAGGGTTTAAGAGGCAATTGCACAATGCCCTTAAGAATACACTTTAACCTTTGATCATTCCTGAAATAGTCAGGCAGTGGGATTAGATGATCATTGTAGGTCCCTTCTAACTGAAGTATTCTATTATATACTAATATTAAAAAATATTTTGTCTTGTTTTGAAAAAAGTTTTAAGCTACTTGTTGAAGTTGCATCAGCTCAAGCCTGGAAGAACATAATATCATTCACTACTGCTTAACAATGTAACTGTACTTTGTTCATGTAAATTCCCACAGTTCAGAGTAACTCTCTATATGAGTAATGCAAACCTACAAAGCTGAAATAGATGAATGAAATCATAACTATAAGCTATGGGTACAGATATTTTCAGTACGACATTCCTGCAAACTTCCATATATTCACTACAATCAGCATTCCCAAAACAAGGCTCCAATCCCTTCCTCGACAGGTAAAAGGCAGTAGGTAGCAATGAAGTGACAATATGCTACAAGTGCAGCAGCTTCTTCTGTCCTAGCTGATTGTTGTGCCAGAGTATGTTCAAGAAGCATAGCATAAAAATAGTTTTTCTTAATATCAAAAACTTGAATTTTCAGTAACCATGATACACAATCATGAGATCTTCCCTCTTTCACTCATTCTGCAACATTCATGATGAATCTTCCCCCAGCAAATGAATTAGTGTCAGAAATGCAGCAGCAGCATCATATCCCAGATATCTGCCTTCAAATCCACCCAGAAAAGTGACTTACCAATGATGAGCAGAACCCCAACTAGAATCCCAATTGCCTGCCCTGGGGTTGGCCACCAGTGCTCACGCTCTATTTCAATAAAACACGACTTTTCACTTGAACATGTGCAGACGCTTACTGCAAAAAGAAATGCCATAAGGTTAACAAGAAGTTTAGTAGTTACATTTGGTTAGTCATAAATGTAACTGTTGTCTTGAAACCAATAGTTCTGTCCATAGTGTACCTTTGAGATTCACTTTGTTTTCCAAAGGTGGATTTCCATTGTCATTAAGTATTATTGGAACGTCATACACCTTCTCTTCAAAGTTAGCATGTTTTGGAGAGAGGTAAGCATGAGTAGCTGTAAATAGGAAACAGGATATTCATGTCAGCACAAGAAAGAAATTTAGCTTTTTTTTAAGACTACTCTGCCTATGAGGGTAGTTCCTGTTTTTCTCTAGGTCTTCCAAGGTCTCTTTGGCTTGCAGACATGAAGTAAAAAGGGACTATCTAAAAGCCCAGACTGGCCTTCAGCATAATATGATCATGGAATTTCCTTCCTGATTTCTACACCAGGACAAATCTGACCTTGGGTAGTGCTACACTGACAGCGTCACATCTAAACCAAGAATAGCCCCCTATACTCATAGAGACCAGAACCAGCATAAACTGTTCCCAAGCCAATTTTGTATGAGAGGCCATCCTAGCCCACTTACACTGTCACATCTAAAACTCTTTAAAATTTGGAAAAGCCTGTAACAGTCATTGGGATCAGACTAAAGGTCTCTGGATATCAGGATCTTGTCTCTAGATTAAGTGGAGATTGCAAGTATGTATTTTATTTTCTCCTGATGCCCTCCCAGCCTTCAGCCATTTTCAGCTCAAGGACTTCTTGAACAAGATGTAATTTCTTGCTTTGAACTTGCAGAAAATTTCTGCACAGACAACACTATGTGACAGCAAGTTTCAAAGTCAGCTACCTCCTCATTCTATCTGCACTGGAAATAACTCCACAAGCTTCATTTAAGGTTCCTAGGTTTGCATACTACAAGAGAGGGCAAAGAATGAGCCTCTGGCCACCCTGAACATAGCATTCATGACTTTATAGCCCTATATCATATTTTTTTACCTACTGTCTTCTAAGATAAAAAGTAGTAGCTTACTTTGCTGCTCCTATACACTTTCTTATATTGTGATACTCTATTACTCTCATTATCCTTGTTACCCTCTTTCAACCTGTTTCCAGTTACACTGCATCTTTGTGGAGACAGACTGGAGTTCAAGATATTAACAAATCATGGACTTATACAGGGGCATAATGATGTTCTCAGTTTTCTTCTCTGTTTCCTAGTAATTCTCAATATTTGATCTGCTTTTCTGAACACTACTGGTAAACTGATCTCACATTTCCATGGAACTGCTTACAGGTCTCCTTCCTGATTCGTAATGGCCAGCTCAGCACCCATGATTTCAAAAGTGAGTTTGGGAGTCAAGAGTTCATTAGCATCTGCCATTTTATTGTTCAGCCAGCTCTTGCAAGAGTGTTCTGAAACTCTTCACAATTGGTTCCTAATCAGATAACTTTGTATAATGAGTAAACTTTGGCTTCTTATTGCATATCCACATGTATTGAATTGTGCAGATCGTAGCAAAAAAACCTTTGGAAAACCACACATGAACTCCCTTCACTTCAAGAGCTGACCATTTACTCCAGCTCCTGATTCTTAAATTATTACTTATCCTTTCATTACTTGTCCCTTTAACACCATGGCAACACGATTTTCTCTAGTGGGACACTTCATCAAACATATTTTAGGAATTCAGAGAGGCTCTATCAGCCAAGTACTTATCCTTGTGCTTACTGCTCCCTGCAAAGAGCTCCATTTGGTTCATGAGGCATGATTTCCTTTTGCACATGAAATGTCAGAAATGTACAGTTTTCAAACTGCTCTGTTTCTTTTTCAGCAGTGATGCATAGTCATTAGGCACACAGTCATGTCATTCTTGTCTGCTTCTCCTCTCATAAGAACTCATGAAATTTTAGCTTGTAACATACTACATGTCAACACTTGAAAACAAAATTAATAACTTAGTTGTTCTCAACAAACCAATTTTTTTTTCTACATGGAATACTGGATATGCAATAATAGGAGAGAAAAGGGATTAAATATTTTTGTTTCCTGTAGTAATAAGAGAATCCCATATCACTGTAAGAATAACTGTATTGGCTTACCATTGACTTTTGAGATTTCCCAATCATTTCTTGTATTCATATCATTCGCAAGGGAAAAAGTAAATTTTGAATAAAACCACTGTTCATCAGCATCGGTAGCTTGAATGAGAGTTTTCTCTCCTCCACGGACCGGGTAGCAGAAGAAAGCAGGAGAATCCATAGCTAATTGTGGATGGTTGTCATTCACATCAAGCAAGTGTAGAACCAAGGATGTTTTGGATTTCTGATCTGCGTTATCTGTAGAGTTTAACAGAATGCAATTTACAGGAGTATCTTGAATTTACATGCTGAGTGGTTGCATTTGCAGCAATTACAGTGGTACCAATAGCTCCCAATGTGTCCAGAGGGTGGAAACAAAGTTGGCAAAAGAGGTGGAAGGAAGGGGTAAGTGTCATTCCGTCTGAAGGTTGCAAGGCAGGGTCTCAGGAAGACGTGAGGGATTCGTGGTAGCTGCCACTGCTTTTTAACAAGCATGGTTTATTTACCACTAGCTCTTGCTAACTACAGAACGCTAGCAAGTGTAAGGAGGCAGATATACCATCAATTCTAGTAAGTGATCATATCCAAGGTGACCAGTGCTCTTTGGAACACTCTTTTAAGCATGAAATTCCTTAAGGTTCACACCTCTCTTCTATATACAGGAAATTCAAGTCAATATTGAAAGATTCTAATGGCTAGGACTAGAAGTCCTAATGTATTTCAGACTTTATAGAGTATTAGTTTTATTCATAATAGAATGAAATTCTGTACAAGGTTGCAAGCTACTCCCCAGGTATGCTTTCAGGAAGCCTAAACATTTCTATGAGAAAGGCTAAAATCTTTATAGCTGTAGAGGAAAAAGTGGCAGAAAATATTGATGCTGAAAACCCTGAAGAAATTCTAACCCTCTCTATATGTCAGGTGGCTCAAGAACATATGACAGTAACTTCATGGAAACTATTTTAATCCTCATTAGCTACAGCGTCAAGATTTCTTTAAGAAAGGTAAAATCTTAAGAAATATATACTTCTAAGGATGCATCATAGGATTTATATCTAAGGATACATGTTCCTGTACTTTTCATGGGTTTCATCATGGGAGGTATGCTAATTCCTCATAAAAGAGTAAGAACAGGGGATTCCTCTGTATATGTACGTAGTTGTTTCATCACTTACTCAGCTCTGATGCAACAACATCTACTGTGTACATTTCTTTTTGTTCTCGATCCAAACGGGAAGCAGTGTATACCTGCCCAGTGGATGAATCAATTCTCAGCCATTTGTTCACATCACCTTCTAAGGAGTATCTTTAGAAAGAAACAGGAAAGAAAAAAATCACATCTACTGTTCACTGTTCCAAATCAGAAAAAGAATCAGACAAAGCAAATACTTCTTTACTGATTTTAGGCAAGCAGCTTGATTACAATTGTACTCAAAGAGAAGGTTCTTGGAAGAGTCACAGTACTACAGCCAAGGAGGAGATACAGACAGAGGAAGAGAGGCTAAAATCATCCAGAATAAGAGTGAGAGCAGAACGACTACTCCAGCCTGTGTACTTGCAACTCCACTTTCCTCCTAACTGGGTAACCTGGGGCATTCCTGAGCTTTTGATCCAAAACTGTGCTTTGTCTCAACTCCATGTCACTCTCTCCCCATTGCATTTCCCATACCTTGTTTTTGTTGGGGGCACAAGGCAAAGGTTAGGGGGCAGAGGAAGCAGTGCAGCCATGCACCCTATTTTGGATCATCAAGGAGACAGGATCCCAAGGTCGACTACAGTGGATATCTGCTGCCAATCTGGAGCAGCCTGTAATTATGATTGGGTCAGCCTTGGAACAGAGAGTGCTTTAAATATCACCACATTCTTTAAAAAGACCAAGGTCTGTGAGTATTTACTTATACAAATTTAATCCTGATCATATGACCCAGTTAAAGCAATGGCACTTGCTTGAGTAGAAGTGACCTGACCTTCTCATTCAACATTTTTGTTCTTTCAGTACCCCTTACATTAGAAACAGGATGCTGACATGATTGTACATCTTCTACTTTCTATACTTTTTATTTTATGCCCCTTAACTTATTTTTTGGCAGAAATGTGGTTTATGTATCTGTGAATATTTGTCATCTGTCTCTGTCATCATCCCCTAAAGCTTCTGCACTATGTGGCTCAAGTTCAAACTAGTTTGACAGGAAGCCAAATGTGATAAGTTCCCAAAAGTTAGGGGAAAGTAGAAAGCCAGATGAGAAACCTCTGGGAATAAAAATTCACTGGAGGCCTAAGAGTTATATTGTACAACTCCATTAACTACTTGGTGTTTTGCTGAATTTTGGTTAAATTTCATCAACTATATGCTTTGGTTTAATCTGTTCAGCATTCCACCTGAGAATTCTGCAGCAGGAGCCCCAGATAATTCTCCTGTCTAACTCTGCTGTGTAAGGTACATTTACACTATGCAACACAGCACAGATGTTTCTTGTACAGAGCTTCACATCCACGGTAGGAACAGGTGTATTGTCTTTGACATCTGGGAAAGAAAATGAATTAATTGTCAACTATAGACTTGAGCTTGTGTGTTTTGATGGAGAAAAAGCCATGTGTGGTTTCCTGTGTGACATGAAGAGCAGCTACTCTTCTACTCGTTCTTAGGGGTAAACAGTATATGCTTCATTCATTTGTTAAAGACATTATGGATATGGAAACCCTGTTATTCTCAGACCAGCTCTGCCTTTTTCCTGGAAACATACATTCGCCTTCTTCCTCGGTGGTTTCCTGTTTCAAGGGCCCCACTGGCTGATGCTTGTCACAGTACAGAGAGAAATCTCGTCAGAAAAACACAGCCCACTGTGTGGGTCACTGGCCACCACCCCCGCACACACACCTCTGCTTTCTACCAGGAGACAAGATTTCTGTCAAAAAAGTATTTTCCTGTATGTCAAATATTAGGCATATTTTCCACGGACCTCCTTTTGAACAGGTTTCTAAATAGTAAAATCAAGGAATTAATTACAGTCACACTTTTTTACCGTACAGAATCCCCCTCAGGGTCATAGGCCTCTACTGTCAGGACCAGGGTATTGACAGCAATTTCTTCAGACACTTCTTGATTGTAAACTGGCTTGAGGAAAACAGGTGGCTCATCCACATTCGTTACGAAAACTTTAAGTAAGGTAAGAGAACTTTCGTTGTACTGCACGCCTGGCACCAGCGGTTCAGGATTTGTGGCGTTGATCACCAGGGTGTACACTGGTGTTGTTTCAAAATCAAGAGCCTGGATCAGAAAAAAAAAAGGTGCTTTAAGCAATGGTCCTGGTACTGCGGGGAGCTCCAATGAGAAAGCACAAAGTCTCCCTCTTCTCAAGGAGGAGATTTGTAGGTTGCATGGAAGATATGGACAAAACAAGGGAGAGTTGAGCACAGTCAATTTAAATGAAATCGTATGCCTGTTTAGGGGCCTCCTCAGCAACTGCATTTTCTAATAATGCTGCCACCTGCCTGACTAAGTTTAATAACTATATCCTGTTTACAGGAATAGTATTTATAGCTCTGTATGAGAAGGTCTCAAATGACCTCTGGGTGCCAAAAGTCATGTAAGGGCTGTTACACTGCAGAGTTTCTCACAATTGCTTCCTTGGGAAAAAATGACACTGAGATTGATTCCTGAAGATGGTCCACCAAACGCTGCATCTGGTGCCCCTTGGCCTGGCCAGTAGCACATGAACTGGATGCATACAACATGGTACCCCCTGGAAAATGAGTGATAGGTTTTCTGGGCCCATAGTCCAAGCACCTTCAAGAAGGCTAATTTTCCTTTTGAAATTCATGGATGTAGTAAAAAGTGTTTCTTATATTCTTTTCTCCAGCATTCAGTGTATCACCCACTGCAGCACATGCTGACCTTGGCTTTGTTGCAGTCAACAATGTTTCTCTCAGCAAGAACAAGCTGCCTCTCCATCCTGAAATTGAGACATGCTGGCCTCACTTGCACATCCCATTGCAAAAGCCACTGATGGCCCAGACCAACAACAGGGAGGAGAATCTGCCCTGTCCCAGACCACCACTCCCACCACAGCCCATGGAAGCCTTTAGCTGGCTTCCTCTTTTCCAGAAATGCTTCTGCAAAATCACTCAAATGATGCAATTTTTTTGTCTTTATGGTACATAAAGACCACTTCATTGGCCAGAGCCTGCTCTGCTGGAGAAGCAGTCAGCAGCCAAGCTGATGGAGGGAGCTGCTTGTGGTGGTTAGGGGACAACAAAGGCAGGATAGGTGTGTGTCAGCACTGCACAGGTACAGCACCAAGAGTGGAGTCTCCTGCAGTCTGCACCATGCTTAGGGTGTCCTCACCCCTCCACCAGCCAACACCCCTCCCCACAAATCGTCGCCAGGGCAGTTACTATTTATGGCAAATAACAACATAGGAGAAGCATAAATCCATCTATTCACCTTGTTAATCTTGACAAACCCTCGGTTTGTTTCAGCATCTGTGTCTATGATGAATGTGTTGTTTGGATCTCCTTCCTTCACTTGGTAGATGATGAGGGAGCTTCCTGTGTCAGGCTCATCTTCATCATTAGCTTGGATTTCTAATATCACAGTTCCTATTGGGGCACTTTCGTCAATAGTCACACTGTGATACTGAAGAGAGAGAGACCATTGAAACACAATAAACTGAGCACCATCTGTAGACAAAAACTTGAGCACTACAACAAGCTTGCAACCTACAAACATGGATGTATTTTAATCCACAACCGCCAAGTGAGGGAGGGAAGCTTTTTAGCCAAAAACACATTTGTCAAAAGTGATGGGATCTATGTCAGTGGGTAGGCTACTAGTATAGCAATATTCACAAACCTTTACCTCCTCTGCTGAAACCACTCATGGTTCATGCAGTGCTCACAGAAAAGGTACAGCACAGCTTCTCTGTACCCCATGAGCACCTTGGCCACTCACAGTTAAATATTTAATTCCTCCACACACCGTATGCTGTTGTCACATCAGCATCCCAGTTCTATAGACTCTGTTTGATGAGTGCCCTCACCCAGAAGTTTCATCTTGAGACCAGTCCTTTACTGAGACCTTGAGGTAAGAAGGTGGACAACCTGCTATGTAGGCCTACATTGCCTACAAGCAATGGTGGTAGCTTGGACACCTATGTGTAGGGACTTGAGCCACTTCAGTGTCTGCAGGGACAATTGGGCCATAGGCAGAAGTCATGAGAAGTGTGCAGGTCTCTCTGCCAGATGCCAGAACCTCCACCAGAGGAAAAGACAAGAGCCTGACACCTGTTCTGGAACAAAGGGCCAGCAGGTGTGTGTTTGGGCATGTATCACTGGACCACTACTTCTAGTCAAACCAAATAGGGCCTTTGATTTCCATTCACCTTCTCACTATTTTGAGCGCATTAATACTGTGTGTGCAAGGGAACTTGGGGGATGTTAGCCTTTTTCTATTTAGCTATTTAATTAATTTTAAAGCCTTTTCTTCTCCCTTTCCCTTCAAAACGTATATTTTTGGAATAAACTGCTTTAATAGAATAATTTCTTCCTGTACATGTAGTTTTCCACTGAGCAAATTACCTTAAATTTCAGAACTAAATATGAGTCAGTCCCAATGCTGACTGCCTGGATATATATATAGGCTTGCAGCGATACTCTACCTTTATTTTCAGTAGTGAATTATTTATTATTTATTCTGTAAATGGTTAGTTTCCCGCTGACATTCTATAAATATTGAACATATGCTCAAACAATTGTCAAAAGTTATTGGAATGTCCAAAACAGTGTTACAAATACTCACATCTGATTTTTCAAAGATGGGAATCTGATCATTGATGTCAATGACATGTACTTCCACATTACAGATTGTTTGAAATGCTGCATGGAAAGAGACAAACAACATCACAGCAGCCCTTCTGCTGAAAATAACTTTCCTCCAAAAGGGTTCACTGTGTGCAAAAGTGAGCGTTGCCAGATTGCCCAATACAAGCAAAGTCCTGCTGTTATAAGAAGCACTAGATCTCAAATATCTCTTGGTCACTGACAACCTCACTCTCTATCTTACTATTCACCTTTCCAATTTCTTCAGCGTTGTCCCATCCTGTTTCCTTTCATGTCCTTCACTTTTTAAACCATACCCCATTACCAGGATGATGATAGCTATGAGCTGTGTTAGCTTTCTCAGTACAACTTTTGCATGTCAAAAAGTAAGCCTTGGATTGTTATGCTACCCTGTCCTGTTTGCAGGTCATCAGGCAGCACCATCACTTTTATTACAGGCAGACTTAAACTGCAGACCTGAGCAGGGGACACCCACAGCAATAAAGGGTTGTGGTTTTAAGAGCATAATACATACTGTCATGCGCTATTCTTCTGTAGCTGTATTTTAGTGTTTTACGGATGTATTTCAATGTGCTGAAAGTTAAGGAATATTCTGAATAAAACTGTTTGGATAGAATTCAAATAGGTATCCAAAACAAATTACCAGCTTCTCCCTCTGCAAAGTTTTCTATAATCTGTCTAAATGATGCTATTTCACTTACAGACATGTCACACTGCTTTCTTTGCATGCCCGTTCCTCCATCCACAAGTTTTGCCTGACTATAAGGACTCCAACACAAATCTTTAAGCTTGAGTATGGAGTTTGATTTCCTTTCCATTCAGTGGACCACAAAGAACTCCTGGGATCTTACATAATGGACAAGATTCTTTTTGAAGTTCAATTTCAGCTCTTAATGTTTTAAAATGCATTATCTGGACTGTCTGACCAGCTGTGTTTAATTTCTTGATTTTTTTTTTTCGGTAAGTCCCTTTGAAAGATTTTTTTGGGGAAAACCACAATCATGATCACTTTATTTTTTTTCCCCATGGAAGGAAATCTCTCACTGAAGAACTTATTAGCAAGCTTCCCAATTTAGCCACACTCTGCCCTAGAGCTGGTTTCCTTCCATGCTTGCACTATGAATCATGATTAACCTCCCTGCATCTCAAGAATGAGGCAAATACCATGCCAGAGCAAGATAGCTCTCAGTGCTACTGCCTGTTCAGTGAATCTTCGATTGTTGCCTCACATCCCTTGGACACTGAGCACAGGGGATGCCAGTGTGAGCAGAGTTATTGTAATGTATAACAGCAGGCATTACATACCTTCATCTGACACTAGGACCTCCAAGGAATAACTGGATGCATGGAACTTGTTTAAGGAACGGCCAGTTAACTGCAAAATCCCAGTATCTTGCTGAATATAGAACAGATTACTTGCTGGAACTTCAGGAACCTGACTTTTGATTTTGAACCGCAGGCGAGAGTTAAGGGTGTCCTCCTTATCCATGTCCGTAGCAAGCACGGTGCCAATATTGCTTCCTATGGCAGAGCAGAGACCAGAGTCAGGCAGATAATGCAGTGGTCCTGTTTTCCCACAGAGGTACATACTGACAGCAGTGATACCAATGAAAAGAGTAGAGGGCCAATAAAAATAAAACTGCATGGAAAACATTGCGACAGACACAATCATTTCACTTCTGGGAGTTTTTCCTTTAACATCCCAACCTACTGCTTTGGGCTTGAGGCAGTCCAAAAGGACTGGGCCACATGTTTTGATCAGAAGAAGTGACTAACAGCAGACACTTCAACCCTGAAACCAAACCACTGATGTGAAGACTTAGGAACAGAGTTGGGTAATGGTTCATTGAAGTCAAAGTCATCGAGGATCATCTAGATGAGGGAAAATGGGATCATACTACTTGTAGAGCACTATTTCTTGTGTTAGTAATAAAAGGGATATTATTCTTTCACATTCTAAGCAGTTGTCCAAAACTGTGGCTGCAGGAAAATACAATTTCATGTTTTAAATGGAAAAGCATTTTTAAAGTAGGTATCTTGGGTCTGCCACTCTCAGGTTATGGAAATCCTTTCCACATGAATTATTGAAGAGAAAACAACAGGGTTATTTGCACAGGAAAACATTTCTCTAGCAGAGCTACGTTTTACTCTTTGGGATCAGAATTTCTAGCTTCATTTGCACCCAGCTGGAAACAATAACAGGGCTAGAATTATGTGTATAAATTAATAGAATCTGTTTTCTTACCTCCACCTTCATTTTCTTGAACTTCAATTACAGTGAGTGCCTGCTGGCACACAGGGGGATTGTCATTAATGTCTTCCACAATAACATGAATTTCCAAAGGCTTATCCACCAATTCTCCGTGGTTATCTTTTGTGACCGCATAGAATGTATACTGCAAAAAGAAGAGCATGATTAGATTTTTTTGAATGTCCACTGTGACAATAGTTTGCATTTAAATATGTAACTAGGGAAGAGTTCCATGCAAATGAAATATTGTCTTATAAATTTATTCAGTTGTTTCACTCTGTTTAATTCAGAGCTCTTGCACCACCCCTTAGAGATCTGGGTTCTCAAAAGAATTTTAAATTCCTTCACTGCACAGTGGCTCTGCTATTGCAAAAATTCAAGAAAAGCAGGAATATCTCCTTTTTGTCACTTTGCAAATTCATCTGTCACATATGGAGATAGGATTTCTCCAGCATATCTGATCTCTGGCCTATTCTGTGCCCAAATTTCCTCCAGGAACAAATGGCAACAGAGGGTTTTCTGTCTAAAAGACCCCCAGATGAGGAACTTGGAAGTAACTACAGTTGCAACTCCAAGTTAAACTCTGTTTCTGATGTGGAGAGATCTGAAGGAGTTTTGAAACACACAGATTTCCTGCCCTCCACAAATGCTGCTGCCTACCTCTTGCTCATGCACCTAAAACCCTGCCATGGTTGGTCCATGTTGTACATTGTACATATGCTGTGGGCAGTGATCGCTACTGCCAGGCCAGTTGCAGTGTAAAAGCCTGAAGGCTTTTTGCAGTGTAGTAGGTGGTTGCATTCTCATATATATCAAGTCATTCCCAAACTGAAGTGATAAGAAACAAAGCTTTTATTTACTTTTTTCCCTCCTCTATCCTTTCTATTAAGCTTTCTCATATTTACTCCCACACCAATAATCAGCTTTCTGCTATAGTGTCTCTCATCACTGAAGTTTTGTGTTTACTTACAGTATCCTTTTCTTCCCTGTCCAACGGTTCGGTCACATAAATAATCCCATCCTGACTGATGGAAAATGGGAGCCTAGGCAGCTTTTCTTTTTCAAAAAGGTCATAAATTACATCTGGATCATTTGACTGAACCTAAAAAAAAAAACCAAAAAATGTCAGGATAGGAAGTCAGAAGTGTAGACTGAGATTTAACAGGGATTGTTTCTGGACCACAGACAGAAAAGATTGCATTCCTGTTGGCTTCGTAAACCAGAAAAATAACACTTTGGCAGGCTCTTGGGATGAACTGCAGAAAATCAGACTGATAATCCATCCCTGTGCTCTGAATTGTGTGGTGAAGCCATTTTACTTCAGTTTCTCCAGTTGCCCAGATAGGCTACAACACTTATTTTTTTATGGCAGGGTTTTGTGATATGGACCTAAATTCATGGGAAAAAAACCCCATTATTTATATTTGGATCTCTTCACACTAATTTATTCCATCTCCTTACACTGTCTATTCCTGCCTATTGTTTTGCTTTATGTAATTCAGAGAAGCAAAACAACAAAACAAATATCTAGTACCTATCTGCACATGGGTGTGTGCACACTCTTTATGTGCATCAAAGTCTGTGATGAAGAATCTTTACTGGGGTGCTACAGATTTAAAATTAAATAAGTACACAAACTGTCAAATTAATGAAGGGATTAGTATTACTGTTTATGTTTTATACTATATAGCAGCAACTGCATTTCATTTTCCCCTGGGCAGAATCAACATGTCATTGGCTGCCACATGAAATTTATGTACAAGTGACCCCAGAATGGGTGCACCATTGCATGTTAGTCCTTCTTCCACCCATTTTCACTCTGGCTGTCACTGAGACCAGTGGGAATAGCACCAAGTCAGTTATTCTTGCAAACAGAACCCAAGGAATCCTGCCATGTTTGAGGGATGATGGCACTGAGGTTGTCAGTGCCAAGGCACTTTTCAAAGACAAATATTTCTGAAAGGCTGCTGGCCTGTTAGTTAATATGTACTGATGTATGCATTGCTATTGGTCCGCAGTTATCAGCAAAATATTTTGTGTTTGCACTGTGAAAACAGGAATACCATGGGAATGCAGGATGTGAAGGAGGGCATTTCAGTCCTTGCTAGGTAATTTTGATGTAGCCGGTGTGCTGCATGATACAGAACTGATCACAGCAGGTGCCCCTGAGTGTGGAGGACTGCCCACAGCAGGGCTGTTGTGGAGCTGATTCCCTGCCATGTTCTTCTGCAGTTGGAACTGCAAAATAACCTTCAACAGACTTGGTTTGCCCAAAGCCTGGAGAACTCATGACTGGACTTTGCCTCCAAACTGAAGGGCAAAGTCCAGTCACTCTAATATTTGTATTGACTATATCTCAGTCATCTTCAAACTATTAACTTTCATATTAAAAATAAGTAAATGAGATCTGCACTAACAATCATTCCAAAGGATACCATATGAAAAATAACTGGGAGGTGTCAAAGTCCTTCTGAAGAGTCGAGTGTTGAATGCAGTGGGGACACCTTCTCAGTTGGGATGAAATGACTCTGTGGCACAAAGAAGTGCAGGGAGTATGGTCAAGGACCCTACCTGGCTGATGTTGACAGGATGAACCTCAGTTGAGTTTTCCTGGATGTGGACAGTGGGGGGCGCTTTCCACAGACTCTCCTTCACAGTGACGATCACATCAGCAGTGCTAGCGAAAGCATTTGTTGACATCCCTGCCATGTCCTTCACCGAGATAACAAGTATGAAGCTGTCCTGCTTTTGAGGATCTAAGTAATAAGAGCCTAGAGAAAGAGCAAAGAGCCAAGTGAAATGATGCAGAGGCTGTGGGGATGGTTCATCTGCCTGTTGCCTCCTTCATGCACTATACTTCTTTATTTGCTCCAGACTCACTCCTTAGATTGTCCTCTGTGACAAATCTCAGCAAGCCATTTCCTTTGGCATCTCTGAATGATGCAGCACAGCATCATGTGGATGCAATCATGTGAGACCTCTGTGCTGTGGTCTTGTGTTGTGCAGATGCATCACTGAAGAGCCTTCACCCCAGTTAGGCACTTGTTCAGCCCAGAAGAAGAGATGGGCATTTCTGAATCATTGCAATTTAGTTGAGATCACATGGCCAGCTGAGTTTTCTCTGCATTTTTCATGTTACTGCTTTTGGGTTTCTAGATTTCAAGGAAGATAATTAATCCCAAGATAGGACACAGTGTAGTCGTGAGTGCCATAGGATCTGTCTCTCTTCTCCATGTACTTTTAGATTCCAGCCTCCATTTCTGCTAACTTCCCTTGAATTTAGTGGGACACAAAACAAGTTCCTGAAAATCAGGGCCTCAGTGGAGTATGTCCCACTAGCTACATTTATTCAGAATGTAACATCGGATCTGTATTGTTGTTCTGTCCCTATGTACGCCCTGGAACTCATGCTTGCTCTTTGCAAACAAGAATCTTTATACATACCTGTCTTGCTCGGTGAAATTGCTCCAGTTGCACTATCAATCTGGAAAAGCATTTCTGAATAAGGGTTGGGAAAATGGTGGACAATACTGTATGTCAGCTGTGCATGGGGAGTTGCAGGATTATCACGGTCAGTGGCATGGACATGCATGAAGGGCCTGCCTGTTTGGAGTAGAGAAGAAACAGTGGTAGGAGAGGAGACAGAAGTCTCAACACATAGTCCTTTTTTCAAGCAGAGCTCTCAAGCCAGAACGACAGCTTATGGGGAGCTGCCATGATTGTGTATAGAGGTTACATTGCCTGTATGACATCCCACAGATCCCCCCTCCACCAAGTCTGCTTAGTAGGATCACAGTAGGTGTGAAGACCTGTTGATGAAGAAGGTGACAGAGCTAGATCAGCAGAGAGCTACCTACCACCCAGAATGCAACTCACTTGTATCTCTGTTTAGGGCCAATTTGCAGTTCTTACACAAATCAGTTCAACCTAAAGCACCTTGATAAAAGTGACCTACAGCTGTGACACAGTTCTAATTAAAGGAACAATTATACACCAAAAAAAAAATAGAAATACATGGTAGCATAACTCAGCTTTTACCTTTTAAGCACCGATGCAACATTCAAAATATTTTTTTTACTTGGATGCAGTTAAGGATATAGCAATATATTGCAGAATGATTTTTCTGCCCCCATGGAGGTTTATATGTGTATTATTTAGTGAAAGTTTCTTCTTGAGTCCGTAGTCACAGTGATAACAGCTGTATGAGTCCTTTGTTTCATTCCCAAGATGAAACTGCTCTTTGATACTTTCCTGACTTCTGGACTGGATCACTGCAATCGATAATCTAAGACTCTCTCCTAAACAATAAGGTTCAGCCCATGTCCTGAGAAGCATCAATCACAGTAAACACATAACCCATATCCACCCTGGCATTTTATTTCAATGATGTGCAAAGACCTACATATTCTTAGCATTCTTTTTCTGTGTAGTCTTTGGCAACGTTTAAACTCTTTCTAGCATTGGGTGTTTTTTTTTCAGTACAATGGAGAGAGCAGCCATCACTGCTAAGTACTGTGAAATATTTCTGATGACACTCACCCCTTTACGCCACATAGTAGTGACCTCTTTGCCCTTTCACTACATTATAAAGGCTTTCATCCTTATTTTGTAGAGTCTTGTGGGAAGGAAAATTGATCATTTTCTAGCTTGTTGAAGTATAAGACCCAGTTTATCTTCCCGTTTAATATATCTACCTTCCTATAAACTATAATATTTAATTATTAAGATAATTACCTGGACGGGAGTTCTGTCTCACTACTCCAGTGTATGCTATCTGGTCAAATTCTGGTGGGTTGTCATTGATGTCCTCCACATATATTGTAACAGCACATGGCCCTTTCACTATATTTCCATTTTCATCCAAACTTTCCACCTGATTTGAAAAAAAGAAGGAACAGCAAAGAAACATTTTCATGCAGATAAATTAAAAGACATAAATAAATATCAGGATGTCAAATGCCAAGTCATTCTTACTGTGATGTAAATCTGGTGAGAGCCATCACTGAGTAGCTCCATCTACAAGGACAAATTTGCCACTGTAGCTCACCGACAATAACTTGCCACATTATATAATACCAACAAAACAAAATAACCCACTCTTGCTTCTGATTACACTTTTCAGAGGACAATTTCTCACTTCCAGTCTCAGCATACTACTTGTATTCTTGCACAGCTTAGAATTCATGTCTTTCTTTAAACAGAAACCTATACTTCCTAAAGTACAAGGAGAAAACCCAACATGACATAGCTTTTATAAATACTTGCTATTATAAATATCAACCAGGTAAATAGGCTGATCCAAGGGTTAGTAAAGAAAAAATAATTTTTATTTTTAATGACTCCTTTTTTCAAACAATTTGACTTCTTATTTTCCATCCTTCTTTGACTTTAAAGCACTAGTACATACTGTATCTGTCAGACTTTATTTTGTTGGCATATAATAGACAAAATAATGATGATTTATGCCTAACAAAGCATAATTTTTAATTCTGTCATCACTTCTTCTTGTCTATAAATGATTCACATGTTTAGGATTAATAAGGTCTGGGGCTAGAAAATTGTCCTCTAACTCCAGTCCAAGGGTGCCTTAGAGCTGAGAACTTGAAACCATTAAAGTTGGAGTGTTAGACTTTAGAAAGATAGCTAAGGCTAGCTAAAATATCATCATGTACTTTGTCTGTTCAGATACCAATCCTCTCATAATCATTTCCTTCTCAATTGCTAGCCTCAGGAAAAAAAAAATACCATTTTTAGCATAGAAAACAGCACAAGGTTGTATTGAGACCAAAAGACTCCCTATCTGCTGTCCCACTCCCATCAGTGTTTACGAGGTCCTCATGAAAGGGGTATAATAGCAGGACAAGCACACAAAACTTTTTCCTCTAACAGACTCCAGCATCTGCCAAACAGCTTTCTCTGTTATCTAACACAGGTTAGATCTGTACCTCTATCTCTAAAGGTCTTTTACTCACACCATTTGTTACCATACAGATTATAATCTTCTTAAACAGATGACAATAGTTTATTTTCCCACTCCAGACATGGAATTCACCCTATCAGTCTTCATGGATAACAAAAAAAACTCATTCATGAGGCCAGATTTCACTTCCAGTCAAGTATTCCCCTGTATCAGGAGAGTTAAAGGACTGGTGTTGGCATCAGGGTAGTTTTTGTTTTCTCAATGTAGCCTTCCTCTGCAAAGGAGCATTTTCCTGTGCAGTCTTTCAGAACTATGAAACCCTGTGTCTTCCAGCAAAGCTCAATATTAAAAATGAAAATGCTGCCTCTAAACATAGACAAAATGAAGAATTTGAAATTACAACAGCTTTCCATTAATTTCAGGTTTACCAAAAGAGGGTGAATTAACTCTCTCTTTCTGTTTTACACTGAGATGTTACCTGCAGTCTGTGCAGTTGTTTGGTCTCCCAGTCCAGAGATCCATTGAGATACAGGATGCCCTTGTCTGGCACAATGTGAATTATTCCATCTTTTTCACCAGACATTCTAAAACTCACAGCAGGTGGCTCAGATGTGAACTACAATGGAAAAAATCAAAGGGAATATCATAATTTTTTAACATTTTCAGCATAATAACAATAATTTCATGCTTTTGTGACTTTTAAAATCTATAGCCAGAAGTGTGTTTGGCTGGGAGAATAATATTCCAAGAGTCTGCTCAAACAAATCTGCTTGTTTCTGATCCTCAGCAGAGGAATTCTCACATTATTTCCTTAATGCTGCAAGAAATCCCAACTGTAGTTTTTTTTCCAAAGCAAACGTCTGCTTAGGACAGGATTTGTCTGAGCACAGAATGGAAAAAAGTGACACACATCCTCCATTTGCCTGGGAGCTGGATCTGTCCTTCTGTGGTTATGGCTTTTGGAAGAAAACCTCAGAGTAAAAGAAAAATGATGACACAAGTTACATGGAAACCCATTCTCTAGGAATGCTGATTTTATTAATCTCTGTCTTAAGATATCCTCTTAAAAATGTGTTTGAGGGGTGGGGTTGTCTCCTGCTCTTTGCATGTAGATGCTAGAATTTCCAGAGAGAGGAATTAACATTTAATTTCAGATCCTCTCAGGGGACTGTTCTTCTCACCAGCACAGATTACAACGCTCTATATGTGATCTGTGTGTGCAGGCTATGGGGGTTTGACCAGAATGGATAACAAGAGACACTTGATTACCTGATAAAGGATGCGCAAACCTCCTTCTTCTGGAACAGAGAAATTCATGTCCTTCAGAGGCCCAGTTATAAACAGCTTCTCCACATTAAGGCACATAGCCTGCAAGAGAGAAAGGGATGAAGGAAAGCAGCTGGACCAACCACTGCAGCCATGTGCCTTCACACCAGTTGCATGTGAGCACAAGCCACAGAGAGATCTTTGGCTTCTACCTGATGGCAAAAATGCCATACAATTCTGTCTCAGCCTCTGTCTTTTTCCTAATAGCTGGCAATAGCCTTCACATCATGTTTTTTTCTGCTGATTTTTTAATGAGTGTTATAACTATCCCCTCCCTAGTGCTCCAAGACCTTCAGACACACTTCTGGCCTAATATTTCAGGGCTGTTCTTGCTTTCAAACAGAAAAAGCAAAGCAAAAATGAGCCCCCAAGGGCAGCCCTTGCACACAAGACAATTCAAACTGTGGTTCAAATAATCTACCTGTTTCTCCAAAAGCAAGACTAAACACCAATGAATACCTACTCTTCACTCTCTGTCTTGCCAATACTGAGGAGCTGCCTGCCAGAATTAGGGCTCCATCGTTTGGCTGCACAGGCAAAACTCCCTTTCTCCCTGAGTTAACATTACTTTATTTCACTTTGCAAATTTAGAGTACTATTGCCATCCTGTCCATCAGCCCACAGAGCTGAGCTCTGGGAGCGTGTGTTCTCTGACGCATGACTTTTCCCCTGGATTTGGTCCTGTTGCTGCTGGGACAGCTATTCAACCTCTCACAGAAAAGCACAGTCTACATATTACCAAGGGAAAACTTAATTCTGCCTGTGACAAAAACATAGCTAAGTTCAGCTCAATTTACCCTAAAGCGCTGCTCTGTGTGTGCGTGTCACAAGTGGTGTTTCAATAATGCCAGATTCTTCCTAATAACAGCCAGAGATGCTACCCTCCTTGCCAAGGGTTTGTGACTCCCTTTCCAAACAGGAAAAGCAGAGTCCTGTGAGAAATGGGGAAGGAGGTGGATGGATGTTAGTGAACTCTAGTGTCAACACAAAAATATCAGAAAAAGGCATCTAGTAGTTATACATCCAGAAAAGAGTACTTTACAGCTAAGTTTTACTATTTTTGCTAAATGCTGACTGCTAGTGTCTGCCACAGACACGATACCAGGACCCTGGATCTGACCTGCTAAGGCTGGTGCTGTGTCACAGAAGTGGGCACAGCCTGGCTCCTGTAGGCTTTTCACAGGGTCACACTATGGACAGATTTTGCTTGATCATTTTCCTTGCCATAGAGGAACAAAGGCTGATGTTATAAAACCCAACAAGTTCAAAGTACAGTCTGTGAAGCAAGTAAACGATATCACTTCTGTTGACTAAAATTACTTTATGTGGACAATAAATATTTCCAAATGTATGTCTACAGCATGAATCACTACTAAGGAGCTTGAAAGGGAAAGAGGCTTTACTCCTTCATCCATATCCAGTGGTATCCCTTCTGAAGATGGCTATAATGCCTGCCAAGTGGCTTCATGTGGGATCAGCACTGCCACAGGCAGCAGGTTTTCAAATGGGAAGTGAAAAGGAGTTGCTCAGTATGGCACGTCAGTCCCACTTCTCAGGGTGTTCATATTCTGAGATATTTTTTACCAAACTTGAATCTGACTCATTTTTTTAATCTCTTTTCTTAATTTCAGTTGTGAAGTAGAAAACACCACTGCTGTAGCCTTTACAAACATCAGTAAATCTATTGAACTTAATACATGAGGTCCATAAATAGCATAATTAATACATTTCAGTTCCGTAAAATCCTCTGAAAAAGTATTCACATAAACAGAATAATGAGGCAACAATTAATATGCATGGTTTAAACTATGTGCCATTATATGGCTTAGAATACATTTAATATGTCAGCACATGTATGGACTATAATACAGAACACATGATACAGATGTCTTCACTGTTTGGTCATTTATTGCAGTGTTTTTAGATATTTTCTAGCATGAAATTCAGTTATTGGACACAGTTATATCTAAAGGGAAGCACAAAAGGCAAAATAGGTAAATTGATGCCTTTTAGACTTTTTAAAGTTTTCTTCCTAATGATTGAGATGTCTCCTTGACTTTTGACCACAGGATCACAGACACATGCCAAGGCCCCACTCCCACACCCAGAGTTACAGCTGCTCCGCTGGCACCACTGCCAGCCTGACCTGCAGGCTGGCACACCCTGTGGATCAGAGCTCAGAGGCTCACAGGCAACCTTTGGATTTGCTCCCAGATAAAGAGAGGAAAACCTGTAACTCACCAAGTGAATCACAAGCAGAAATTGAAGTCCACACAGTTTCAGCATACTGGAATATGCTTTGCTTCAGCTCCTGCAAAGAAGAGACAACAGTCACTTTAACCCCATGGTGTTGGCCCAGTCTGTTTGCAAACTAAGGCAACAGCTGAACTTTTCTGAAGCTGCAGGGAGAGAGCTGAGGTGTGAGCTCTGAAGGACCAGGGGCAGCTCTGCCCATGGGAGGCAAGACCACTGGTGTTCTGGGATGGCAGGAAGGCTGTGCCTATCAGGTCTGTGCCCATCAGGTCTGTGCCCAATGGTGCAAGAGGTGCCACATGTTGTGAAAGGCCCAAAGATCTGTCAAAGATTGAACCCGGCACAAAAGTTTAAGACATGCAACCTCATTGTTACAGTAATTCTGTCATGCAAGCCCCATTTTCATTTCCACTTTACGGAACCCAACCACACGTTCACAGGAAAAACGATAACCACAAGAAGATGAAAGCCCTGTAGGCACCACTCTAAGGTCTCTGTCTTCCGGTTTCTAAAAAACAACGGCTTCCTTCAGCTTGCAGAGGCAGCCTGAGATGTCTGCACCCCTTAAAACAAAACACATACGGGAAATGAAATTTCCAAGTCCACTGTTTGCCTTGAATTTCAAAGAAATTCTGAACACACACTTCCATGACTTGTGTTACATCCTCCTAAAAGCTAGTTTGGTTTCTCACAATGAAATCCTACTTTCTTACTACTTCTAGTTTTTAACAAAGAGGATGAGGCTGGTTCTGGAGAGAGATGAAGCTGGTGTACTGTGCTGCCATCTTCAGTGGTGCTCCATATGTTATGTGGCTCACACGTGCAGGTATTCACAGGGGTGGATTGGCTCAGTTGGTTAGCACATGTTCTTATTGCCAAGGTTGAGGTTTCAATACCCATAAAGGCCATACGCTTAAAAGCTGGGCTCTGTGTTCTTTGTGGGTCCCTTCTAACTCAGAATATTCTGTGAATATTCGTCAGCCACCACACCTCTGTCCCATGGAGCCTCCCAAGGAGAAGAACGCAAGGTGGAGGCACAGCTTCGTCTAGATGCCTTCCTGCTTGGGCTTTCCATCATGCTGCTTTCTTCCATCTCCTTTTCTTTCCTCAGTGGCTGACTAAAAAGGGGACTTGTAAATACAGAAACCACTGCCCACATTGCTGTTCTCTCCAGCACTCATTCTAGGACACGCCACAGGACTTTATCTTCCAAATCCCATTCTGAGCATTCTGGTTATATTGTGTGTGCAATTACACCCTTTGAAATTACTGGGCTCTTTCCTTGGGCTGGAGCTGTGTGGGTACTGGAAGAAAGTAATATGACACTCCTTTGAAGACAGAAGTGATCAGGAAAATTGCTACATTTGTCAGGAAATGAAGGCTGAAATCGAGCCCCCTGTAGCTACCTGGAAGGGTTCCTCACTGCCCTCCTGAATCCAGAGGTGGCGGCACAGGCAGGGCAGAGAGAAGGAGACTTTGAAACCCTTAGAAGGACACTTCAAGATTGCTGCTGATATTTCAATTAGATAATTGATGAAAATTCTTTCAGTTTCTCTGCTTGTACAACATCCTCTCCACTTCTCTCCTGCCCCTCTCTTCTGAATACATTGGCCAGTTTCAGCTGCACTTAGTGGCAGGGTGAGAACTTCAAAAAACTCCTTCATTATTAATTTGGGTTGCCAGGTGGGACAGAGGACCCAGGGCATGCCTGCACCACACTGTAAGGTTACAGTTTGTGCCCACTGGGTGCCTGGCAGGGGAGGCACAGCTGTACATGCCCCTTGGCCAGTCAGCAGCGGAGGGACATCAGGAAGCTAAAAGTACCAGGGGAGGCTGGCAGGAGGTAAGGAAAAAGTGTATAGGGTGGTCTGGGATACCACAGCCTAGATTCAGGGAAAAGAGAAGGAGCAAGGCTTACTATGGAGACAACAAAATCTAAGGGTCACATCCAGCCTTACTGTAGGGGTCAGAAGACAATGGAAAACACATTTCACTATGTGGCTGCCCAACAGCACTGTGTCACAGCCAGCTTCCTCTGTCCAGATCCAACTATGAAACGCAACAGCAGAAATACAGCCATTTCATAGTTTGCATAAGTGCCTTTTCTGTTTCCTTCTCTATGAACATCAAGATAATTTCCTTATGTCATGCCATTTGCAGTGCCTGTTGCAAGGCTTGATTAGCCTTTGAACATTAATGTTTGGCTGGAAGCTCTTACCAAGTCTCATGAAGCATTGCACTGCCAAGGACTGAAGACCCAAAATACATACTCCTCTGTCACTCATAATAGACTTTCAGTATATCTAGGTTCATACTAAAGTTTTCATCAATAGACAGCTTCAGGATTAGAATAGTATCAGCCTAACTAAAAGCAGTCTGGGGTCTGGCTGAGGGTCAGAGTCATATTTTCTCCTTCATTTCTTAGCTTCATCTCAGTACTATTTCCTTAACAATCCCTTACAGTTCTCACAACTGAACAGAAATCTCTAGGATAACCATCATACAAATATCCCAGTGACTTTCAATAATAAACATTCAGAGAACAAAGAATATTCCCGGAGGTTAAAGATCAGTAACAATCATAAGTATTTGGTTCCATGGAAAAAAATACTATTTTCTTTAGTTGATTGATTTCACATGTTCAAATTCAGCAAAGAGAAAACAGAGGAAATTGATCCAAATCAAATACAAACCAGACTAAGCCTTAGCACAGCAGTCGTCCATTTCACAGGGATAGCTGAGTTCCTAACACTGCCTGAAAATCCTTTAGCAAAACTTGTTTCAGCTTTTAAAATCTTTCTGTGAAATGGAGGTTAGATCATCTCTTACCTGTAACATGAAAACTTATTTTGCTCTAAAAACGCTTCTTTCTTTCAGCTGTGGAAATCACCTTTGCACAGGTTGGTGGTGTCTGTCTTTTCCACACAGAGTTCCTCAGAGTTGCCCTTAGCTCAAACATTAACTGCATGGAGAATTATTGA
This sequence comes from Margarornis squamiger, assembly GCA_035222235.1. Taxonomy (NCBI): domain Eukaryota; kingdom Metazoa; phylum Chordata; class Aves; order Passeriformes; family Furnariidae; genus Margarornis; species Margarornis squamiger. The sequence continues at coordinate 127,373,115 of JAWWTY010000077.1, forward strand.
TTCTAATGACTAGGTGTGGTATGAAACAGCAGTCCTGAAAGGAAGCAAGGTAGCTCCAAGACAATTTACAACCTTCAATATTTTTAGATCCTTTGTGATTTTCTTTTTGAATTAATATTTTTTCAGTGGGGCTGCGAGGAATGAACACACAGGGCATGGGTTGGAGCTGGTAAGTTAGCCTTTCTATAAGAGAGGAGGTAGAGGGGACAAAGCACGAACCTTGCGGGGAGAGCACATTTGTCACTTGCCCAGTCTCAGGAATAATTTATGTTAAGAAGACAATAATATGGACATAGAGGTGGCTTGTTTTCACAGCATATCTGTTCATGGAGAGGACCCAGCCTAGTTATGAGAATAGTCTGTCAGTTCTTGGCTCAGAAAGATCAAATTCTGTCTGAGCTCTACCACAAATTTACTTCAGGCAAAATTACTTTGAGCAAATCACTCTATTTGCCCTTTTCCAGATACTCATCTCATAATGGATATAATCTTTTCTTTCTCTCCTGTGTCATCTTTCAGGTCTCTTCAGGTTTACAGCCTTTCAAGGGAATCAGTCCCCAAAAGTCTCTGCATTATGACACCTGCAGTAAAAGGAACTGAAATCAATGGGACTATAAAGAACTATGGTAGAACAAATAATAAATTAAATATATTTGTAAAAAACCCATCACTTTTTTTTAAAAAAAAAATCATCCTTAAAATATTATTCTTTCTGTATCTCACTTTTTAATATCATGCTTATTTCAGAAGTTTTGGACAGACTTATCTTACTTTCTTGTGAAACATTACTTTCCATGCATGTTTTAACTTCTGCTTTCAGTTTCCTCATTCTGTCCTATTGATCTTGAACACTGTTAAATTATTTGTGCAGCATATTATTTTCTGAATTATGCATCTAAAGAAAGAAGTGTTTAGAATCAATTGCAGCTCAAAGGTGTACAGTTCTGGGAAAAGTTAAGCTTTCTCTTCGTGTTTCAGATCACCCTTTTCCCTCGAAATCAGTCTTTGTTTCTCCAGGAAAACACCTCTAGGCTGTCCTTTCAGTGTGCTTTCAAACACAACTGTTCTCCATTTACTCATGCACTCAGAGTGATTCAGACTCTCAAAGCTGTCTGCTAGCAGTGAGTTATCTTTAGAGCACAGCTCAAATCCAGTTTCAAATAAAACATTGAAACTCATTGTTAATGATTCAAAGTAAATACAATAAGGGGAGGGAATGGAACTTTCTTGGAAATATGTTGATTTTAAGTACTTACATGCAGAATAATTGTGTACTAGTTGGGCAAGAATGAGCAGTACTTTCAACATGAAATATTAGTTTCAAACCAGCAAGAGAACCAAATTCACCTACACAAATTCCTAATGTTATTTTTTGCCCTCCTTAACATGACAAGTGCAGAATAACTCAAGTCAGGATATCAGAAATCAGAACCATATGAACAAATTACACATTCTTCTTTCAAATAGTAGTGTGCCTGCTTGGAAGTTCGATTTTTAGGAAGTGCAGTGTATTACTTGAAATACAAATACACAAATGTAAGGTACCTAATACGCTCAATTGAATGCCTATACTTTCTGAAGTCACCAGAAGAGGTGAGCCTGCCCACACCCACTATCTTTCTCTGGTTGAAACACTTTCCTAGGTGCAGAGCAACTGCTTACAAGTTGCTACCACACAGGAAAAAAACTCTCCCATGTCAAATTCATTACAAAGTCCAGAAGCACTTAAGGCTTTACAACAGTCATAACAGGGTGCCACAGATAAAATCACGAGAACAAACTCAGCAATGAGACTGGTTCCTTGAGCCAGCTGTTTCTCTGAGTAAATCTGATGAAATAAAGGAAAATGTCCAGGTGTTTATTGCGTGAATCATTATTCAATGAGTCAGTTTTTCCAGAAACAACTCTTGTCATCTCTTTACTCACATCCTTTTCACTCTTACCATTTATAAATTGTCATTTTCTTCTTGCTCCTTTCTTTTTTTCTTCTTTTTTTATTTTGTCTTTTTACCTTTACTCCAGGTTTCAACTCAGCTGATGTCTCTCCACATGTCTCTTCCATTTTCCAAACTAACAGGACCTGCCTGACCTCAGCTTCTTTCCCTTTCTGTTTATTTAAAAAAAATATTTCTTTTGTGGGTCAATTAGGGTAAGATAGTTTCACGACATAATTAATATGTGTCAAAATGAGCTCGCACCAGTGGAGGAAAAAGAAGCATAGAAAAATAATGCTTAAAAGAAACTCAAGTTTCTAGTGATCTAGTTCCTTTACTTCTCATGAGGCAGAATCGGCTACACCTGCAACCTCCCTGACTATAAAAATGCAAATAATGACCATTCCTAGTCTCCATAACTAATCCATTGTGGTACTTTCAGACATCTGCTCATCCACGTTGATGTCCCCTGCGTAAACTGCTCTGTCACTCTCCACCTTTGCTGATGACCTGTGCCTCCATATTTTTCCAGGTGAGACTTCCTAATGCTGCTGAGGAAAGGCTACTGCAAAATGTCTCCAAGCAATGTACCTCTTACCAATGCACTTATAATCTATTTGTATGTAACCTTCATTGCACTGACAGTTGCACTGACAAAATTATGATTTTGTCTGTATTTGTTTATTCTATATATTCACTTTAGTGGTGTAACCTACTTATGACTGTGATCCTTTGTGAGACGGAGAACACCAATGAGCTCTGATTTAGCAAGTAGTTTGGTCTTGCTAACTTTCCTAATACCACTTTTGCACTGGGACATGTGCCACTTATACTCCATTTATACAGAGACCTGGTCATTGCTGCTAATGCTTGTCTTTGGCTTGTTTCCTATGAAATTATTCTTATCAATATCTTTATTTTATAGAAATCTGCTTTTTTCAAGTGCATGGTAATTTTTTTTTCTTTTCCCTCTTTTCCTTTGCAAGGACTGTGGATTCTTATCATGGTATAATTACCAGATACTCACATCACCACTACCTCTTGTACACTGCACCTCAAAATAAGTATATTCATCTCCATCAATATTTTACTTTTTCTCCTAACAGTTCCTTCTGAAGCACTTTACCCTTCTATACAAAGTCCAGTCTCAAATTATTCACCCAAATCTCTGTGGTACTCATAATCTTGAGAACATATTAAGAGTTACAGGGCCCCATATTCCTTTTCCACCTCTCACTCTATTTTGGCAGCTTTGCCCTTCCTACTGTTTATGCCTCCTGTTCACATTGCGATAATTTATATAATGGTGCAAGATGTAGTGTTGAGGAGAGGGTACCTAGACAAAAAAAAGAACAGACCAAGAAGAGCAGATGGACACATTTTTGTGAGCAATAATCCAAAACAAGAGGTATTTTGGCAAAGGGCATAAAAGGGGAGAGGTAAACCATGTAGCTGTGCACTGGGATAGGAACAAGGTGTGGCAGCGACTGTTTAACAAGTTCCATGCAAAAAAAGGGAAGGCAGAGGTATCCAACAGTTCACAGTACTAATGCTTGATAGCCAGAATGAATGAAGCTACACCATTTTTGCAATCCTGTTTTCCTGTGCAAGAGATGTTGCTTTCTGACTGACCTATGTATGCCTGTGCCTTGGATGATGAAAACCTTACCTGAATCAGCCCTGTTCCCGGAACACGCCATTCAGTTTTGACCTGCTAACCTTAATTCTCAGTTGGATCAGTTATCCTGTCTGGGGTAGCAGAAAACAGATGACCAGGACATCAAGGACGGTACCCAAAGGATTCCCCTACACTGTCTCAAAAGCAGAGACACTCCAAGCTTGTTTTCTTTCTTGGAGCAGCCATTATGAACTGCTCTTCTTCTGGAAAACATGGGCTCTGTTCTTCCTTAGGAAAGCTCACAAGTCATTTTCACCCCACTGAGAGCCACCATCCTTCCTTGTTGTTGCTGCCCTATATCTCCAGCTTTCATGTTTGGCTATCCTCAGAGGACTGCATGTCCTTTATATCGATGTAATTCTCCTAGCTGCTGTTGTGTCTCAGCCTAGCCACCTCCTCCAGCAGCACTTTACCCACATGGTACCTCATTCTTGGCTTGCATTGACACCAGTGCTACCTCACAGTTTAATAAATCCACACCAAAGCTTGGGCAGAGATCTCCTGAGCTCCTTTCATTTGTAGGTAGGTGTGGCCATCCTCAAAGCAGGAGAAAGCTCAATCAGCAGCACACCTGCCTCTGATGCACAGCATGTCCCCACCTTCATTCCCAGAGGATCTCCTTGAAGACCTTGGTCAGCCCCATCCCTGCAGAAGTTGTTCCACACATGTAGTACTCTCAGCCACAGTGCCCACCTCTCTAGGTGTGGAAGTCTGTCCTCTCCCACTGCACACAGACAGACCATATTGCCTTCTGCAGCACCAAGAGAAGAGGCTTGTTGAGAAGTTCCCTGATTTGCTGCCATCAGGTTCTGGTCCGTGTTAGGTAATGAACTAATGCTGTTAAACTCCCAGGCTATTAAACTTGCCCAGGTCAAGATGATAGATTTTAGTTTCCATTTTTCTTCTTGCAAGCAATGACATAATGGAACCAAATGGCTCTTCTGGAATAAACAATGCATATTCTAGAGATTACTTGTGTTTACTCTACATTGCAAGACCTCCAAAGCAGATTAAAACTTGAGCTCCATATTGAAGCATAAGGAAATTAACTTTCAGTGTGCTGGTGTCCTCTAGCTAATTCTCATGGTGACTAAGGGTAACATATGCATTAGAAGTTATGAACTGCATATTTCAAAATTACTTTTTTTCCCCCTCTAAATGCAGAGGAAACAGTTTTGTTGCCTCTTTCATCTATTAATCAGTATGTATAAAGACATGCCCCCAATTTGAACAGCTTGAAATATATAACACTGTGTAAAATCTAAATAGGAAACCCAGTTCTTTTCTCAGCTATAGTCTTTTTACAAAGCTTGGTAGTATTATGACATGAAACAACCACCAAGCTGGAAGGCTGACACTATTTTTTCTTAATTCACACATGTTTGTAAGTGCAAATGTCCAGAGGACCTGTGAAGCAGATGGTCTTAGAGCAGTCTATCTGGATGTACGTGCCCACCTGTAGAACACTGATATAGGCATGATAAACTAGACTCTAGGGCTTTGTTTATCATTTTGATCACAGATTCTTCTGTCTGAACTGTTACATATAGCAGTCACTGAATGAAAATCAGAAATAAGCCCAGTAGCAAAGCCCAGATACCCAGACTCAGGTACTCTTCATTTCCCTTCTCTCATCAGAAATCACAGCTTGGCAATCTCCTCATATCCTGGGGAGATCTGCTGCTCTGGGTCCCAGGGGTAGGGAAGAACACTTTCCTGGTGCAATCCAAGCCCCAGAGCTGGGGCAGGTGCTCACGTTCAGCCCTGTGCTTAGCCTTCCCTGGTCCCCAGCACTGTGCAGCTCACTGCTTCACCTCCTCGTGTCCTGAATTTGCTCTTCTGAGGTTTTTCCCTGGCCCTGTTAGCTGCATCAGGAATAAAGGAGCTTCAGAGTTAGATTTTGCTTCAAGGGCTTGATTAAAAAAGCCCAGAAGTGTTTGATTAAAAAAGCCCAGAAGTGTTTAAGCTATTGCTATATCTTGTTCTCAAATTCTTTATTAAAAATTACTATTGTAATATGCATATGGTGCATATGCATATATACAATATGTATATGGTCACTGACTTACAATGCAAAAGCAACCCAAAATTCAGTGGACCATACAGACAAATCTGCAGTGCCTGGGTAGTCACATGTCTCACTACTCAGCTAGGAACCTCGAAAACCAGCCTTTGAATGAAAACATGTTTCAAAAACCAGCACAAATGACTGGAAACTGATGCTGGTTTTGTGCCTCCCTCCCACCTGTCCAGCTTTGAATACAGAACGAGTTTCTGTTGCTCAAGCTTTCCCAACTCTCATTTTGTCCTGGCTGTGTAAAGCCAGCAACAGAACATCAGTCCAACACCCTCATCTCAAGTCTGATGACTCCTTTAACAGGAAGGATTTATTGTTGCCTTTCTAATACAAACCTAAGAAATGCAGAGCTTGCCTAGTGAAGACAAAACTGCTTCAGCTTTATAGTTTATATAAACTATATTATAAAATCCCCCCCAGTTTGTTCTGCGGGGATGGGTTAAAAAAAGTGATGCTCTTTCCCTGAGCAGGAATAAGTCAATCCTGGCTCATTTTCCCCTTGGTTGTAGCTCTACTCTTCTCTACCCAGACAATATTAATACTGACATTGCTTAAATCACAAGGTGTAACTTTTACAGCCTGGTAAGATACGAAGTGTTCCCTTGAGCAAAACACCTCTCATAAATATTTGTACCAGCAACTGTAATAGCAAGGAGAGCAGCACACTTCAGCTCATCAGGAATTCTTACTGGTAGTTGAGTTCCCAGAGTATGTTTCCCTGAATAATATCTGCATGTCAAACACTGAATTGGCTTCCTTGAAGCCTTTGACAAGAGTTGGAATAGAGAGCAAGGAACTGAATATTTGCATTGATTTTCACTAGCAATGAAGGTACTTTATGTCTAAATATCAAACTCTGGGTTCATTTTAGCACACAGTCTTTTCAGAGGAACTTCCAGATGGCCATAAATGTGATTCCTGCTAGAAAAATTGTCACAATCAGTTCACAGATATTCACAGAATATTCTGAGTTGGAAGGGACCCGCGAAGATTGAGTCCAACTCATAAGTGAATGGCCCATATGGGGATTGAACACACGACCCTGGCATTATTAACACTATCTTCTATTGCCTCTTATCTCAGCAGGTCCATGAGGTTTGGTTGCAGCTGTGCCTTTCACTGAAAGTATTATGAACTTCCAGAGAAGTGCTAAAAGTGGAGTCAAACCTTCTAGGGATCTGCCATTCATTTCAAATTTCACATCAAATTACATGGCTTAACTGAGACACCTGAATCAATGCTGAGACTGACCTTTACTGGAAGGAATTTACATGCATTAGAGGCCAAGACAAGCATAAATAATTTCATTTATTTCAATTACCTACTTTGATAATCCAGACCTAGTCATATAGCTGAGCCATTAGAAGATAAGGCCTATGATCTGCAAGAGAGGAGAGTGCACATTTTGAGTTGCAACCACCTACAGTGAACGTTATTTAAAGTACTAATTCCTGTGCTTAGAATAGAAAATGTCAGAAATACCTCATAATTTTTACTTCTGCCAGTGGTGGATGACCAGCTTTTTTTGGCATACCATACACAAGCTAGGACCTCAGGGGACTATTTCTGTGACTAAGTAACTGTGGTATTGGCTATCAGTGTATGTACTTCGTGTTCATTTCTGTACTTCCAAAGACTGCAGTGCAACCATTTTAGCTCTTTCTCTGTCTCACTTGTGACTTATATGGAAATGCCTCCCTGAACATACACCTCTGCTTGACATTTATGGAAACTCCATGACTTAATGCCTTCCCTCATCTCAAATCTGCCTCTGTCTCATTACTTTTCAAGTTGTCGGGACAGTCAGTAGAATAAATTCATCAATTCAGAGATGAACCAGAGGATGAACCAGTACTTTGAACATTGCAGTGTCCATAGGAAGAGGTGCTGATCTGGGCTGCTGGCGCTCATATCCATGAGACTCCAGGGATTCAGGTCCAGCAAAGCTGAAACTAAATGCTGTGCATTCAGGGGTTAATTTCATGGTCAAAGATTATGGGAAATCAGAAAAGTTTTCCTCTTTAGGAGCCCAAACATGAAGCTAAAGGTTTCACTATGAAATAGAAGCGCAAAGCTGCTTCCTTTTACCCCTGACTCCATCAAGGTCTTGTGATTGCTGGGCTCTGGTCAGAGCAGCACCTGGTGTCTGCTCTCAAGTTTACATTTCCTTCCTGTGGGTACTACCCAGACCATAACCCCAGCACAGGTACAGCAGGGCAGGGCTGAGCAAACAAGAGCCCTGGCACCCAGCAAGCTCACCACCACGGGATGGATCCTCCTCCCAGTCCAAAGGGAAACCAGCACAGTTTGTAACACATCTATAAAACAAAAACCAGCCTAGCAAAGAACACTTTGCCTGAACTTTTTGGTTTTAATGGATCTCCTCTAAGTGCTGAGTGGACCCAGCAGCTGATGGGACAGTGAATAAATTGTGCCAGTTACTGATTAATGATACTTTCACATTTAGGTAATGCATTATAGGAATTCCAGGTATTTTGAAGAGCTAGATTAATCCAGGTCTGCAAGATCTTTAAGAAAAACAATAAATTTGTAGGAGCTATCAAACAAAAATGAGACTGTTTCAACACAGTCTGCTCAGAAAATAAAAATATAACTTTGTCTGAACTTTCTATGTACTTTTCAAATGAATTAGTGCACTATTTGGAACTCAAGACAGATTTATCTCTTATCTTTAACTAATCTAAAGCATAAAGAGCTTGTTATCAGTCTAAGGGCTTTGAGTTATGTTCATGAAACAATAGTTCTGGTAGTAAATTTCTATGAATGACTTGCTGGAAAGTTAAACAGCACAATGAGCAGCTAATGCAGGGAGAAGCAATACATGTTCAATGTCTTTGATGGTCATGCAATCTACTGTGACTAGATCACAGAAAGGAGAGATGGGATGAGGATAGGATATTGCTCTTTGTGGTAGTTGGTTGCTTTCTTTTAATGAAACTGGAGGATTTTTTAGTTCTCTGTTGCCCAAAATATGTTTAACTACATGCCTATTTATTTTGAAAACATTTTCATTTTAGTTCAGTCTCCAGATTTCTGTGTTTGATAGTTTGATAGCTGATTTTCTCTTAGAATCACAGAATGGGTAATGTTGGAAGGGACCAAAGTAGGTCATCTGGTCCAATCTCTCTGCTACACCTTCAGTGAGGGAGACTCCACAACCTCTCTGGACAGTCTGTTCCAGTGCGTCGTCACTTGCATAATAAAGTTTTTCCTCATGTTCAGGTGGAACTTCCTGTGCATCAGTTTCTGCCCATTGCCTCTTGTCCTATTTCTTGGCACCACTGAGAAGAGCCTGATCCATCCTCTTGACACCCTCTCTTCAGATACTTCTAGACATCTATGAGGTCCCCTCTCAGACATTGCCCAAGTCTCAAGACTGAACCAGCCCAGCTTGGCTTAGAGTTGTAAGAGAGATGCTCCAGTCCCTTAATCACCTTTGTAGCCCTTCACTGGACACAGAACCTTAATCTATTTGCATCTTTTGGTTATGGTGCTGCACTGCTGTGCAGTGTCTAATACTACACTGCACAGTCACTCAGCATAGTCATTCCTCAATCCTGTCCACTGCACAGTCACTCCCAGGTGGATGCTGAGGGGCACCTTTCTCACCCCAGCTGGCTGTGCCAGAGGGAGTGTGGCCCCATTAAGCCTCAGCTGCAATGGTATCAACTAAAAGCAAAATCACCTTGGTCAGACATTAACTCTTTCATTCATTGTCTCTTTAATTATGGTTTTATTTTAAAAGTGTATTTTTCATTTTCTTTACATAAAAAATGCAAATCATCTTAACTCATAAAGAAAGGAAGCACAAGCCTATTATTGCATTTGATATTCTGGTTATTTTTAAAAGCAGCCTTGAGAAAAGTAGCAGGTTTTGGCAATGGTGCAGTATTTCAGGTAAAAATAAAAGCTGAACTTGTGTGTATGTAGTTTTACCACAATGGGATTTTTACAGCTAATTCCTACAAAGTACTAATTACTACTAGAATTGGTAACTTCATGTCGCTGCAAGATTTTAGTGAATTAAACTTAGTGACAATGACAGAAGCAAATTTATTTTCTTCGTTTGGTTATTGTTCTTTATTTTTGCCTGTTTGTGGAGTCCTGTTTCAAATATGCCAGATATGCAGACTTCCTGCTACTCTTTAAGAGTGAGTGTCAGTTTTAATGGATTTAGATTTTGTTTTCCTTGCTTTTTGCTTCAATTGAAGTTATGTGTGTATATTTTTATGTAGATATATTCTATGTTGCTTTCAGAAGAAAAGCCAGCTAGTTGAGTAAGCACAAATATTTGACATAGTAGAAATGTTGTAAAGGACTCATGGAATGGAATGTTATATAAATGTTCAATAAATTCTGTTTAAATAGCATATCTTTATTGTCTATTATAAATAATAAAGACTTTATTCATGTAACATATAAATGTACATGTTCTTAATTTATTTGTAAATATTTGTTCTTTATCTCTTATACACACAATATAAACACTTTGTATCTTTAGCACAATTCCACCTATCTGTAGTACTGTTCTAAATTTTTGTTAATAATTTTTACCCAATCTGAAAAAAAAAATTCTATCTGAGGCCTCCCAGAAATGTATCATGCCATTGGGGATCTCTGTAAGTGACTTTTGCTTTGTATTTAGACAAAAGCGACTTGTGTGAGAAGCTACATAAGTTGCAGATTATGGCTGCAATCAAGACTTGCTTTTACTTCATTTCTACTGATTGTTGAAAGCCGGAGTTTAGCTGATTGATGGGGGACTTCTCTAGGATGACACCTGGAAGAGTAAAGCTGTTTTTGAGGAGGAGCAAAATTTCTGGATGCTCAACAGTTTCATTATTTCATAAGAAGTAGAATTTAGTTCTGAGGATAAGACCTGTGATAACCCTGTGTGCCGCAGCAGGGCTTCCAGGAGGAATAGGGACCACTATAGCCCACATGGACTGTAATGGTGTAAAAGCCCAGGTTTTCCTTTGTTCAGGGTCCCTCTTCAGAGACACCCAGCTTGAACTGTTATTCTGTTGTTGTACCACTATTAAATTACTTAAAGGAACCAGAGGTCTGAGATGCTGCTATGGGAAATCTGGGGTCAAGCTGGTAAGGAAACCTGGTCTGCCTGTGTGAGAGTCAGGTGTGCAGGGCATCAGAAGTGTACTCATCAGGTCACTGGAGACTCACCCTGTGAAGGGGTTTCAATCCAGTGCTTAAAGTCTCTGGTGGTGGGAGTGTGACTGCCAGAGTGGTATCTGAGTGGTCTGACAGGAAAGTTTCCTTAATAAGCTGTTGGAGCCCAGGGGCTGTTGTCAGACCAGCTGATGGCAGCCAGGCAGCCAGGCAGCACTGCTGGCTTCCTGGATTTGCTAACAACTTCTGATGCAAAGACCTGTGGCAAAGTAGCAAAGATCACCATGGAGAGAGCAGCCCTATGAAGGGAGCAGCATTTAGTGCTACTGACACAGCCCAGGAGGGCAGGACCTCAGCAGGCAGAGCAGGGAGACAGCGGTATGTGCTCTTCCAGGGAATGTTCAGAGGTGTTGTGCAGGAAGGCTTCTGTGTCAAAATCCAGGCAGACCTGTGGATCTACACAGTAGAAACACTGCAGTATTTTCTTGTTTGAAGTAGTTTCATTTTCTTTAGCTAGACTGTCATTTGTAATAGTCTTTAGCACAGGTGTAAACTGTTGACTATGGTATTCTCTTTCTATAAATGTGGTTAATATTTCAGGAACCACTTTAAATACATATTGCATGCAGACAACAATGTGACTTCTGAAGATAAGTACAATTTTTAATCAATATGGTTCAAGGTCAAAATCTCAACACAGTATGACTGTATGTTTTACGTACATTCACTTGCCATCATGCTAAAATATTCTTTTAATTAGAAAGGGAAGAGTTTGTTGATTTACTCGTATTGAAGTAAATTTTGGCAAAGACTTTGCAAGGATAAAAAGAGTCACTGCAGTAAATGCACAATGGCAGAGCCTGAGCAGTGTCTGAGGCTACAGTTCTGCAGAAGGGCTTCCTCTACTACATAGCATGCATCAGTCTAGGCTGTTGTAACCAAGATCTGACTCCCATGGGCGGACCACAAACAAGCATTTTCCATCTGAAAACCAGAACTTCCATGAGTAGCTTGTACATCAATTGCCTTGCAGCAGGCACCATCCACCAGGGGTACACAGGTTCTCCACAGCCCCTATGGTACTCAGAGCAACTCCTGCTTGCCTGGGCACAGTATTTAAATCTTTTTGTGGATCTGAAGCACTCTGATAATTTCTCTCTCCTATTTAAATAGAAATGATCAATCACCATGCTGGTGAAATACTGCAGGTATGAATTATTAAAGTAGTGGCCTTCAAATGTGGAGCAGGACCATAGATGTTTGTCTGGTCCTCTCTCAGTAGTGGGTCTGTAAGTCCTCAGCCTCCTCGTGGCAGAGCCCACAAGTCTTATCATCCTCATGTCCCTGTGGAGGAAATGCACTGTGCTTCACATGGGGCTGACAGGGCTGGAAGTCAGCTACTTCTTCCTGAGGCACATGCCTTCCAAAACACAGCAAGCAGCATTGAGTCCTGCACTCTCATTCAAAGTAACATCTTTCAGCCACATGTGGTAGAAAAAGAAGCAGTACTGCTCTCAGCATGAAGGGGGCAAACTAAGATACATGTTTGTTAAATAGATGGACTATAATTGAATCTGAAGTCAAGGAAGGAATTAGGCTAAAGTTAAGATATCCTTAACACTGAAGCTGCTGTAAGCTCAGAGGCAGCTTTTCCAACCAAATTCTATGCATGAAATTACTTTCTCAGGGAAAATGTGAGTCAACTAGTGCATCTACCTTCTGTGTCATGGACTGTAGCTCTCTTTCATGGCTTTCGGTGGTCTGGACCACAAGTTATGAAAGAGGTTGCCTGGACAACCTAAATAGAAAACGATAGTTGGACAGTAATTTTACTTTCTTCATCCAACATACCTCCAGTTCTGAGCAGTTTAGAGAAAAGTCTGTGCTTATTCTCAATACAATATCTTGTTTACCTGTGTGCCAAAGTACAGAACATTTCCAGGCCCCCACCCATGGGAGATAGGAGCACACCCTAAAGGAAGTGGCAGATGGACCAGGTGAAACCATGACATAGTTCCTTTTCATGCAGGAGGATGACATAACTTCTTACTCACAAGCAAAACAAGAGATCTTTTTTTGGCACTTTGTCCTTTCTTGATTCAATATAATGGACACTGTCTAATCCTCAGAATGCCACTAGTGTAAGCAACATCAGCTAGACTACTTGCTTGAGCAAAAATCTGCAAGCATGTTTGCTTCAAGCATCTGTCTTCCTCCTCATTGTATGATGTAATCCCAGACACTGACAGGAGTAACAGCTGCCCTTTACCAACTTGTCATCTATTTTAAGGTTTCAATAGAAGATATTGTTCTGCAAGTAGGTCTTGATATGATAATACTTATGAAGACAAGTTTTGTTGCACTCAGAATATAGGAGTTGTATCATGTGGCCAAACACACATACTTAAATCCCTAATTAAGACAAAAGCTGTGCATTAAAAATTGGTCATTTTCAAAATAATACATGGAAGAGATGCTCAATGCATTTAAATGGAGGGTAGTTCACTAAAAACCTATTTTTGATGATGAAGGACCTCATAAAACCAAGTGGGTAAAAAGATGGCAGGCGAGCAGTCACAGTTCGGTGTGCTCTGAACATGATGTGTAATGGCAGCCAAATATGCTGACAACATTGGGTGTAATCAAAAAGTGTACTGAAATCAGGAAATAAAATTCTGTTTTATCAGTCTCTAAAACCTAGCATCTAGAGTAGAATGAGCTGCAGCCTCTGTCTGTCAGGTAGCAGAGCATTAGAGAAGGAACAGAGAAGTGCAACAAACATGGTTAAGCAGTTGGAGCAGCTGCCTTAGGGGAAATACTAACAGGTTTGGAATTTTTCAGTGTGATGAGAAGACTGAGGGAGAAATGATGAATAATTTCACTTTCACAAAGCTAGTGGAGAAAGTGAAGGAAAAACTACTGTTCGTAAGGTCCCATAGGTGATATTCCTGAACAGCATCTCCTATTGCTGCTTTCCCGTCCCTTCTCAGAGACAGCACAGTGCTGCAAGCACCCCAGGTCCAAAGTAGTAGAACATTTCTTCTATCTGGTCCTTAGATTCTTTTTTAATAATTATCCAGGGGCAGTCTGAAGACCATAAACGAAGGAATATCAATATGTTTTGCCAAAAACATCAGAGGATGTATTTCTGTATGGATAGAGCACTTATCTGAGAGAGGCATGTTTATTAGAGCACCTCTTTAAACTGCAGGCTTATTTACTACAGGCTTTTTCCACACTTTCTATATCAACATTCTAAGGGGTGCCTGGGTCATGGACAGGAGTATGGCATGCTCCTGCCAGGGTGCTTTGCATTTATTGATGGACTGTGTCAATACAGCTGCCCTAGGCACCTTCATTCCTGGGGCTTCTTTAGCTGGGCACCCCATCCCAGCCAGTGCACAGATGCCAGTGGAGCTTCTTCTGTCAAAGTCCATGTGCCAAAGGATTTTACACACGTCCTGGTGGGGCTGTGTGTCTTCTAAATACTGCTGCTGGCACAAATCCTGCCATGGGTGCTAAGGGAGCATCCCAGCTTCTGTGGCTTACAAATAGAGCAAGTCAAGGATGGGCAAATGCAACCATTCATGACACAATACAGCATCAAGGGGAGGAGGAAAACCTTAAAGCAGAGATGACTGAAAATATAGTTAAAAAGCAACTAAAATGACGTCATGGTGGCAAAGCTTAAGAACATCACTCAGGGATTTAATGGTGTTCAGAGAGGGAATACATCCTGAGCAATGTTAGAGCAAAGCTGTGAATTGTAGAAATACACACACACTAGTGAAAGCCACAGGTAGACACAGAAATAGCACCCTGGCCATGTCAAAATTACTGAGGTTCGTTCTCAGTTCAGCAGAAGTTAAATCACTAAGCAATTCAGTGAAATGCACATAGCAGCATAGAATGGGTGCAAAGCTCAGCAGAGCTGGAGGTCCTTCCTCCAGAGGAGCAGTCATCATGCTCCCCCTCACCCCTGCATGGGAGGGCTGCCTGCCCAGTGCCTTCCCATTGCTCCCCCCAGCTCTCCCATGGCTCACTGTGCCTCAAGTGGGCAGTCTCAGGTCTGGTGGAGGATCCTGGGCTCACTGTACCTACCAAGACAGCAGTGCGAGTGGGGAAGAGATGCTAGTCCCTGCATGCAGTAAGTACAGGTGCAGGAGCTGAAGAAAGGCATGCTTCCGTGTATTCATGTGACAGTCTGAATTTTCTCATTGAAAATTCCCACCTACCTTTCTCCTGATGGCCCAAAGAGCAGTCCAAGTTTGGCTCCAGGCAACCTGAGTCTAACAGGAGGCTTTTGGTTGCACACATGCAGAGTATCAGCTTAGAAATAACTGCTACTTAGTAATTCCATTTTAAAATTACTCATGCATACATTTCAAAACTTGGAGGAAGTGTGCTACCCTAATCATTTTCTTAGCAAATTATTAACCGGGTTACAGGTGACACTGTACAGTGAGCCACACAGGATTCCTGTGTTCTCTCATGGGTGTGTCTTCCCTGCTGTCAGACAGCAGGGAACTTGTTGCAGCAAAATTGCTAAAATCACAAGTAATTAGTACACTGAATATCAGTGTCTCCTGGCAAAAACACAGTACCTTACATATGTGATGATCTTACATATGTGATTACAGAGCATAAAGGCAGAATATTGCAGGCCCCTGTGTACAGTGGTCACCGAGACAGGACGTGCTCACTGCAACATCTGTGGGAGATTTCTGGAGAGGGCAGGTGGGGGATTGTCAGGCTGAACACTAACATCGTGGATTTTCTGTTCATGGCATATGTTGGGATTCACCCTGTTTCCTGCAGCCGTATCTACCCTGCCTGGCATCCCTGCATCTGGCCCATGGTCCCTTCTGGAAGCAAGAGCAGAAGCAAGGTTTCTCCACAGCTCTCTGGAGCATAGAGAAAAGCACAACATGATGTTCCCTTTTTTAACTGCAGGAGCCTACAGTTAGAGATCTAGAAGACACTCTATAAACCTCCCAAAGAGTCTGCCACGTTCAGAAGTGCTAGTGATGCATGACCAGCAGTGTGACATTTAGCATTAATGTTAACACAGGGTGTCACTGTGCCTTGGGTGTGCGGCACACTTACCGTTGCATGGGTCCTATAAGTGAAAAAAACACCAAAGAAACCATGTTTTGTCCTGCCCTCTCTGTCCTGTGCTACCCCACTGAACCAGAACTGGTGGGGACTGCAGGCAAGGTGGACAGTTCTCATTAAACAGTATTTAATGCACCTGGAAACCACATCTGATAAATACCTGCACTGTACTCAGTATCACCACAGCCCACAGCATTTGTCCTCCTAACAAGGAATGGGTTAGCCCACAAAGGAAAGCCTGAGGAGGACCAGCCCCACAGCTCTCACCAGCATTCATCTCCTGTGCTGGTGGGTCAGAGACAGGAATGATTGAAGCAATGCATTCAGCTCTACAGTCTTCAGAGGTGTTGCAAAGCATGAGTTCCACGGTTCACTTTTGAAGATTCAGTAACTTATTAGTCCATGGATCTCATCAGTACCTTGTCTCTTCTCTGTGTGCCACAGCTTTTTCTAAAAAGCCTTCCCAGAGAGAAAGAAGCTGCAGCAGACTGTAAAGAGAATACTGCACAGAACTCAACTGCTTCCTTCCTCTGTGACAGGTCTCTGGAGATCCCCTTGTCATCACCGGGATTCTGTCACGAGCCCTTTCTCCCATTTGTATCTGAACTACAAACAGCCCCAGGGAGAGAACCCTGGTCTTTAAAGCTTTACAAAGGATTGATGATGAAAGCATTGTATATGTGAGGGTTAAATCCACAGTACATCCATTGATTTTATTGAAAATATTTGTGTTTAACTTGACTAAATTCTATCAATAATTCTTCCAAATCCAAAAGCATGTAATACCCTGCAAATCCACAGTCCCATGATAATAAATAATTCTTTAGTGTGATTTTGTAGCAAAACATAAGTAAACTTTTCTTCTTGTAGTTCACCTGTCACAATTAAATAATTAAAGCTAGATATTCTCTGTAATTCCTCGCAGATCTGATCTATCTTCTTGAAAAGAGTTTTTTATAACAGCTATTACACTATAATTGGCATTTTGTGTGTTCTTAGACCTTTTTTGCTGTATTTACTTTATTTTATTTTGTTTTATTTTATTTGGACTGTGAGTTTTGCCATTTTGGCCTTGGTGAGCTCACTGCTGTGACTCACGTATTCCACAGCTACTGCCAGATCTCTGGGTCCAGCATTGTAATTATCACATTAGGATCTGTCATTGTAGCCCTGACTTAATAAATAGCGAGAACAGTGATTAGAATTGCTGATTGATCTGTTCCATGGTTTTGGACACTCCTATCTGAGATGAACAGAGGAATTGTGAATATTCCACCGTACCAAATTAAATTAGTTTTAATCAGTCATTCCAGGTACACTAGCTGTTACATATAGTAAGAGTTGCTGTATTTGGTAATCTGGTGATGATCAGCTAAAACCATGATTCAGATTCATCTCAGAAGCTGCAAAGGAAAGGCCCAGCTCTTTGTCCATGCCCAGCTCGCTGGAGCCATGCAGATCACAGTGGATGATAAGGGTCTCCTTCAGGTGAAACTCACAGTGCCCTTCAGGAGTACATCTCAGGCATTGCAATCCCAGATGGACAAATGGTCCACAGAACCAGACTAGACCAGGTCCAAAGCAAAAAAATAGTCCTGAAATGTGCAGGGTATGGATGCTCAGCACCAGCTCTCTCATTCCACATCCAGAGGTCAGACGGCGCAAATGGTGTTTGGGCAAACTGAAGCAACAACTCCAGGGAGAGGATGCTGCTGCTTGTGTTTCTTCACCCCACAGCTTCCCCCATGCTCTCCCTGAAAGCTCAGGGAAAGACAGGAGCCTGCAGGGTGCACCAAGAGCCTGAGTGGGATTGGGACATGCAAGGTGGAAGCATATCTTTAAATTGTTTTGGTCCAAGGACAGTGCTGAGCCATTCAGAGCAGCAGCCCCAGAAGATAGAATTGCAGTGACATCTGCTCACTGTGACCATGGGAAAAACAAGGTGACCCATCATGCCCGCCACATGGCTCTTTGTGGCTCTTTGTGACAGCTCTGGGGAATGGGCCTACCATGCTGCTTTTTTCTTTAAAAAATCATACATTTTAGAAGGAAATTTCATTGTCCTGGAAGGAGTGGAAGGACATGAAAACTTACTAGGTAACTCCAAATTTTTATGATGCCATCTATGCCTCCTGTGATGCTATGCACATGGATGGTTTTTATCTCTAAAGGCTGAATGATCAACATGGACATTTTACATTTCTTCAAAAACTTTTTGCTTTAGATTTTTAGCTTGGCAGATATAGAATAGACTAGAAAAATATGCTGCTTGCATACAGCTATATATTCACTCCTTAAATATAATCTTAAGAATTTCTTTAATCTGTGAAATTTTGTCCTCATTCTTGAATGGGAAAAAGGTTCTGAGAGTTTAAAAGTTCTGATAATTAAATTCTCTAGACTTCTGTGGGCTGATCTTAGGTTGCATGCCGACAGCTCACAAGCATTCATTCAAAATCCAGCAACATGGATCTTGACTGTGCTCTTTTCAAAAGCGGTTTTTTTCTGTTCTTGGCCATGCTTTATTCTAGATCTGGAATTCCCTTCCAGGGGGTTCTTAATACCACACAAGCACAGAGTCATCCTGTAGCATGATCTTTTACCCTTAGAGAACTTCTAGAAGTCATCCCCTCAGCAGAAGCAATTCGGGGCAAACACTCAGCAAGCTCAGTCATTTCCAGAGCATTTGGTGCATGAAAGCTGTGCAGCTCAAAATAAGGAATTATTTTTCACCTTATTAGTATTTCATTTTGCTGCCTTCATCATCAAGAAAGATGAGCTGCCAAGCTGGACATTTGGCTTTTCTGAGCCATATGTGGGCAAAGTGTAATGAACGTGCCTCTAACCAGCATAGTCAAGAGGAAAATAGCACAATTATGCCCGACAGTAAGGGAGGACTGTGGCACACCATGCCGGCTACCTGCTTTCTGTCCCTGAGTGTAGCATTTCACTTCTTTCCAAGACTGGGGTAATGGTACTCCTTTACATTTCTAAAATGTTTAGGAGAGATGTTTTAGGAGAGATTTATTTTTAACTCTGTCACCGCAACCTCATTTGTAGATGAGTGATACTGTGTACTCAGATCTTTGAGGCTCCAGGTGATTCCTGCCTTGTGATCCTAGATTGCCAAGCAGCCTCTGTCCAGAGATGTAAGGAAACTCACTGCATTTCTCAAGTAGTAATTTTACCCAGTATTCAAAATATTTTCTCTACTTGAAAACATTCTTAGGGATTTACCACTGAGGCTCAAAGGCAGTCATATATTTTATTTATTTTATTAGAAGGCATGTAAGTAAAAACCTGCATATCTGAAAAAAAGATATTAGATAGAAAAAAGTAATAAAATTAACATTATTATTTTAAGAAAATTGGTAATAAATACATTTCCCCCCTGACATTAAAATGCTTGTTATTTAGCACAACAATAAATACAGTGTAGCTCTGGCATGGAGAAAGGCCAAGACGGGATACAAGAAGTCCATGTGGTTTTATAAAAAAGCTCAGGTGATTTATAAAGGTTTGGCCTCCTGCACTTGATGCACTTTGATACAACTTGCACTTTTAATTTTACTATGATTTTTAAACAGTCCCATAATATTAAAATACGAGAGAAAAATTTGTTTGATTATAGGATTTTTCCTTTAAATATTTTCAAAGTAAGAGGTGTGTAAACTCACTGAAACTAATCCTCAAAATAAAAAAAATCCAAACAGGTATCTTGGCAGCTATTCTACAAAAATGCATTTTTTTCAGCTGTGGGTGCCCAAGGCTGACCAGCCAACTGGCAAAGGGCCAATCCCCAGTCAGTTCCTCAATTTTTTACACAGTCTAAAAAAAAAAGAAATATTAATAACAAGGAGAGAGAGTAAAGACAGTAGTATTTGCTTCACAAGTCATGGCATTGGAGGTTCTTACACTATTATCCAAAGGTAAGAGGAGAAAGAACAGGTATTCCAGAATAGTTCCCAGCATAATTTTGGGTCATTCTGGTTATATGTTGTTTTAAAACTACTGACAAATCAAAAAAAAAAAAAAGGAAGAGAGATATTTCTATGCACTGTGCTGTTCTTATGCCAGCACGTATCATCACAATCACAACTGTGAACCTAAGTCACTGATAGCCCAATCTAATATAGATTGATTGATTGTCCCACGACAAAGATAGATAATGTCCACAAAAAGCCACAAGCTCTGGCAGAGTCCAGTGCCCTTAAAGTACTGAAAGGTCATGGCAAGACTTGGACTTGAGTTTGAAGGCCATGTTCTTGTTGTTCTTGGCAACTATTTTGCCCCAAAACCGCCTGGCTTTCTTGGGGATACTTTCTCTCCGTTTCTGTAGCGCCAATCTCTTCTCATTCTTTTCCTTGCTATCCCGCCGGAGCCGGACTTGCCGCACGATGCCTTCAAAGAGCTCTCTCACGTTGTGCTGCACAGCTGCCGAGGTCTCGATGAACTTGCAGTCAAACACAACAGCGCAGGCCCGTCCCTCTGCAAAATTGCAAGGTGGATATGTCACGAAGGGTCACAAGCCCTGGGGGCAGCAGGAGGGGAAGCAGAACCATAGGCTGCCATGTGTGGGGAAGTTAGAGTCAAGAGGGAATTCCCCAAGCCTAATATAGACACAGATAAGTCTTTAATCACCTGATGCTGTTGCTAGCCCATGATTCATCTGCTCTGTGTCACAGTTCCTTCCCAGAGAGGGGGGGTAAATCCTCTCCTGGAAAAGCCCAGCCACTGTGGCTGGCTGTGAAGGGAGCTGGGTCCGACTGACTTGGGCTGAGACACCAAAGGCTGGGACATCAGCAATAGCTCAAAAACACCTGGCCATTTCAGATGAAGACTCTCTCAAGCTGCATCTAAGGGTGACCTCCAGGCACATGGCACAGCATAGGAGGCAGGGCACTGTCCTCCTCCATGGGCTGTGGGTGTAAACAGGGGTCTTGGGACAGTAGCAACTTTGGTGTGAACAGACACATAGGCAGAACCCTTAATAAAGGCAGAACTGTCTGTGGCTTTAGGGGTATATCTGAAATCACAGTTCCTACCATCAATTTCATAACCCTAAGGTAAACCTGACAGCTCTCTTTCACACACAAGCCAGTTTATTCTGTCTTCTGCCTTGCTCTGAACTCATTGACAGGACCTCTAAAGGGACATGAAATCATCTGCCATCTTTCAAAAGAACTTTCAAGCTGCACAGAGAGGAATGAGGAGCATCCTTGGGCTCTCTATGAACTCCTCAGTTCAAACTCTTTGCTTGGGGCAACTGTGACAGGAGCCAGAGGAACTGTGAACATACCCAGAGAA
Organism: Margarornis squamiger; assembly: GCA_035222235.1. Classification (NCBI taxonomy): domain Eukaryota; kingdom Metazoa; phylum Chordata; class Aves; order Passeriformes; family Furnariidae; genus Margarornis; species Margarornis squamiger. The sequence goes on from JAWWTY010000077.1 coordinate 127,394,374, forward strand.
AAAAACTAGTCTAGCTCAGTTGGGAAGGAGAAGACCAGATCAGCTGCAGAGAGAAGAAAATGGCAAACAGAGGAACCCATGTTTCTGGTGGGCCAAGACAGTATCACACTGTTGTGTGTTTTGTTGTGTCACCTAAGCCTTGGGGAAGACTCTGCAAGAAGAGAATTTACTGATTGCAGACACTGAGAGTCAGCAGCTGCACTCCCAGCAGTCTCTCCATTCCTACTTATGGACCTAGTGTGCAGCCAAGTTTAACATCCCAAAGCAAGGCAGCAAGGAGACCTCTCCTGAAAGACTGCACAGTCCCTGCCCAGACTAGCAAAACAAAGGCTGAGGAGGAATTTTATTTCATCAGCAAAGACAGAGAACTGGTTATGAAGAAGAGAGACTTTGGCAGCAGAATAAGGGGGCTAAACTTGTTATGTGTAAACATGTACTGGGAATCCAAAGGGTTTCCAGCTACCAGAGATCACATATTTCAGTGGTCTTACACTAGAAGCCGGAAAGAAAGCAATAAAAGCTGCTTTTATGATGATACTTAATAAATATAGAAAAGGGATTATCTGACATATAACAGCATTACCAAGGGAAGCTTAAGGACCTGGCAGACCCCAGTCAGTCCTCTGCCCTATGTTCCAGTTCTCTGTTGTTTTACTGCTCTTTTATTGCTCAGTCCTGATCATAGTGTGCTGCCTCAGCCAGAGTGCCGCAGTCAGCCCAAAAGCTACTAGATTATGTTTAATGTTTATATTTGGTTTATGCTCGTCATTTTCCTTACCTGCCACTGAAACTTCACGGCACCTGACAAGGTCACTTTTGTTGCCAACCAAAATAATGGGGATATCCTCTTTCTGGCGAGCCCTGCGGAGCTGTATTCTGAGTTCAGAGGCCTTCTCAAAGCTTGCTCGGTCTGTGATGGAGTAGACAATCAAGTATGCGTCTCCCACTTGCATGCAGTGGTCTCGAATCCATTCTCCCTCGCGCTGTTCAAATGAAATGGTCAGACATTGTTATGCCCAGAGCAGGTTTTACTTAGAAAGTAAAACATTAGAGAATCCAAATGCATTCCTGCTGTAAACTGTAATGGGTATGGTTTGAATCACAGTTATACTAAAAGTAATTCCAATGTGGTGATGGTATGAATACTTCATCACAAAGGAGGGCAAGACTTGCCCCAGATAATTCATTGTGCTGGCTTTAGATTGGAATGAACATGATCAGGGAAAAAAATTGAATGTTTTGTATTATCATTAAAAAATGAAGGATTGCACTTCTCAGGCTCACACTGCAGAGCCATTAGGCATGCTTGCCTTGGTGTGGGGTTAATCCTATATTTTCTCTCACTTTATTGTATGCAAAACACTTATTTTCTTTCTCAAAAGATATCTTCTTTGGATATTAGCAGTCATTCATATGCACTTTTCTTTCAGCATTTGACTAGAACAAATTGAAGTACCTTATTATCCCACATGTCGAGCAGTATAATGGTTGCACTTTCCCCATCCACCATCAGGGTTCTTTCATACGTGTCTTCTGGAAAGAAAAGCAGAAAGATTGGTAATATATTATTTTGTGGCACCATGTACGTTACAAAAAAGCAAGTAGTTGAATGCGGGTCATTTTTTCACAATTAAAGTTAACAAGCCAAATTTTAGGCTGGCTCACATTCAGTTCTCTCCTCATTTCCATCAGCACTGAACCTGCACTCTGTTCATTACTGGTTGTCTTAGTTTCCATGGAATATGAAGGAGGCTGAAAGATCAGGAAACAAAATGTTCATTATTTTGGCTGATATTCTCTTTATCTTATGTGGGAGAGAGAAAATAGAATCAGTGGAAGAAATAACCAAAGGCTGAACATTTGCCCCATGGGAGCTGCAGAGTCCAGCAAGGCTGAGTAATGGAAAATATTTGGTTTCGCTTTAGCATGGACAGTTTACGGGTGAACAGTCACTGCTGCTGAGAGCAATACAGGCAATAGCCTGCCAAGTGATGGGGATAGGGTGCTGTGAGACAACAGCTGCTGAGTTTGGGAGGGACTGAGACTTCTGCTGCACCCTAGTTCTCTTCCATTTTGCAGTTTCCCACATTACCTTTGATGTCAAATAGCCAAGGAATCAACAAACCACAGAAGGTCAGTTATTTTGTACAGAGACGACAAGACGACCTAGATTATAAATGCCTTGTGGCAAAATTCTGCCTAGATCTGAGGGGCCTGTTCCCACTCCGAATGTTGAACAACCCCTGCTGTGAAATCTCAGTCCAGCTTTTGCTTCAAATACTAATCTTTCTTCTTTTCCACAAAATTGGGGACATTTGAATCAGCGATAAGGGGGTTGGACCCATTTCTAATCTTGCATTACTGGCCAGGGAAAAAAAGCCAGTCTTCAGACTTCTGAGCATACCAGCCCCATGCCTGCAGAATTTGAGGGTTCTGTCCCAACTACGCTTGTAGATAGGACTGTGCCTCATAGGATTTCTGCTGGGCATTAATGGACCGAACTTTCCCCTAAATTGTAATCAGAGCCTTATTTCAAAGCCAAGAATCTACATCCATGCAAAAGAATGAGCCAAAAATACTACACATTTAAAATAAAATCAAATAGAGCCCATGCTTGGCACAGCTTAAAATGGCAAGAGTGGTTTCCTTTGCAGACCCAATAGCATGACATCTGTGTTTGTGGGTTAGCTTCATCTTACAGTCAGTAGTAATGCCTGTCCATAAAACTGGCTGCACTTCTCTGTGAGCTGGCTACCCTGAAACTAAACTCTCTTTTAATAAAATTTCCAGTTTGCAAGCTAAAAATTTGGAGATTAGTTTCTTCAAGTGACTGAGCATCTGTGTGAGAACAAGCTCCATGTACACCAGAGGACAACATTCAGAAGACTCCTCCATGTTGTTACACATGGAGAAGCTACAAATACATACTCATGCCCCTTGAAAATACTATGCCTAAGTAGTCATATTCAGCACTGCTTTGCACCTTGTTCAATCCTAAGGTATTTCCCGAGAATATAAAACACACTGAAAGTGAGCACTTAGTTCATGTCATGCTTATTTTGAAGCTGACACTAAAGAAGGAGAGATGTAACAAGAACAAGTTTTCCAATACCTCAGCAGCACTGTCCTTGAAAATCTGTCACTGCTACACTCCAAGCAATGTTGCTGGGAGTGCAGTGGAAAGAGGAAATCACACAGATTCACATGAAGAAGAAGAAAACTGCCTGACAAGAGTGTGCAAAGCAAATCAGCTGCACTTTCTGACTGCTTGCCCAACAGACCTACTCAATACCACTGGTCTAGCACAAGGAAAACTTTTATCAGAGATAGTCCAGGCTGAGGAGCTGGTGGAACTAAGGCAAAAGTTGATGGCAGAAGCTGAAGCCAAAGCACACCTAAATCTGTGAACTTCAAGCCCCCCAAAGGCACAAAGATGTCTGCCATCAGTCTGAGACAGCAAGCAGGGCAAATGTGGGTCTGACCTTCCTGATGCTGCGCTGTATTAAATGCTGTGCAAACTCCCTCCTAATTGGACAGTTAAGGACACAAAAAACACCATCTGGCCTATGCCCCACTGAAGGCTGGAAGAGAAGCCCAGAAACTCTCTGTGCTAGCACTGGCATGATTGCACCAACGGAAGGAATGTGGGAAAGGCAAAGCAAGTCCTGCACACTGACAAGCAAAACCAGGCAGCAAACTGCACGTCCCCTGAAAGCAACAGTGACTGCATCCTGAGAGCTACAGCAGATTTCTGTTGCAGCACTGCCCTTCCACATCACTGTCACGCACACAGTATAGCTCAGGACTTGGTGCCACAGCTTCACCCTTTGCATGATTTGATCTTTGGGAGTAAAGAACACTTTGCAATCCTAAACAAAGCAGAGGAGAATAGCAAGGGGGAAGCATTAAAGAAAATCCTACAGCTTGTTCCTTTTCCCCTACAATGGGCAAGAGGAATTTTCCTACTCTGTTAAAGGACCTTTATCTGTTTTCTCCCTGGGAGAGCCCATGCTGTGCAAGTAACATGAAATTAGATTTTTACTCAAAATTTTATACATTTTACTCAAACTCCATACAGCCTGTGCTAAGGCAATGTGTTTATACAGAAAGGCTGAGATGACTTCTAATGGCAAATATTTTGGAGGTGACTTTTTCTTTATATATGATTTCTAAGTATTTAATTATTGCAGACCATGTGGACCTTTAGTTGTTTTCTCTCCCACACAGAAAGCTGGAGTTAGACCTTTGAAGCCGGTGGTGACACAAATATTGGACCACCATGAAAGCTGAAGCAGTGTCTTGTGTAGCATCATCATAGGCAGGAACGAGTCAGTTTCCAACAAGTGTTTTGGAATGAAATAGCATGGGAATCTGAATTGTTCTGTTTCAGGGGCTTTCAATCGTTGCTGGTGAGTATCTTACTCATCTTATTTGGCTTTCTTGTTTTCTTAAAAGTGATGTTTGAGTTGAATCAGTTTTGATGACCAGATCCAAACGTTTGTTGCCCCTGTTTTTTATTAAATGGCCTCTCTGGTTTTTGGTGCCAGTTACTACTGGCAGAGCTGAGTGCAAGCAAACACAAAGACCCCAGGACATAATTACCTACCTCCCAGCACCTCACAGTCGCTGTCAATGCTGTCATGCACCCCTGCAAAGATGTTGGCCAGCGAGGACTTCCCTACGCCGTGCTCCCCGATCAGCACCACCCGGTAGCAGTTGCTGCCAGACTCAGAGGAGATGACGGAGTCAGACGACTCTGAGGACCAGCTCCTTCTGTAATATTCGTCAGGACTGATGGTGTATCGCTTCTGTGGATTGTACTCATTGGAATCTTTCTGGACCAGCAGATTCCTTCCGTCAGCAGGGATGCTCCATCGCTGCTGCTGCTGGTGCAGACTGCTATTGTGGGTGCGACGCATGGTAACATTGTTGAGAGTCATTTTGAACCCCTAGTGAGAAACAGGGAAATCACAAATGTTACCCACTAAACATTTAGATATGTATTAATGCTCTCTTATAAACTTCAAGGCAGCACATCCCACTCCTCTGTATACAAGAAAAGAAAAGTTAACCTTTCTGCACTCTTTCGTACTTGCTGGTACAGAAAGAAATACTTCTCAGTAGTGAGTCAGAGCCTAGGGATAATACCACCCTCACATGCTAAATCCTATCCTGTTTAGCCTTTACAAACTCACAGCTATGCCAGGTGCAGCCCAGTCTTGGAGAGAGGGAGGCATTGCTGTGTCCCAGGAGAAGAAGGAAGAGGCAGTGATCAGCACACCTGTTCTACACAGCAGCTATAGCCATGCTGAGAGGGTGCCTAAGGCACAGGCAACACTCCCCATCCTTTGCCTTGACTGGAGGCAGAGGCGCTGGTCCCAATTGCCTCCAACTGGCAGTGCAGATGGGTGTACAGCATCTCTCTCACTGACTCAGTTAAGAGCTGAAACTTTTAGGAAAGCAATAAGACATCACTCACTGCATGCTTAGAAAACCCTGGAATAAGAAAAGAGCCACTCAAACAAGCCTTGCTGTGATGGGGTGAATTTGGGTCTTGTCTGTGGCCAGGTAAATAAAGAATGATTCTGCCTCAAACAGGGACTTTTCGTCTGGTAAGAGGGAAGACATAGTGAAGTCCAACAGCTTTTCTGAGGAGGTACAGGTTATAGCTGCCACAGGAGGTATCACTATCATTAATTTATAGATATTAAATCAATAACTTCATTGACTGCACAATTATTTAGATTGGTTCACTCTTCTTGTCTAAGTATAGCTCTTAATTACACTTTACTCAGTAAACTCTATTTTGCCTTGCCTGGAGGCAGATAACAGTGATGTCATTCTCACAGGCCAACAGCTACCATTTTTAGGAAAGTTACTTTGATGCATTCCAGCTCCCAAAGTGACAGTTATTTAGACATTTTGCTTTTTTGCCATATATCTGATGTTTGTCGGCTCTCTCTTCCATATTAGTAAATAGGATAATTGTCCATAAAGTGCACCCAACCACTTTCATACCTCAGTAATAGGTGGTGAACAACAAAAAGTACAACAAAGCATTAAAGCAACATGTAGAAACTACTATTCTTCTTCATACAAAACTGAAAATTTCTGTGAACAAGTGCCCAGAAGGACATAGGACAAATACACATAAAAAGTACTGGCTGAGATTACTACAGCATACATAATATTTTCTCTGTGATGTGCAGTACTTCAGGGCAAAATGAGATCATTTGCGTGGCCCTAGTCACAGTAACGTTGTCGGCAAAGAATATGTCTAAACTACAAACCATGCACTGAGCAGAGACTGCTTCACAAACAAAATCAAATGTCTGCTTTGGTTGAATTTTGAAATGCATTTTTCCTTGCAGTATCCCCATTGAAAAGATATGAAGAGAACAGCCAACTCTGACTCAGTCAAACAACAGAGCATAACTCTCAACCTGCATTAAACAGTCACTCATAAAATCCATCACAAACACAAACATTTTACAATTTAGCCTCTAACAAATTATCATCCTTTGTTAAACAAAGCCAAATGAGTCCCTGTCACAGGCTGCCTTCCAAGTTCAAACTGGTTTTGATACCCCATACTGCATTCTAGCTCTCTGGGTGTCTAGCACCTTCAGTAAAAGACTGAGTTGAATCCCCTCTGCCTTACTTGTGCCAGGCTCCTCCAGGCAGTCCGGTCCCTCGCTCCCACTGCCCTTCTCTCTCTGTGGGCTGTGGCGCACTGAGCCGCTCTGCTGAAGTAAATCCTCTCCTGCTTTGGGGCTGCCTCTTTAATTCTTTCTCAGCAAACCTGGTTTATATTAAGCCCATCTGATCAGAGACAGGGCTTTTCCGTGACGTGGTTGGCCTTTCCATACAACAGCCAGCCCCCAGCTGGGAGGAAGCAGACATGCAGAAGAGCAAAAACTTGCAAACAATCTCAAAAGACTTACTCAAAATCATATGATTGCTTTAATATTGCCAGTAAAATAAACACATTTGTTTCTTGCATGATGAAAACAGGAAAGTGGAATAAAACAGAATAATACATGTCATTTCACCTCAGACAGTTTTTAAAACAAATGTTATCAAAATTAATGATGATTAAAAATTGCTTAAGTTTCATTAATGCATGAAATTCTCTAAATGTATTTTTTATTTGTTCTCTATCTTCAAAACACAATCCCCTGCTGGACAAAACATTTCTTTGGAATAAAATATCTGAATGTTATTTTGGAATTATCTTAAAAGTAGGAATATTACTCAGGCCAGGAGAAGTTGTTTGTTTGTTCATTTGTTTTTTAAAGCTCTGGTGTTTACAAACCTATTTTTCTCTGTCAGCCTCAAAGTGACTGCACCCAGTTTCCTGAACTGCATAACCAGCTCTCACTTCTGCTGCAACCCTTTACTAGCAAGGGCTTGAAAAGACATACAACTAGAAATTCAGGGCTACTGCAGCTGGATGTTAGCAAAGATGCATCAGAACACACAAACTTTGCAAAAAGTTTTGTTGCTGTTCACAGGAAAGATGAATATGTAGTGTACATGCCACAAACCCAGGGCCTGGTCCTTAAATTTTTATATCTCGCAGCTGATTAGCAGAAGAAATTTTCCAGAAGGAAAAAAAATCCAAACTTGTAATGTGTGCCACTGGGTGATGCTTGTAAGAACACACTGCTTGATTAACAAATGAAGAGTAAGAAACTGTCATGAAACTACTTGGTAGGGCTACCACAACTTATATAAAAATATACATAAATTCTATACTCATCTGTCAATTATCCAGACTCTGGATGAAGTATGATGACCTCAAAACCAAGCTTCTACAGCTTTCCTTTATGTTTACAGTCTCCCTGTTACTTTATCAGTCCCTGAATTTAGTAGGACTGGTTCTTATCCTGCAAGTAGAAGGTCTGAACAACTTTGGCTTTGAGGAGAGCAAAGAATGTTTTTTTTCATGCTACAGGCAAGCAAGTCTTTAACTGATAATGTACCTTTACTGAAGGGAGCAGTGATATGCAGAAAAGAACATCTCTTGCTATGGTTGCATCCTAGCACATTCCCCCGCTGTAAAATTGTTTTTCTTCTGAAAAAGCTGATCTTTACAAAATTCTTTAATTGAAATCTACTTGCTTTATTTCCTCTTTGGCTTTATGGAATTCCTGTGCCTTTCATGAGGATTTTCAGGGACCGTCTGAGCCGTTCTCAAATTTGAAGAGCCAGGAGCTTTTCCCAAAGTAATAGGTACTCATCCATGTACATGGGAATTATGCAGATCTACCAAACAGAGAATTGAGCAAAAATATGTCCTGATTTTCCTTCTCCTCTGTTTCCGTGCTTGGCAGCAGCTGAACTGGTCCCAGGTCCTGCATCTCCACCTCACTTGTCTCTTACAGGCTCTGGGTCTCTGCTGCTGAGTGATAATACCAAAGAGTGCCACAACCAGCTGTGTAGGAAGTACAGAGGGGCTTGTAATACTGCACAAAATGTAGCAACATCTCTGTCAGGAAAGTTTTGTGGCATGGACAGTGGTTTGCAAAAATACTTTTGCTGCTGACATACTCAGCTGAAGTTGCTAATTCTTTGTGAACATGCTGGAAATCATGAAGGTGAGTGGGTGGTTGGAATACTGTGCTCTGCACCTCAGGTTTCCTTACTCCGTTTAAGTTGTCTGTAATTTGTCACTGCTGAGTAAAAGAGCAAAACCTGTCAACTGCAGGACTGGAGATATTTATGGTCAGATGGATTTTAGCAGTACTGTAGGCTCTAATGTCTCACGCAAATGTTTAACATACATCATAACAGTAAGTGCAGACAGAAGAAATAAACCAAAGTCAGAGAAGCCTTTGGGTTTAGTTGTAGTTACTGTCGGATTAGGAATTGCTAGACATCATCTTTCATATCTTCTTCATAAAATTCAAGGCAAACAAAGAAAAGACATCTCTCCAACAACCACAAAATGTATCTCTTCCATAAAGCCATCCATAAGGGTTGTCCCAACCATGACATGAAGCATTTATACTTAGGGAACTTGCATGTGTGTTTTCTTTTATACAATCTCTTCTGAGCCTACTCTGGTTTTCCAACTGGACAAGGAACTCTCCATGTCCCATTCTGTACAACTGTCTGTCCCTGCGTGATGAGGAGTTCTTGTTCCTCAAGGAATGCCATCAGCAATCGTGATCTTCAATTACCCTATTTGTGGGGAAAACACTTCCTTACTTGTTTTTAAAGTTGGGGAGAAATGCAGTATTTTTAGCCTTCCGGTATTTATTTCTAAGGGATAACAGCAGGCTGATTAATAAAATACATGAATGGACTCCTCCTCGCTAGGGCCGGGTATAGGCTTGGATTTCCAAATACAATCCCATGGGCTGATGGAGACTGGTGCAGTCCTGGTCTCTTAAGCCCTTTTTCACTCTTTGCTGGTTGACACCTCTTCAACTCAGACTGATCAAGACACGGGCACAAGAAGAGACAAATCACAAGGCCAGATGCTGTCATAGCGCACACAAGTGCTTGAACGTAACCACCTGGTGCAATATTAAAAATCAGAGCAATTGTTTTTCACCCATCTTATCCACTCTCAATAATCACATCTTCAAGGAATCCTCCCTGCAGCCAAGATGAAGTAAACATCTCAGAGTAGCAGCTCTGCAATCCTTCTCCATCCAGTCACAATTAGACCAGGTGATGCACAAAGCAATCACGCAGAAATTTCCATTGGATATAAAACAGCAGTTCTTTTTAGCTGACATTTGCCTAGTTTTTATGTATGTATATGAAGGCAAAAGTAGTTTCTCAAATCACCTTCTGACATAGGGGTTTGTCCATAGAAAAGACCTAAATCAACTTGGAGTAGGAAAGAAGCGGGGAGGAGGGAGGAGTTAAAAAAAGCAACAAAATTCAGCTTTATTTTAATAAAAACTGAATGCAACATGTCTGAAAGTGCATTTTCTCCCTGTATCTTTAGTGGAGGAGTGCACCTTCATTTTTCCCCGCAGAAGTTCCCAGTAGTGGGTTGCTTGCACAGGCAATAAATGAAGTCCACCCACAATACTCTCCTCCAGACCATTGTGGCATTTCACTTTTTCTCTGCTTTTCACACATGGCAGTGCTGGCTGGCCCTTGGCTATTCTCAGCCCCACCAACAGCATCAGCTACAGACAGAAATTAATTTGGGTGCTGGGCTGGATACTGCTGGACACACTGGGAGTGCCCAAAGTCACTGCATGCTCTAGGGTGGCTGCTCCGTTGTCACCATCCATTCCTACTGCACAGGGGCCACAGGCAGCTTGGTGAGCAAATGCAGAACAAAAAGAAAAAAAAAAGATGTGAGATGAAGCAGGATTAGGCCCACAGAAATGGGGCTCCCAGCTTATTTACACCAACTCATGTCCACAGCTTTGTCTTTTCCTGTGCCAATTGACATCCAATGACTGGGTATGAAGTTTCATACTGAGTAAGAAAGGTACAAGGATTCAAATACTCTGAGATTGTGAGGTATGAGACAGAGAAATGAAGAATTATGTGCCTGAGGTAAACTGCTGAGGGTCTTAAGTGGGGGGCAGGGTGGAGAAAGACACACAGAAATTAAGGAATAATAAAACCCTGATTTATTTTAAGGGAAACAATTAGGATCACTCAAAAGTGCCACCATCCAATCTGAAAAATAAGCCATTGCTCCCTTCAGTGGAGTAGATTTGGTAGACTCTGTTCCCAGCAATTGCTTGCAAGGAATACTGAATTTGTCCCACCCGCTTCTTTCCTCCCACACCACGGCAGCATTTACAATTCTTTAACTGACCACTAAAAGCAGAACACGATCCTTTGATGACAGAGCACAAGGATAGGGAAGAAGCACTGATCTGTTCTCCTTGTTCATGAGACAGCTCTAAAAGAGCTCCCCTAGAGCTCTTGGGGAATAGGATTGTCTTTAATAAGCTGACTCACTGAAGAACTTCTTAGTAGTCTATTACTAGCTGATAATCTGGATTCTGGTGTACCAAAAGGAAGGTGTGTTCTATATCTGTGCACTGGAGAGCTTTGTTGACTATAGTGGGTGTCCAAAAGGTATTTTCCCCATTATCGCATTAAGCCAGCACAGCTGACGACTCAGCAGAAGCTCAGAAATGAGCAGCCAGAGGAAGCAATGCAGTTCAGTTCATAATAAAATACAAGTTACTTTTCAGTCCAGTTAACTAAAAAGAAATTAAAACAAATGTCAGCTTTGGGGGGAGAAAAAAGAGCAAGGATAAAGAGCAAATGGCAAAATTGGATTATTTTGGTAAGAGTTACTTAGCAAAAGAACTGCCTATTTCCCACTCCTGCACTTAATGACGGTAATGAATTCTGCTGATAATTGTCTGGGGAACAGGATTAAGTCATGTATGACATAAATAAATGTGCTTTTCAATGCAAATAAAAAAAAATCATAATATACTAATAATAGTAGAATGTGAGCAAGCCATAAATGTTCTTCGAATACTGAGCTAAAAAAACCTTCAGACAAATGGCATCACCACAGATGACGTTTTGCAGTTGGATCTTTATAGTATGCTGCAGTCCTCAGTGCAATCAGGTTCAGGAGCCACAGTCTCCTTTGCAGCTGCGGAATTCACAGAATTTGATAGCTTGATTTTATAGCACTAAGGGATGGTGGTAATTTAACAAAAGGTAACTGTTGCATCAGTGGACCATAGGTTAGAAACTTTAGCAGAACAATAGGCCTCTTGTCTTCAGAAGTGGTGAAGGGAGATCCAGAAAGATGTCTTTTAATCCAAATACCATTTCTGCTTCACTGTGGTGCCCAAGACTCCTACACTGAGTGCAGTCAACAATAATTATCAATACTCAGGCATACTCACAGAAAAGTACAAAAACCTACCAATAGAAACAAATTTACTTTAAAAATATTCCATGTGGTGGCCAGATCTTGACTTTCAGGTTCTGGTTGCATTTATCTACAAAGCAAGCCTGCCTGGGATGGAAAGAGAGCACCAGTGAGCTCTCCAACCCACCCACCTCAGCTTGCAGAACGCCTTCTGTTTCACATCATTAAAAGATGTTTTGGGCTCACTGTCTGGGTGAAGTCCCATTGCTAGGGCAGGGGCTGACATGGGGTCTTGGTCAGGGTGGGGGAGCCCTGTGAGTGTGGCAAGGCTGTGGTTGTCTTCAGGACCCAACAGCCACTTGGCACACTCCTTGAGGAAAGGTGGTGGAGTACGGTTGAGGCAGAGCTGAGTCTGCTTGGGCTGGTTTCAGTCAAGGTCACACTAGAACTGCTATTTACATTTGCACCAGGAGAAAGGTGACATCCTAAAATGCACCACACATGACAGTGGCTAAATCAGCTCTTCTTCCAAAAGACCAGGTCACATCTAGAGTATGGTGTCTGGGCATCATATCCCTCACTCTCTTTACTGTGCAGTCAAACAGCAGTAGCTAAACCACAGCTAAATATGGTGTTCTTGGAGGGAGCTCTCATCTCTCCCCGTTTACAGTATCACCCATCCAGTGTCTCTGGTTCAGTGTTCGGCTGCCTGCTCACCACACTAGCACCTAGTAAAGTGATGCTTTATGCTATTGCTCAGTGATTCACTGCCTTGTTTGGATTTTCTGGCTCCTGGGCTCATGTTTATCAGCAAAACACACACTCTCCAGTGTCAGGCTGTAAGCGGATTGGAGCCATACAAAATGCCTTTGAGCAAGATGCTCGACACAGTCAGACATAATTAATGTCTATTTAATTGAACAACAGCACTTCTTTTATTTATGCAGCTTAACTCCCATGTCATTCAGCATGTACTTTCCACTTCTCCAAAATGTAAGATGTGATAATGAACATAAGCAAAGATATGTTTTTTATTTACTTTTTGAAGAACTAATTCTTCATTTCTGTTGCACTGTGTTCAGTGACAGGACAACTGAATACCAGGCCCTGCAGGTAGGATTCAATTCACCTCATTTAAACTACTTGCCTTTGTTCCCAGAGGGAAGCAGAGGGTTAACCAAGTAGCTCCAGGGTGATTCATCTAAAACAGGTTACATGAGTCATGGAGATACCTCTCAGAGGGATGGGGAGATGAGTCTCTCTGCACTAATGCTGGCCTTAAACTGCACTGTCTGAAAACTATACTGGCAGTCAAGCGAAATGAAGACATCACTAACAGCCTAAAGGCTCATTTTTACAAGCGCCTTTTCAGATGGCCAAAAAGTAAGCCAAGGTTTAAGATGCAGTCCTTACAAGTATAATGCTGAATAGAACTTTCCTGCTGTAGTACAGGAGGTGCATAAACACATTAGCGACGGCTACAAAACTGGAGAAATCAGTACATGCGCTTTGTTCAGCATGGATGGCAGCAGGAGTCTTTTCACAGTAGCTGCTGGGACACTTCTGGAGAGGAATTACTTCTGCTGACAACCACACTCATGGAGTACCAACTGCTGTTTCTGCACAGCCTTAAATGTATGGTAGCATGGCTTGTGGAGTTTTCTGCCCTGTTTCTGCAAGCCAGTGTGCGCTGTCAGTGCATCACCATGGACATGTCCTGCTCCATCCAGCCAGCCTCCTGAAAAAAGAATATATAGACAGCATGTTTTTCAGGGAACATACTCAGTAAAATAGCAGCAGTTACAATGCTGTCAGCTTCAATCTTACTCCACAAAACTAGTTCATTGTCACTGATGGCTCCTACATTCTGTAGGAGTCAGAAAAGGTTGGCACAGCCACAGCAGGATCTTCTTGAGTCCTTCAGCTGGGACCCACACATACACACACGTATGACAATGTTCAAGCTCCCGTGTGACTTCCTACAACCACCACTAGTTTATCTTTTGCTTTCTGTCCATTGTTTCAATAAAATTTATTCATTTTGAAAGCACGCAGTAAACACAGGAGCTTGGCATTGGAAAAAGAAAGGCATCATTAATAAGCCAACCATTTTGATGGCTAGCAGAACCTTCAATAATTTCACTGCATTGTGTACCAGTGCAAACCATGTATCTGCAAAATGTACATCTCAGTGATAATGTGTGGGACAATACAATCCTTTTCAGAAACAGTGGGCTCTGCAAGGTCTCTGTCACATGCTTTTCCTCCTTCATGTTAATTAACATATTATTTAATGCTTTCTGATTATTTTCTACACTAAAAGCTACTAAAATTTTCCATGAATAAGGGAGGACTTGTTCTCATCAAGCCAATCATACTCAGAGTGCTACTGATTAAAAGAGGTAGATGACTAGAAAAGAGAATGTCTGTCACTTGCTCAAGCACATTTCTCAGGTGAGCTGCTCTGAAGTTGGGTACTTGACATGCATTGTTCCCATGAAGCACAAAATTAGAGAAACTGGTAGGAAAAAGGTTTGAGTCCTTGAGCCTGTGGAAGTAGCTAAAGCTCTGTTTTTCATGAATCCTCTGTGTTACTGGAAGTTTAATCAATGGCCAAGCTGGAAACTTTAGAAGCTAAAAGAAAAATTGCAAATTCAAAGTCACAAGCTCAAGGAATGTATTTCTAGCATGACTCATAAACTAGATCTGATTGTTGATGCTCTACAAATCTCAGTTCTGTGTAGCTCACAATTTGGCCACCAGAGCCGAGCAGGCGAGCTGGCCCTGCTGTCCCTCCTGCCGCTCTGTGCCCTCTCTGCAGCCCTGGTCTGACAGATTTTAAACAACTCTGTTACACTGTAAAGTGAGACCCAGTGTCCCACAAACATAGACTGAGATGATAAAACATGTCATAGTGAACAAAGAGAGAAAGAAGGGGGAACAATACGGACACGTCCCATTCCAAAAGGCAAGGAAAATATTTTGATCTCCTAGTTACAAGCCCACTCCTGGTTGACTTCTGACCCAAGACTGCTGCTGGCAATTACATCACCACTGCTGGTCAGTATAACACTGCCTCCAGTAGCTCCTTTCCTTGTTAGCAGGGTATGTACAAGAGCAGCTTCGCCTCAGTGAGTCAGTGGAGGAAAATGAGCTCCTTCAGCAGGCACAGCACAGCAGCTAAGGTTGGCTTTGGCACTGAATTGCCTTCCATGCACTCCTCACTCACAGCTTAATGAAAAGGTGAAGCTAAACCAAGAAGCACCCTTAGGGCACAAAACATTCTTTCGTTAGAGAATCACATGGAAAAACTGTCTGACAGCTTACCTGAACATCTTCAAATACCTGCTCTTATGTAATGCTTCTTTCTTCTCTCACACTGGTATACATCAGAAAGAACCCTTAAAATAAGTCAATATCAAGCATAACTGAAAACATGTCTCAATTGTGCAAAGGCAAAACAGAAGTAAAAGTCCACATGCTGCACAGGGGATGAACATCCCGTGCCCCATATATCTGTACATTTCTGGTTCAACAATACTGCATAACACCTGTGCCTGGAGGCTTCTCACACTTCTCATGGAGAACAGAACATATCTATTGCCTTCATTACCCTGGGTTCTCCCTGCTGTCTTCACTCACATCAGAGGAGGACCTCACCAGCACCTTTGGATTATATTCTGATTAACCACATGATTAATATTGTCCTTATATGTTGAACACAACTTGTTAGCTCATTGACCTTCTAGCTGAATGAAAAAAAAACACTGACAAGAGAGAGGCCGAGAGAGAGAGTCAGAAATATATGTTCTACTCTCAGAACAACCTTCTTGAGATCGTGCAGGTTCAAGAACCATCCCTTATCTGAAGATGTCCTATCATTTGTGCAGTGTCACTCACACTTTCAACATTGCCAGCATCCCAGGAAAGTGCTGTCTTTGGAAGTCCTTAGACTCCCAGCTCCTGGTTTCTCAGTCTCTTATTTACAGTCCTGTGATTATACCAAAGGCACCAAGCCACCTCAGCCCAAAACAACTAGGAGAGACCTAAGAGCTCCACCACTTTGGCTTTCCAAAGCACTCCTCAAACACCAGTGACATAATGGTCCTTATCATGGATTGTCACCCAGCACACAGGCACGGGAGGTATTTCTTCAGTTTTCTGATAAACCAGAAGTTTCCCCATGGGTGCCATCGCACAGGCTGACTCCAAAACCCTTGCAACCCTACCTGAAGTGAGCATCGGCTGCTCTGTTCACACTGGGCGCTGTGGAGCAAATACACAAAGCCATGTGTGGGCTTGTTCAAATTTAACAGAAAAAGGAAGATGCACATTTGATCAGTTTCAGGCCCAAAGTCTGTGGAACTGAGAGAAAGTGGGGATGAGGATGTGGAGATGAGGACAGCCTGCATTAACATTTTATCAGTGATGAGGCAAGAGTTGAGACAAGATGAGATTACGTCTCTCTCACCCAGAAAGATGCCGAGTTCTGAATGTAGCAAACATATAATTTTCTGTGAAGGATATACCTGACTTGCAAACACATGGTTTTTGGATTATTTTATTTTCTATTTCTGAAAAATACTGGAAAATATTTTCACTGGAAAATATTCTGCACAGTGAGAGGAAAAGTTCCTGAATTTTAGAAAAGTGCAACAAAAAAGTCATGGAAGTGAAAGGGCAGATACTTAACAGACAGAATGCAGGAATTGAGCTATTTTACGGGTTGCTTCACATCTTGAATGTACTTGGCAACACTCTGCTGTTTGCCTTACAACTCTAATTTCACCTCCAGACCATACCCGCGGTTTCTCAGTGGCAGCTGCATGTATCAGTCTCTTGCTGAAGATACTTCTCCACCTTCACCAGATCAGCACCCAATACTGAGAGAAACTTAGCTGTCTGGTCCTGGCCTGGGCCCTGGCTTGGTCTAGAAGTAATGAAAGTAGCAATCGCATATACTTATCCTCTTTTAAAAGAAGAGAAACCCAGTGGCAGTAACAATCATAGCCATGCCTGAAGATTGACAGCCACACCAGCCCTGTGCATACTGTAGCAATGCAAAAGACATAATAAACCCATGCTCAGACATAAGAAAGTAAGATATAGTGCTTTGCAGAGTCAAATGCAACACGCTGTCTCTAATATTAATTACTAATTACATTAGAGCTGCACAAATCACCTGGTAGTAACTTTTTTGTTTATTTAAAGTCTGCGTCACTACTTTAGTTATTGTCTTTCCATGATGCACTTGTGGAGTGTATACTTCCCAACAAATGGAGCAGCAAGTTCCCAAAACCCACCTGTTTAAATACACAAATTGTCCCACATGCATTTGGGGGAAAACCAATTTGTCAAACACCAACATACATGGAGAAATTCCTGAGCAGGTTGCACAGACCCTCCTGCTTGCTGTCACCTTGCCAGCTGCAGCAGAGGGAAGGAGCTGCCAAGTTCAAAACTTCATGAGAACTCTCAGAGCTGCCACAGGAACTCTCTCCTGTAGGGCTCAGGCAAGCCATGGACTTCAGCTGCCACCCCAGACGGGGAACATGCAGGAGGTCGCAGCTGAGCCAGCCCAGCCCAGCCCAGCAAATTTGGGGATCGTCATCACATGGTTACATATTTAAGCCCATGTGGCTGTAAGTGACAGCAAACATTAAAAAGCTCCATCCAAGCTTTTCTTTAATGCAGCAAGTCTGAAACATCTTAACGATATAAATAACCCCCACTAATACTCGGTGTTACCCAATGGCTAAACTAGGTTATACTATTTTTTGGTTTAATTGGGGATAGCCCAATATATAAATAGATTGTGGTTATGTTTAGCTGGATACAAGGATTAGAGACTGGCTTAACACAAAAGTAGATCCTGATTTCCACTTCAGAAATAGAAAGAGATTAACTTGACAATAACAACAGAGCCCACACGTAGTGACGAACCAGTGAATAGCACGTTTCACTCATCAGGGATGTTTGTCAGTGACAGTGGTCTGACACCTCAGATGTTTGTGTCATTTCCTGTGCTAAGGAAAGGGCAACCCTTAAGTATTACGAGACAGGTAAATACTCCAAGGGAATAATTCTGAGAAGTAAATTATCACTGACACTGAGGGTATACGCCAGGTTTTAGAAGGCACTTGTTGTACTCCTTGTACTGCCTCTGATTAACAAGGTACTCTCTCCAGAGCAGCAGCTCTTGGTTTTCAGTGGTTGCACTGTGCAGTTTTATTGAGACATCTGGAGCAGATCTCTGTATCATTAGGTCTTTGGCTTTAAATCAGTAAAATGACACAGGCATAACACAGTGCCTGTGAGGCATATTGGAAAAAGCACTTAAATTATTCAAAGAAATCATAACTGCTGTGGAAAATATTGCTCAAATAATAATTTGCTTCTAACTATTTAAAGAGAACTTCTGAAACAGTTACAAAACTGGAGAGCGAAAGAATTGGAAGCAACATCATTAATATTTGACATACAGAGTCAGAGACCAAGTTGCATTATGCCAAGGACTACACAAGCATATATCAAAAATATAGTCCTTGTCCCAGACAACTGTCAGCTCATTATTAAACTGGAGGCATGGGAAACAGAAGGAAACAAAGGGAGAGCACTGGTCAATAAGAAAGGCAATGGTCAGAGCAAATCAGCATCACAACAGGCATCAAATACTTGAAGAATAATCAAAGACTTTTATGTAGACTTTAACAGAGAATGAAATACCTCTGTGGTCTATAGGGATCTTCTAAGAGTGGTGGACAGCAGACGAAAAACTATGGAAGAGGGAAAACTGTAGATACATTTTCTTTCATTGCTATGGAAAAGAGATTTTTCTAGGGGGAGCAGAGTTGAGTATATTTTCTAACAGATTTCTAAATAGCTTTGGGGCTTTTAGGACACCTTTACATTACCTACAGAATTTATCATTCAGTTTCAGGCCATGTTCATAATAACACAACGTTTGTCCTTAGACAGTCTGTTAGCCTGAGTCCTGCTTGGATTTTTCAAAAGCAGAAATCACAGAAAAGAACTAACTTGCCACTTTGCCACTATTTAGGTTTTCTCCTTTTCTTTTTTAAAAAATGTTTAGAACACCTTAATCTAAATGTCCAGAAGTTAGCAATAATTTCTTGATGCCCTGATACCTTAATACTTTCTTCAGTTTCTTTTTTTAATCTTGTACCAGAGAAAAAGTAGTGTCAGAAAACTAGTTTCTTACCAAACATATTGAACTGGGCACAAAAACCTGTGCCTGGAAACATAAAATATTTTATATCAAAAGACCAAAGACTTTCCTGTGTAAGAAGACAACGAAACATAAAAACAACCACAGTGGAAAAAGTGGAATAGATTTACAGTTTTAAAATAGCATGCATGATACAAAAGTTCATGGGTCTATTTAAACTTCAACAAAAAAAGTTGGTGGGTTTTTTCATTACTGCAGAATGCATTCATTGTGGGTTTTAAGCGCCTCAATTTAGAAATTGAAGGCGATTTTTATTAATAGCACATGTAATCCCAATATAAGAGATTCCTGTGGCAGATTCATTTGCTCCTTAAACAGGCACCCTTAGCATCAGTAGGAAAAAGGGCTGCGTAAGAACTTGGCAAAGGAGGATCCTGGTGGCAGAGTGGTCCCTGTTGGCAGTGCCACCTCACTGCTGTCCCACAGGCGGGGTGGGCATGCTGGAAACATCCTGAAGGCAAGACATGAACATGCAGCCTCTCCCATGAGCCACAATGGTTCCTGGGTATAAAACATCTGGGGCATGCAGAGCTTAGGATGCTGTGCTGCTCAAGAGTACAGACCCAGCCATCAGGAGGCAGAGCAAACACAATGCTCAGAATGCAAGAAAGGAAAGGCCACCTTGTTTGCTGTCACTGGCTGTAACTCACAGCTTTATTCTCTTTCCACCCTGTTTATTTTAAGAACTTCTCTGACATACAGGGAGTGCTGGTCCCTCTGGTTGCTATGTATAGATTCAATTTATGCCAGCCCTTTCAAGGAAATAGTTCTTGTGGGGCAGGAAAGAGGAGAAAATAGACTCCGCTCAACTTTCTGAGAAAACTAATAGGCACCAGGAAAACCCTCTTGACATTACAGTAAAGGTGTAATCAAAATAAGTGTCCCACAATCCACCTTAGAAGAAGCCCTGGGAGATGTGTTTCCCAAACTTGCAGATCTCCAATCTTCCCCTCTTTGGAGCAAGCTACTTTCCACTACGTGGCCACCAAAGCAGGAGGCAATAGCTCAGAAACTGCAGTGAACAGCCAAGGACAGTCACACTTGCATGCAGGAACCCAGCCCTGCAAAAAAAGGGATGGGATTTCATTAGAAAGCCCTGAGGTTAAAAGGTAGTTATTAGTCCAAGAGGCATCTGAAAACTCTTGTGTAAAATCTTTAGAAAGGCAAGAAAGAGTTAAAAAGCACTGGGAAGGTTTTAAGAACATCACACAATCACAGAGCAATAGTGAGAGAGAGCTCAGAGCTGCAATGAGTCTGTCCCTCTGACTGTCCTTTGAAGGAATTTAAGGAACGCCAAGAATGGGTCTGATACTGTACTAAATGCTTATTTATTTTCTTCTTTTTACAAATTTGATGCTTGGGTGATTTCTGGCCTAAAAGATGAATTCCAAGCTGTCCTGAAGGTAAAAGGTCAAGAGCTGTCATTACCAGTGGAGTCTCTGAAATGAGCTACAGAAATCCTAAGACTAATAAATGATAAATTCCAGCTGCTGATGCTCCCAGTACACAGAACAGAGCTGTTATGAGCTATGAGAGCTCTTAGGAGAGGGAAGAGAGATGCCAGGATTGCAGAACCCCTTTACATTAATAATTTTATATAAAGTTTCCAGTGGAAACATTTTGGCACATCTACCCTTGAAGAAGTCCATTAAAACTTTGTATGAAATACGTTTCTGCTTTTTGAACTTTCCTTTCCTTGTGTATTCCCCCAATAGCTCGATATTTGCCAGCAAGCTAACCCTGAGGCCATTCCAGTGTTGCATAAACCAGTGGGAGTGAGGGAGTTGTACCATCAGCCCACACCCAGGGCCAGTTAGGATGCTGTCTCTCCATTTCCTTTCCAAGGTGACTCCCTAGCTGTGCATTTGGTCTTGCAAGAAGTTGTGCGATGCCATGGTAATTTTTCTGGTACTGTTATCACAAAGAGAATTCAAGGTAACTGCAACTCTCTGGCAGGGATCTGAATTAATGTGGCAATCTTTTACCGATGCTCACTGCCAGGCATCCTCTCCTCATTAGTAGCAGTTGCCTTCTCTAGTCATGGTATATATTGACATAGGCAGTGTTTGTTCTGAAAGGGTAATTTTTAAAATATGCTTTGAAGGATCCGAATGCTCAGGATGTCTCTGTGACAAAGGAGCTTGGGGTGAAGTCACCCTGCAGCCAGGTCTGCATCAACAGCAACAAAGCCTGGAAAGCACTGACAGCAGAGAGCCCCAGGGGCTTGCTTGGCAAACAGGGGAGATGGCAGAAGGAAAAAAAAGCAAACAGCTAATGAAAAAGACACCTGCTGCAAAGTGAACATTGCTAAGCATGGGATAGCAGGGAGAACAGTGCCTCCTCATCCAGTCAGAGAACTGGGGAGGGTCAGGGAGGGCCCCGCAGCCAGAGCACACAGCAGGGATCCTACGGACTCCATAAAAGCTTGATATATGCCAGATAAGGCCTGCCAGTAGAATAAGGGATTCACAGTGTCATGAGTATGACACTATACTAAATGTATGCATCGTTCTTCAAAGTCTTTCCAAAAATTGCAAATTATCTCAATGCAGATGTTTCTTTATGTATTATTCCCTTTTCATATGTCTACTTTTCCTCTTACAGATACTTTCTGGCACTTAGGTAAATGATTCAGTAGATTGCAGATCTGTCAAAGGCCCAGGCAGCTGTCATGCTAACAGGGATAACAAATGTCACACATAGTCTTGCATCCTTCTATCATACAGACAGTCCTCATGGACCTCACTGATGCGATGGGTGTGAGTAAGAATTACTACACAATAAAACTAACTGAAAAAAAAAAAAAGGGTGATAGAAGGTCCGAATACTTTATGTGGAATATCAATACTGTCAAAACAAACACTTTTCTGTGTTTGTCTTTTTATCAACAAACATTTTTACAGGCAGTGGAATGCTGCATCCCCTGCTGGCTTCTGAACCAGTTCTTGAGCACGTGGGCTTTGCATGAATTTACACGTGCAGAGGTGAATGTGTAGAACGTGATTTGCACACAGACCTACAATACCATACATACAGAGGGAAAGAGTTCAAATGCCTTTTCTTTTTTTTTTTTTTGTTTTTGTTTTTGTTTTTGGAAGGCATCTTTAGTCTTCAATGCAAAAAGAACAGAAGAATCTGTTGGCATTATAAAATGAGAAGTGTAAGTGAGCTCACAGATCTAAAAGCTACACATTGTGGGCCAGAGGCTGGAACATATGCAAAAATATTTGTGTATGCATGCAGACAAAATCAAGTTTCTATTATAGCTCCTTCTATGTCAGAAAATAAAGAATTTCAACCAATTATATAGTCATTTAAATGGCTCTGCACATTATAGCTTTCCATTTTGTGTGGTCTTGCTTTATTTCATGTGTGTCATTTACCACCTTCTGCTGCCAATGATTTGGAACCCATCCTAAGTCCTAGGACCTTTCTATTAGTTCACTGCTGCAGCAGACACCAAGCAACAATGTTGGCTATAACAGCACATACACTCAAGTCATGATTCATTATTTTTGGTTCCTAAGAGTATACATGATCCTAATCAAATTCATCTGTAAGCAAGTCAAGTGTGCTTGATTAATGCTAACGAGGAAAATCTGATGGCAGATAGGCATGTAATTTCTGCTTCATTTGAAAGACATGGAAAGCTGAAAACCTGTATTGTTGCAAAGCCTGTTTCTAAAACATTAACTATACTTTGCCTTTCTGCATCTGTTAGCTGTAAATACTGACAGGTTAGGCACAGGGTTTCTCCATTGCTGCTGCAATGTGGGGTTTTTTTCTAGAGATATATGTGTCTCTAGTTTTGCAGCCACTCACAGTTTGTCCCTGAAGCCATGAAATATTTATAGGGATCCTTCTATGCCATTTGAATTGCAGCAAGTAAAACAGTCCCACAGGTCCCACATTCTGAAAAATTAAATTTAGACATTGTGTCCCCACAGATTTTAGTAGCAGGAACCAAAGTAACTTGCAGGATCAGGGCCACCATCACTCACCCAAGAAATACAAAGTAAAAACCAATTTGTAACCAGCTGCACTAAAAGCAACCATTAACTAGTAGACCTCATCAGCTGTACTGATGAGGTTCCCACAAGCCCCAAAGCTGTGCACGATGCTGGCGTGCCAGCTGACGGTCTCTTCGTGTGTTAACACAGGTGGGCACCAGACAATGAGCCCAATAGGTGTAGGTAACCACAGGTACGAAATAGAGGCTTGTACAGTAACAGCTCTTATGCAAAACCTTTCATTAGAAGCTACAATACCCAGAGAGAGGTGCCAGCAACAGTGGGCAATGTGTTACTCCAGCGGGAGCATAACCTTTTTTCTGGAATTGCATACGTAACTCCACAGCCTGATTTACTGTAGCTCCACTGCCCTCACAGCAGGTCTGTTGGCTGCTGTCTCACAGTATTTCAGTAATCCTGTTCATTATAAATACCAGTGCTGCTGCAGGCTGCAAACCAGCCTACCACAGGAGCAATGCTGTGCTACTCCAGTGCTGCAGGGCAGTGAGAGCAGTGGCTGGGAAAACGATGCTGCAGTGCCTGGGCTCAAACCCCTTGGATGAAACAAAACAAAAACTGCTCAGCCTTCCTCCCTTTCCGTTTTAGGCAGTGGATGTTCTACACCTAGGCTAGCAAAGAAGTGTGCAGTGTATAGAAGAGGAAGTGACTATAATCTAGCACTTATAACCTATCCATTACTTGTGAGTACAGCAAAGGCAATGACTGTATCAGTCCTCATGTCTAGCATTGGTGCAAGGGAAAAAATATGTGCATGAGCAATCAAAAAAATCCACCCCAAACAGTAGTCATTTCCATCCTGAAATTAATTCCAACAGGTTTTCCATAGCAGCCTTGTGGATACAGCACTCATGCAGAAAATAGGAAAGCAGTACACATTCCTCTCTTCCCCTGGAAGGGACTCGGAGCCATAGGCTCTCTGGGCTGCTGCTGCAATGTACCCTCGAGGAACCAACACAGAGTCCACAGAGGAAGCTTAAGCCCACCCTTCCACATTGAATCTTTTAACTGCTAGACTACATTCCTGCTTTTATATATTAGACTGTTTCCACGAATATCATCAGCCCAGTGTGTCAGTTCTCACAAGAAGCTGCTCCTTGTCACCTGCAATTCTTCTATAAAGCAGGGGTTTATAGAGCTGGATTCCTTCAGGATAAGGAGCTCTCTTATGAACAAATGGTGTAAGGAACTGACTGTTAACCAAAAGGTTGCCTTACCTTCTGTGCAGGTCCCTCTTTTCATGGCTGAAAGAGAGACAAACATAACAGAACAGGGTGCACACAGGCACTAGGTGTGATTTGTGGGGTGTTCTGTAAGGCTAGCCCCTCATGCTCCCTCTACACTGCACTGAAAGCTCACACGCTCATTTTTGGATCCAGCCTTTTCACTTCCTGACACCCCTGACAAATGTGGAACGTGCATGCTGCTGTGGTTGCACACAATGAGCTGTTCAGACACCAGACAATACTTGTGGGGAACTCTGAATCCCAGTCTCACACAGGACTTAAGCAGGATCAGTTCTGAGGAGATTAGCCCCATGGGATGCAGAATTAGAGCACCCATCTCTGGCTCTGGGCATATTGAATACAGGACTCCTGGGGTCAGTTGTCTTAAATTTTCTTATGTAGGGTCACCAGTGAACAGCTTTTGGAACCTGAACACCCTGCCTGCCTTCCTTCTACACTCTTCTCAAAAAGCTGAGGAAATACCTGACTTCACCTGAGGGGAAACTAGGTATTTTTGTTTGGATAGTACTTTTCAGGGAATGGATGCTTGGAGACAACTAGCAGCAAGCTTGCAAGTCCAAAGAACTTCATGTCTAAAAACACTTGAAAGCTGTGTGGATTCAATCCTCTCTGTGTGCATGTAGTCACAACTGTCTTGTGTCTACTACAGTCTAGCTGAAGAGATTGCTCCAAGCTCCATTAGGTTTTACTAGTCTCTTCACAGTTTTTCTGTTTTGCCTGCTGATTTATTGTTATCCCTTCTCCTTCCCCATCTGTTGGCTTATTCCATATTGATGAAAGTATATCAGAAAGTGATCATCTAGGCAGCTCAATGGCAACTTGTGGTAGCTTCCCCTGTGTTTGCAAGGGGCAAGCCAACTCTTGTGTGTTAAGAAAGTTTAGGATGTTGCTTCAAAACCAGACTGAAAATTTTGAGCTAAATACCAGTAAAGTCTCAGCTGTTTCTGTGTGGCTGCTGCCTGTAACAATGTGCACAGAAGAGCATCTTAGAGGAGACAGAGCCTCTGGTGGGCCTCACAGTTTAGATATTTTTCTGTGCAGTACTTTGCAATGACTAACATTTACCACAACTGTGTTAATGTGTGTTTCCATATGCAAATCTCTCAGCCTAACAAGTGTCCATCACAGCTTTTGGCTTTGAAAACGTCTCTTCTATATCAGCAATGATGGCAAGCAGAAAGCACAACCATTCTGATTAATTAATCCCCACACAGCACCTCCTAGCAACCCAAAGCTGTTTTGCTAACACTTCTAGCTGGGGCTTGTAAGTGTCTAACTTAACCACATGGGAATGCACTGTCTCACTCTCACGAGCTCAGAAGGCTTTAAAGGAAACAATACCTACTTCAGTGCTTTCTCTGAGGTCCTATCAGTGGCTGGACAGACAGCATGACCAACAGACAGTCACAGCAGGCAGGAAGAGAAGGTCTGATAATAAAATACATAGTTAATTAACAACATTTTCCAAAAATGAAAATTCCGTTTTCCAAAAAGGTTGATGAAGCCACCCAGTCAAACCTTAGCTCCAAAGGTGTCCTCTACAGCAAATGTCAAGGAATTCCAGAGTATAAATGATGCCTTTCTGGAAGGCGCCTAAAACACTGAGCTTGTGTCACTGAGTTTGTACAGCATTAAGTGCTGATAAACAACCAGAGACATGCACATCCAGCATGCAGGGCGACTCACAACTTTCATGAGTTTTTGTCACTCTGACATACACTGTCTCTGTGAGAGTAGTTTCCAGATCCCATATTCCAACAGCTTCTCAGATGTACTAATGAGTGCAACGTGACATCCCACCCTTAAAAGCACTTTCTGCAATATTACATTAAATCCCCCACCTGATATGGCATCAAAAAGTTTTTAAGGTGCCACTTCAGAATGTCTGTACTCTTGTGTTTTTAAGATATATCTTTTACTAGAAAATCTTAGCTAAGCAAAGTTATCAGAGAGACTCATCTCAGCCATCCCATAGTGTGTGGAGAAAAGTATCTGTTTCCAGTGTTTACACTTCATACAAAGCAGGTTGATTTACCTCCAGTAACTGCTTTACTTTGAAATGTGCATCCACTTGCTGTGCTTCCCCAGCTGCTGGAGGTCAGAGCCCACTCTTTGCTGAAATTAATTAACATGAAGAGCAGAAATTTATATATTAATTAATTAATTTTCAAAATGGTACGTTACCAGGAAGCCCAAAGAATGTTTGTAACCAGTGGATCCCCAGGAAAAAAGAATATACACAAAAAGAGACCATTCAGGATTATGGCTCCTGCCTGGCATCACATACTGGAGCATGAAGGTGCACTTGATGGACTGGAACAACTTTAACAGCTGCACAGTAATTCTGTGAGCCTAAGTGCACAAAGTGGGGGGGGCGGGGGGTGGGGGGTGGTCTCAGGAGTTCTCATCAATGTTACCTGTGATTATAAATGTATGGTTCTGTCATAAAACTTGTAAATATTTTTTTAATTCTAGAAATCTGGATTTTTAGTTCTTCATTTAAACATAATAAAATGCATTTTATTGTCACTGAACTATTGTCTGGTAATGAGAGGCATGCCAAAGTGCTCTGGGAAATGTTGGTGCTCCTCCTTCCAAGCAGCACTGCACTACCCACTTAGGACATTAGGATGTCTCCTCATCAGACTTGATTATTAATGATTGCCAACCAAGAGATTGCTCAAAGTTGTTCTTCCTCGAGCTCAACCACTTGCAGCAGCATCAGGTGGAAAACTCGAGGTGGTAGTGGGAAGACACTGGGGTGGGTTCTCACAGGGCTCAGTGGGTTGTCAGAAAGCAGCAGCAAATAAACCACCTCACCTGGGCTTGGGTCACACTGGCAGCATCCCCACACAGCCTCCTGGTCCACAGCCACAGCCACAGCCACAGCCACGGTGCACTTGGACAGCCTTCAGGAACAGGGTTGGAGGACAGGAGACTGCTGCCTTTGCTCCAAGGCAGTGCAAGATCAGAGCTTCTTATCAGCACAAGTCACCAGCACAATTGTTGGGCATTGCAAATCATGTAATGATTTCTCTCAATCAGACTCCCTAAGGACAAAGGTCCATACGTTTCCTGGCTTTGCAAATCATGTGGGGAGCTGGAGGAGAGCGGAGTAATTATTTTGAATATTGTCTGTTTGAAAGAGATCCATTACCTTTCCACTCTGCCAGAGTGTCAGATGTGGGTCCACATGCCCTTACAGGTCTGCAGCTCCTTGCTGTCCATGACCACAAGTAGAAGGGATGCTCCCACAGCCAGAGACAGAGTGGTAAAGGAGCTTAGCACTGAGAGTGCATTATTACCAGTAACTCATTTCCAGTCTAAGAACACCTGCTCACTGTAACTTCTCATCCTCCCTTCTGGCTCCTGTTTTTTTGCTTCCTGACCTATTTCTCTATAAGAAAGGAGAAAGGAGAGAGAAAGGTTTTCCACAGCAGATGTTCTGCAGAGCTCAGCAGAAGCCTGCTCCAGACGCAGCTTCTGCCTGTCTGGCAGCACAACCACCCTCAGCCACCTCAAAACAGGGGCTGCTGCTGACAGCTGCTGGTAGCAGCCAGGGGCTGGACATTGGGTACTTAATTTTAACTTTTCATTAAACCAGTCTCTGCAGACTGTCTGAAAGCTGTACTTGTTCAAACACAAGCTCTCATCACTCCCATCTCCAGGCAGCTCAACAAGCTCTCGTGTGTTTTGGCAAAACAGAGCAGAACATAATAATGGCCAATAATGAACCACCTCTACAAGGGATTTCTGGTCACCAGAAGATATCTGCCTGGCATACTGACAAATGAAATGGGAGCAACACCCACTTTGATAGACAATAATCAGTGATGTAAGCAAATGTTTCCCCACATTTTACCAGACTTTTCCCCATGGCCTTTCTCAAGTGGTGCTACCTTGGTTCTTACAAATGCACTTCAGATGTCATCACACTGGAATCAATACAGTCAGGTTTGTCTTGGATACTGTAGAAGATATGTCTTAGTGGAATGGATACTAATCACACAGTGAGCACCTGGAGGTGGAGTAGAATTGGTCATATCTGAAGAGACAAAATGAGCATGACACCGTAGTTTCAGATACCTCCCTGAGCAGGTATCAGGTCAGCCCTCTATATCTTAAACTCTGTTCTATTTGCAACTGAGCACTCCTAAGGTACAATGACTCACAAATAACAGGGAAAAGCAGCTGGAGAGTGCCAGGCTTGCGTGAACTGACTCTGAGCATGTTAATGATCTTGCAAAAAAACAAAGGGCCAAACTAGAAGCATGGTTCCTCTTCTGCTCAGTTCTTACCCAAGGATTTCAGGAGAAGAGTGGCCTGAAAGAAATTTTGTGTGTGGTTTCAAGATTTTATTGCCTAGTTGTAATTCAGTATGAATTATGTCCCATGGGACTTTGGCCATCCCAAACAAAGCCCCAAGATCCTGGGTCCTGATAGAAGGATGCAAAGTGGCTAGATTTGGAAATGGATGAAGTTGGGAAGTTCCACAGTCTTAGCTACCACTGAGGGCAGGCTTGAAAGTTATAAGGGGTTGCGATGGAGCAACCTCTTCAGACATTGCAATTTAGAGAAGAGCTCAGGTTGTCTTAAATTACTTACAAGATTCTACTGACTTCTACTGGCCCTGGAAATGAAAAGAACAGAGCAGTTCTATGCAGTCATTTCTACTTTTCCCTCTTGGCTTGTAAGCAAGCCTTGGAGAAGGATGCCAGAATCAGACAGATACGCAGGTGCAGATATACACAGGTGCTCTGAAACTCAGCATTATGGCACCAAGTTTTTTGTTCTCCCCATGTTCAGAAATCACAGTCCTGAGTCAGGTGCACAAGCACGCTCTGCAATGCCTGGGGAGAGCTGGGTACCTCAACTGGGGTCCACAAATATTTACAGCATCAGTAGAAAGGAAAGACACAAAGGCATTTTAATCATGGTGGCAAGTCTGTGAAAACCAAACACCAACCTGAGACTATCTCAGTGAGTTTATTGGTTCTTGCATGTATTTAGTGTGTTCAAATGTTTCACAGCTCAGCCTGCGGCTGCAGAATGGTTTCAGGGTGCTGGGTTTTTCAGCACCTATAGCACCACTAAGGCAGTACTTAGGCACCCAAATCTCTTTGCTGCTGTAACCCACAGTGCCTGCACTGGGTTTCCGGGGCTATCAGGTGTCAGCTGCAGCTTTGATTCACGAACTGTGGTCCTTCACATCAGTTACCAACCCTTTCCTCACCGGGGAGTAGCATCCCCATCATTCATGACAGAGCCGGTCACCAGACCAGCGGTACCTCACTGATTTCCAAGGCAGCGGCAGAGTGATGGTGCCTTACTGCTGTCTGGAAGCAGCGACCGGGTTCACAAAAGGTCTCCTTTGTAGCAAAGTCACCCTCCTGGTCACAGGCGCTCTCGATGAATGACAGTGTGATCTTTTGCCACCTTTCCTTTAGCGTGGTCCCTGGGGCCGGCAATAACCCAGCGCTCCGCGGGCTCTGCAGGCTCCTCGCACCCCGGCGCCGGCACTCGGACCGACCGACCGACCGACCGACCGTGAGCAGCTGCTGCCACCCTCAGGTCACCCTTCCAGCAAACCTCGCCTTCTGCCTTTGCTGGCTCCAAGACGAAACGAAATTGAAAGTGAGCACAGCAAAGCTGCCGGATGATGAGACTCGCACAGGTTATTGGCATGTTGGCGACGCTTGGTGTGGATTTGTCAAGGCTCTAAAATGCTCTAGGTAAGAGCAGGAGTGGAACCATCTCTGACATGAGTGGCACAGCAGGAGGACCAGCAGGGCCATTAATAGAATCATAGAACTGTTTAGGTTGGAAAGACCTCCAAAATCATCAGCTCCAACTATTAATCTGGCACTGCCAAGTGCACCACTAATCATGTCCCCAAAGTGCCACTCCACCACTTTCCTAGGCAGACTGTTCCAGTGCTTGGGTCTCTTCATACAATTGAGTTTCAGGTCCTGGAATAGGCTGTAGTGCAGATCTGCAGCCAGGGAGCAGCACACAGTCCCTCTCTGCTGTGTGGTGTCTCAGCTCTCTGCTACCCAAAACCCTCCCAGCCCAGCACACCTGGGCATCCAGCCAGGCAGCTGCATCAGGCCTGCAGAAACACATAGCTCGAAACAAGCTGTTCCTGCCCCAGGAACATGATACCTGCAAGGACTGAAACTGCAAGAGGGAAACTGGAAAACAGAGCTACAGAAGGAGGTGGCCTGGAGTCACCTAAATTCCCCACTTGCAAACCAAGCCCCCAGGCAAACCCTTGGCTGGATTTATACACACACCCTTACGCCTCTCTTCCCCCAGCAGTAACAGCGTGTTTGCAGCCAGACCCACTGCTGCAGCCAAGGCTGGAGAAAAAGTGCTGCGTCAAGCAATCCTAATTGCTTTTTAACAAGTGTTTTGCTTGCATTTATACCACCCGGCACCACACACATGTGCTTGCACCAGCTGGGGGACATAGACCTTGACACAGGGGAGATGAGAGCAATGTGGGGAAACTGCCAGTGCTGCGAGGCTGGGTGTTGTTCTGAAGGCAGACAATGTCCCTCCTTGCTTCCAGGGCTGCTGCAGTGCAGGAGGAGGGATGAGCTTGGTGGAGCAAACTTGGATTCTGGCAGTCCTTTGTAGCCAGGGAATTGGCTTTTACAGCCTAGCCAGTTAAACAACAAACAATTTTGAAGGTGGGCAAAATCTTTGTACTCCTGCTATACCTGTGGTCTCTTCACCTCTGTGATACCTTCACAACTCTCCTAGGGAGAGGAAAAGAAATTAATTGTCTAGAGACCACATTTATTGACACATCTAAGTGCAGAACTAAATAGGCCATGTCCTGGAGGAAGTTTTGTGTCCTCTTGACTGTTGATGATAAGGACTTTTCTTGGAAGATTCTTTTTGGAGGTTGCTTGCATGCTGAAGTAGAGGACAAGCAGAAATTATTTTGCAAAAATGTTTTGTTCATGAGAGTGTCAAGTTCAGCAATATTTTCATCTCCAGCATGTTCTTCCCTCTTAATATTTTGTCTGTTGGATTTTGAGTCCATCATAGCTTTTAGGAAGAAAAACTCCAGCAAGGTAATTTCTGGACTGTGTTTAGCTTTCAAATCGAAGTTGACATTTCAGAACTTGCAACAATTCAGCAGTTTCTTAAAGAGCTTTTCAGACCACTAAAGCTTGCAACATCTTTGGGAGGAGATACACAGACTACTATTGCTTTTGAGTTATGTTTTTCTTTATTGTACAGCTGTGCAAAACAACATACTTTGCCAATGGTTAGACAAAGAGAAGAGTCACTGCTAAATGCATCCTCAGGAAAGCTGGTGCTACAATTTCAAGTGACTCTGGGATTTAGGCAACCTTCCACTGTTCATCTGCACACCACAGGCTCCCTGGGAAACACTGGCTTCTGAAAGCTGCCACCACACAGTATAAGACCTCATAAGTCTTTCTAGGTTGCTGATTTCATACTGGTGGTATTGAGTTTTCCTCCACAAAACAGAATTCCTTAGTCATATGAGATTTTAAAATCTCACTGTTCCTGAGGAGATTCTGTTGTTCTACATGTATCACAGGTTTTAGATCCAAAGGAGCTCTTGGTCAGTGATCATTAGTCAGTCACAGACCTTGCAGATCTGTACTTTCTCCATATTCCTAACGCAGTCCAGGAGGCCACTTGCATTGGAAGGAGCCTTTGGAGGCCATCTAGTTCCACCATCTACTGAAAACAGGGCCAACTTCAACATGAGATCAGGTTACTCAGGATTTTGTTTCAGTCCAGCTTTGAAAACTGTTAAGGATGGAGCTTCCACGGCCTCCTGGGAGGCATCTTTCAGTCTTAATCTCTTTTGCTATTTTTTTTGTTTGGTTTGGGTTTCTTTTGTTGCTGGGTTTTGGGTTTTTTTGCTTGTTTTTTGTTTGGTTTTAATTATCATTTTATTATATCCACTCAGATTTTTAATTCTAAAGTCAATAACTTTCTCCTCTTACCCTTTGGTTGCATACCTCTG
The DNA here is from genome assembly GCA_035222235.1 of Margarornis squamiger. Lineage (NCBI taxonomy): Eukaryota > Metazoa > Chordata > Aves > Passeriformes > Furnariidae > Margarornis > Margarornis squamiger. Next base: position 127,426,736 of record JAWWTY010000077.1, read on the forward strand.
ATAACAGTTCAGATGCACCTTCTCTCTAAACCATGGGTCAGATTTTTGACCTCCCCCATATACAGCCAAGTGTTGCATGAAATTTGATTAATTTATCTTTATACCACTGCTCTTGGATGAAGAGTTACTAACTGCATTTATGAGGTAGTGCATAGATACTAAATACAGCAACTAGAAGTCAAAAACATTTGCTAATTTGGAATGCACCATTAAGATAAATGATACCAGATTTCTGTATATGTAAAAAGCACAAATTCCATTCATATCAGCTGCAACACAAGTTATTCCCAGATTGCTGTCCATCCTCTTAGCTGGTTGAAGCAAGAAAAGAGAATATGTGTTCACACACGATTTCACTGTGATGCACATGTACAAGGCTGTTAATGTCCACAAGGCAATGTTAATCCTGAATGCCTTTTAGCTTGCAAAACGGCAACAGTGTCCTTTAAGAGGTCACACTGCAATGAACATTGCAAACTTTTTCATCTGGACCATGCTTTCAAATTTTCAGTGATTCACAAATCAATAGCAAAGAAATCAATGACTCTAAAAGCTTACAGACTTGAGCTGAGAGGAAACAATCACTTTTCCAGTGACTGCATGGGTGTATTGGGTTTGAGTGGCAAGACTTTGGTAGCAGGGGGCTACAGGGGTGGCTTCTGTGAGAAGCTGCTGGAAGCTTCCCCCATGGCCAGTAGAGCCAATGCCAGCTGGCTCCAAGACAGACACACTGCTGGCCAAGGTCGAGCCTGTTAGCAATGGTGGTGGTGCCTCTGGAATAATGTGTTTAAAGGGGTGGGGAGGAAGGGGCAGGAAATGTGGAACAGCAACTGGAGGAGTGAGAGTATGTTAGAGAAACAGTGGCAGAGCATGAGGGGAAGGAGGTGTTCCAGATGCCAGAGAGGATTCCCCTGCAGACGCTGGTGAAGACCTTGGTGAGGCAGCTGTCCCCCTGCAGCCTGTGGAGGTCCATGGTGCAGCAGAGACTCTCCAGCAGACCATGGAGGATCCCAGGCCAGAGCAAGTGGATGCCCAAAGGGGGCTGTGACCCTGTGGAAAGACTGAGGGGGAACAAGCTCCTGGCAGGACTTGTGGACCTATGGGGAGAGGAGCCCATGCTGCAGCCGGTTTGCTGGCAGGACTTGTGACCTTCAGGGGACACATGATGAAGCAGCTTCTTCCTGAAGTACTGCACCCCATGGAAGGGGCCCAGTCTGGATCAGTGTCTGTAGAACTGCAGCCCGTGGGAGGGACTCACACTGGAGAGGTCTGTGGAGGACTGTCCTGTGGGAGGGACTCACACTGGAGGACACCATCTTAGCCTCTGTCTGCCCAGTCTTGGTCCTCCCTTCTACTATCTCCTTGCTCCCCTAAGTCTTCTCCATTTCCTTTTCTCTCTCTGTGACAATCCTGATCTCACTGATTTCCTTATCCCATAACACCTTGGCTCTAGTTTTACTGTTGTGACCACATTCTTTTTCCTCCCAGAGGTGGATTGGATGTTGGTAGGCTGATTTAGGACACAGATGAGATAGTTCTCTGCTGTCAGCTGCTGCACTGTGCCCTGCCCAGCAGAGAGCAACTGAAAACAAGAATTACAGAAAGAATCTCTTGAAACAACTGTGTTCAGACTGCATTCAGTCACACTGTGGGATGTGGGGTATTCAGGGCCTGATCACAGGTGAAAGCTCTGAGGGAATGCAGCTTGCTCAAAACTTTGCAGTTCTGAGTCTTATACAAGCCTGGTGTGGAAGAAATCAAGAAACATTTAGCTAGTCAAAAGAAAGAAATCTTTACCATACATAGTCCTACTACTTGTTTTTTACAAATACTTATAAACTGGTGCAGAATCTAAGGGGAACAGTGAAAAACATGTTAATAGAGAAGTGATGCCTCTTCCTCTTATCTCTTCCCACATACTATTTTAAGTCCTAATCCAAACTACAAAGGCAAGAAAGCATTTCAGCAGAAGGGCTTCCAGTTCTGGAATAGGGACAAAAAAAACTGTTTTCTCCTACCCACAGTCTTAGGAACAGATCAGCCATTTTGGCTGAAGCTTTTGACGCAACACAAACGTGAAACAGCCTGGCAGCACAAAATTGATGGGGGAAAAATTTGGTCCAAACAGGAAAAGCTTCAAAAAATAAAAGGAAGGAGAAAAGTGCTGTATAGCAGGAAGTGCTCTCAGCCTTAGCATTAGGAAGGACTGCTAACCTCTTCTACTTTTGTAGAACATATATCAAATACAACATTGCCATGAGCAACCCTCAAAGGTTCACCTACTTAACTCATTGATTTGGTGATCTGATTGATTCCAGGTCTGCAAGGTTTTGAATAAGCCTTGACTCCTGCACAGAACTCTGTTGACTCAATGAGGCTGTGGAGCCGAGTTTCCAAACCACCTACAGGATAGGATGAAAACATCTTTCAGCTGGAAGGAAAATTCAGGCTGCACTTCTACTGTTTAGCATACCCTATCCCTCAAAAGGAACCTTGAAAAGTCAAGGGTCAAGAGGGAACTCAGTGTTATGTGACATTACTCACACACTCTAGAAAACTAAAACCTGGGCCAAGGCAGTCATTGAAGAGAGGGAAAAGATTCTTGGCTAATTGACAGAAACCATCCAAATATCTAGCTAGGATGGATGCAGGCTTTTGTCACAGTGACTGACATTTTGCCTATTTGGAAGGAAATGAATTAGAGGAGAATGAAGAGCATATGTTGTCAAGTGGGTGTAAATCAAACTAAGCAAACAAAGGAGAACAGGGAAACAGGGAAAACTCAGGCTGACATCAAGGCTGAGAGAGAAGAGAAAAGGCTGGAAGCAGCAACAGCCACAGAGGCTTTTAGGCAGATATAATTCCTTCAAATCAGCTTGTATTTCCATGTGTTGATGAAAAGCCCAGTGAAAGGTAGCAGCAACCCGGGTACCTAACAAGGGAAGGTTCTAGTGCTTGCAGTGTTCAGAACTATTTACCTGGTCCTGACTGGTGCTGCTTGTGCAAACACGTCACCCCTCAAGAGTGGAACACTGCATCAAGTGTTCTAAGTCCTGTGAACACCTATGCCTTCAAAAGCAGTCCTGCTTTTGTACTAAGTAATAGCACACAAGGTCTTGTTAAAAACAGATTTCAATTCAGCTTATTCAGTTACACTATAAAGCCCAAAGTGTTTTTTCTCATTGTTCTTTATAGCCTTCCCAGATCTTCTAGCCACAAACACATCATTTATTTAAGCCACACATAAACAACCATGATTTACGTCAACTTTTGATTCAATGGAAAGCACATGAAAGAACTACTTTCCTTCTTGTGTTACTTGCCTGTAAGGGCTGGAGTATGTCTTTCCCAATTCCTGGTGGTAACCCCAGGCAGTTGTCAAAGCTTGTTCCATATTTGGCATTTTAAGAAATTCCCATGAGTTTATTCCATTACAGAATCATTCAGTCACCATTTGGCACTTCTCTGTACCAGATGACGAGTGAAAGAACTTTATGGTGTCTGAAAAAAGGCAAGTCCCTTAACTGGACTTGATGTCAGTCTCTTGTCAGAATGCAAGATATATCTATGGCAGTTGTCATATAAACTTACGACACCCAAAGCTTGTTGTACAGTTTCTTGTATGAAAACAAGCGAATGCAGTTATAGTTCAGCTTGCTATTCTGCAACTGAATAATGATAAAGGGTCACCATCTCAATGACAAGAAAACCTGAGCCAAGATGGTTAAAAGCTGAATCAACAAAAACAGTCATATGAAACCAGTTAAAAAAAAACCTCTTGCTGCAGTATACAGAAATAAATAAAACACCACTCCTTCTGCTTTTTAAAATCAGGGTTGGTCTCAGGCAGGAACATGCAGTACACTTGTCTCTCTGGCAGCATGCCCTGTACCAGAAGTAACTCAGTTTCTCCAAAATCCTCTCCTCCCATCTAAGAGCTGGCAAGGAACAAACACAATATTGATTGCTGAATCTGAGGACTGGCTGACAGGCCTCCCTGCCCACTGTGATTGAGACCTGCAGCAGCTGCTCTAAGATTAGCAGTCCATTCCCTAGGAGAAGGTCTTCCTGATCTCCTCTTCTGACAGGGTGAGCACTCCTCTCTGGGCCCACTGGTGCAAATCAGCTCAAATCAGTGTCATTCCAGGGAGCGCCCTACATCAGCCTCAGCTCAGACAGCAAGACACCCTGACTTGCTAAACCTCAATATCTCACACCTATGAAGGCACCAAGATGTTCAGCTGGCACAGCACTCACCACTTGCTGCCCCAGGCAGACCTCCATGCTGATCCCGTAGCACTAATAAATGTCAAGTACTGGCAATCTTTGCTTAGCATTTGTTGAAAAAATAAGCTGCTTGTGATTGTGCTTACACCTGTAGTATCTGCCACTCTTCATGGTGCACTGAAGAAGCGCCATTTGAGACCTATTGTTGGGCAGACTTGCCTTGTTCTTTGGCATGTCTCCATAAGAATTACCACTTGGTGGATGAACACTTGCATCCTTCAAAAACTGAAAAAGGCAACAATATTAATCAATGCCTTGTATTTCAAGCATTGCACTAGACCACATCCCTTCAACAGCCCTTGCCTTCCCCTTTCAGCAGTGCAAGTCTTAGATCTAGAAGACTAGGACTGATCGATGGGACCATGCAACATAAACTACATTGTACTTTACAGCTGACATCACCGGCAGTGAATCCAAAAGCTACATCTGAGACCATCTGCTAGACCAAGTACCAGGTCCTCTTGATACTTGCTTTTCAGCACCATCCACCTCTCCATCCTCTAGGGTTTCACAGTTGTTAAGAGAAGGGACAACATGACATTGTCGGAGACTTGAAATTCCCAGTCAACAGTCAGATTAGGGTAAATTCACCACAGGGACTTTTCCTAGAGATGTTTCTCACCTGTTGTGAAGAAATTCACATGTCTACTTGCTGCAGTCTGTATGAAAACACTGAGTATTATGATTACATGAGCAGGAAGGGCTGGTCTCATTTTTAAGCTGTTGCAGACTACTGTGGAAGAATCACAGATGGCACAATAAATTAAAGTCTGTATTCATGCTTCCTATATTTTCCACAACCTACTTTTCCAGTGAGAAGCATAATTTTCCAGGATTCATCAAATTTCAGAATCAGATTTTCAAACTGCATCACATGTAATGCCATGTGCAACCTGTTATTTGGCTAATATTGTCTTATTCAAACAACCAAGAAGAACATGCACACTTCCATTATGCCCTGAAGTAATGAAACGTTAACGAGGAGGGCACATTTGGCTGGCTGGGTGGATGCTGGAGGAGCTTTCCACGAGCATCACCATGCAGCTGCCACTGCCAGAGATGTGGGGCAGCCTGGCACAGCAGGACACAGGCAGGGAATCAGACCAAAGCTGTAACTGGCTTTGCATGTTTGTATAGGCTGCTTTGGCCTTCTTAACCTTGAAGCAACATTACTTGTGTAATAGCCCATTTTCCAGTAATCCCTCCCAGAACAGTGATCTGAGCCTGGATCACCTTCATACATACAGCTGGATGTGTCCAGGGGCTCCTCTCCTCTGGCCTCCAGGGATGGTCCACCACCAGCTTTTAATTTATTTATTTAAAAACTGCTGGAATTAAACTACCCTGGAGCCAAACAATAAAAGGGCTTCTCTGTCAGACCTATGTTCAGCCAGCATGCAGCTACAGCCGTATTGTGCAGGGTGGTGCATGACACGACAGCAAGCAGGATTGCCTGAGAGCAAGACTCAACAGGTAAGGTGAGAAGGCCTGTTGAGATACTCCTGAGGGACAGTGCTCAGCAGAGCAGATGAAACATGGCCTGGTGTGGATCCCAGAGCAAACTTCTCTTATCTGCCCAGCCTTCCTCAACAGCACTGCCAGCTGGTTTGCTCCAAACCAGAGTGGGCTTGTGTGTGTTCAGTGGAGATAACCATGGTCTCACAAACAAATGAGCAATGGAACCAAAGTGGTATGCACTTGTTCATGCAGATGCAAGAAGCCACATACAAGATCAGCATCAGCAAAGAACAGAGAGGGCCAGCATGCTTCCTACAGACAGTGACAGAAGCAAACTTACAGAGACTTATGGGCAGCACAGATCTAAGTATAATCAGTCTCAGATAATTATTAATTACAATAATCATCATTATACAGATTCAGTAGAATCTCCTTCTTGAGCTACAAAGCTGCAAGCAAAGCTTGCCTTTGCTAAGTAAAATAAGCTGTGGGAACTTTGTCTAACAGTGAACAGACACTACAGCAGCACAGCACCCAGGTAAGTGTGACTGCCACACTCCCCATACAGCGGGTGAAGAACAGGCTTCTTAACAGCCAGCCCAAACTGTTAAACAATTAAACTCTACCTATTAGCATAATTTAATTGCTACCAAGAACACAATTTGCATGCCAAAAAGATGTTCGGAATTGCTGACTTTCTCAATCATTCTCACTTTGGTCTTCATTATTTCCTGGTGTCATTCAGCATTTAGAGGTAAAGGGAACTCACAAAACGCTCTGAAATAGATGTGGATGGTAAACAGAGGTCAGTGAACATGTCTTTCAGATCCCAAAATGCAGCAAAATGCTAGGAGATTGTTTGATGGTGGGTTAGGATGGACTCCGAACTCAGTGACAGTCTAGGAAAAGAGGGAGCACTAGCTGATAGAACATGGAGAATAAATCAATTTTAACTGTTTTCTGAAAGCTGGTTGGGCTTTTGGCCTCTCTTGTCATATATACCAAATATCAAGAAGTTGTACACCATGTGACATGATGCAGCATCACCACAATGGAGCCCTTGCTCAAGCTCTTTCAAATTCAGTAAGTTTGCAGTATTTCTGAAAATTATCCAATCTTCTCCTCTCGTGCCTTTCAAACTGCTTCACTTAAAAGCTACAAACTGATTTAAAACATTTGTGTTTTCAAAAAAGAAGAAAATTATAGTAATTAAAAATATACTACAAAAATATGGTCAGTACTCCAGTGTTTGGCAGAAAGTGTCCTTAAAAGTAGTTAACTAAAAGCAGATAAGCCCATACTGTATACATCTGAGAAATCCATTTTATTTTCCCAAGTAAAAGCAATAGGAGAATTTCAGAATATTTTGACACAGTATTGAGCTGTGGCCTCAGGTTCTTGGACTTCAGAGATTATTGCTCTGAATTTCATCAAATTGCAAATTCAAGGGAAAAAACATCACTTTGTTATAAAGCTGCATTTATACAGACACATAACTTTTCATTGTCATAATAAAAATCTAACCAGAGTTTTGTTAACATCATATGCCTGCATATAGCATTACCTAGTTTTACAAAATTTGGCTGAATAGTTGCCAACTTTACAAGCAGTAAATCATTATGATCAAATGGAAACAATAAACCAAAGTAGACCAAAATAGGAACTTGCATAAAAACAGTCTTACTAATTATGATATCAAAGGAACAGAAAACTGGAAAGCAAAGTTAATTTTAAAAATCTGTATTATAATTACAGCAAGTATGATTAATTTAGTAATAACTGTAACTTTGTATAAATACCAGGAATCACATTTACCTAGAAACCTCATCAGAGACACACAAAACAGAACTAAGCAAAAAGAACAAAAGGTAACTGCACATCAGTTATTTACTTGGCCTATGACCAGGAGGATGCAAGCGGTAGGGAAAGGCACTTAAGTTTTATTAGGTGGGGCAGTTGAATTGGTTACATTCTGGAAAATGAAAGAAACGTTCCCTTTTATCCTTTCAAGGAAAGGATCATCAAGAGTCTGATGTTGCCCAGAGAAATGTTTCCATTGCATCAGCTGTGACATGGAGAGTGGTTTCTTTGAATTAGGCTTCCCATGGTTTTGTCCAAGCTGGCAACTTCTAGATACAGAAGGCTTTTCTGAGCAAGTCTCTGAAAAATATGATGCAGTAAACTCGTTAGAGAAAATGAAGACAGGAAATTTCAGTCTGAATCAATAAGCCAGTTGGTGATAACAAATGAGGGAAAATAGAACAGCATATATAATCCTCCTGTGTCAATGAAACCCAAACATATGTATCCACAGTAACAGGGGGAAGGCTTTTTCTTGCTCAATCATTGAGTTTATCAAAATCACCATATGCTAGCATAAAGATAAATCCTTTTACACATGGATGGGAAAGGAAATATCTTATCTGGCAATTTCCTTTCCTCTGTCTTCCTAACTCTATGACATTTGGGCTGCTCCCATTCTTTAAGTAAACCTGACTCTAGATGTATGTTGCAGCAAAATTCCCACTAGCTTCAATTTCCTCCCAGAGGAATCATTCCAGCCAGCTAAGAATAGTTCAAGTAGCTGTTTCATTGAGTCAGCACACTAGATCTGTACACTCTGTACATCCAGATTATGCCAAGTTGTTCAATATACACAATGCTATACATCACAGTAGGAGAGGACTATTGCTGTGAAGCACAAAGAGATGAATTCACATTCGACAAAGGATCCTAAAGCCGCAAACTACCAGGTCATTGCAGGGCAGGTCACACATTGATGGCTTTATGATTCATCTGATGCATGAGATAAATGAACAAATGATTTTGGATGGAAAAAACTGCATCACTGCTGTTACTGGTTTAAAACTTGTCATCAAATATTTTCATAGCAGTGTTATGTGCTTAGGAAAGACCAGTGATGTGAGTAGCATGACTCAGCCTATTCCTGATTTTTTTCAAGTTTTAGAGACTCCGTAAAGACTCATATATGCATGACTTTCCTTTTGACTGATGTATGATGCACATTTGAAGTAGACTTGAAATATATTCTTTTACTGGCCAAACCAAAATTTAGAATAGATGCATTTACAGATTACACCTTCGTAACTCCTTAAATTATAATATGGTTGGGTAAAACAATAGGCTTACAGTTTTGTAGCTGATCTGAAGGCCAGCAGAACAAGCAACACGTCTGTGTGATCTACGCACACAGGAGCTTGGTCAAGAATATTCAGTCTTACTGGTGTATATCTAATGGAAAAGCTCCTATGTTGTGAAGCTTGTATTATATTCTTTGGTTCCTCTTTAGTTTATCTTTTGAATCATACTTGCTAGAAATGGAGGAGACAATTCAGTGAAAGTTCTTGGCTTTTCTGTGCATCCATTATCTATCTCCAGCAACCTGGAATCTGGTTTCCTGATGTAGTAATTTGACAGTTTTCTTAGGAAAGACAGTGGTAGCTGCTTTCTGGGGTGACCAGACTGAAGATCATGAGTCAGAGCAACTTGACTAGGGAACTGATGAGCCAGCTTGTTCTCTGCTCTTTAGAAAATCAAACCTTCCCCACACTCTATCATTACCACCACTTAAGTCTAAGGACGGCCTTCAAGTTTTTTCCTTGATTTACTGCCAAAGGTTTCTGTTCCCTGAGACTGGGATATAATTACCCTCAAGGAAGTCCTGGTTATAAAATTCAAGAGACCAATGCTGTGGTTGAATTCATTGAACCAATATGCACTCAAAGCATAAGATAAGAAGACAAGAGTATTAAGACAATGGCAAAATGCTAACTAAAATTACATGCACCAGTGTTCATCCCAGTAACAACACAAAATTTCTCTGGATTTCTGCAGTCCAGGAACCACACCTGCCTCACTGTACACCACTGAGAAAATCTGGCTAACATTTAACACAAAAGGTGCCTTTCCCACACAGGTCCTGTAATAGCACTTAAGTGGAGGCTGGTATATTTTAGAACATCACTTACTCACATGAAAACAGAAGGTCTAATTTTTCAGTCATTAAAGAAAGATACAAAGATGATTTAATCAGCATGTGGAGCAAAAATAAAGGAGAAAACAAAATTCTTATGGCTACAGAAGCCCCGTGCTTTCACTAGCCAAGTCCTCCGTATTTTGGGTGGAATGAGATGAGAAGGAAAGAGAAACCTAGCCTATTACTTAGGAACATGCAAACCATCAAGCAAAGCAGTCTCATACTGGGTCTACATTACTTCATTTCTTGCCCATGTCTATTGAGTACACACACTCTTGTTACCCATTTCTTGAGTCCTTTTCTTGAGGTATTTCTGTGCATTTAGAAGGCTATCAGTATTGGTACCTCACTATCTCACCCACAAATAGGTGGATATTTCATGCCCAAAGGAAAGAAACATACCAGGGCAATAGATACTCCTTCCTTTAAGAAACTAAATGAGCTAAAATGAAATAAAAATTAAAATGGGTAAGATGCAAACATAACTTATGATAATTTATTTTTTTAATCCTTCTCATAACTTAAATCTATATACCTGTATACAGTAAGGTATGAAAACAATTTTGGTATGCCAAAATGACAGGAGACAGGTTCCTACAGAAAAGATAGAGGCAAATATTTTCAACCTGGCTTTACAATTGCCAGGGAGTTTTCCAGCATTTCTCAAAAAACTATTTTAATCATCCTGCAGCAGCTTTAGTTAATAGCTCAGAAATGAAGGCTTATATACAGTGAGCTGGTGCAGATCTTCATCTGGTACAGCTATCCTCAGATAACCTGCTTTTTAACTAACCCTTACCAGCTACTCATTACAGTCCTTGAATATTTAGAAACAGAACACCATATTGCGCCATTTATTGTAGGGAATCATTAGTTAAGCTGGACATAACTAATTCAAATTAAGAGGCATGATATATGAACTCGTCGTTACTGCAAGGAATTAATCTTTTCTCCTCTTAATTTTGTCAAGGGCTCCTATAGATTAGATAAATCAGCCAGTATCTGAATGACCCCATAATGAACTTCATTATTTAAATCCTATTTTACTGAGCATCAAGGCTTTCTCCAGAGATAGACTATATACTCAGAATGGGTTTCTCAGCAATGGCCAGAGATAATGGAAAACAAACTCACTTTGATGGTCAGTCTTTCCCATACAGTCACACTCAAGCAAGTCATGAGTAACACAGTTGGAATCTTCATGAAGAGTAAAAAGATTTTTAAGCTCCTCAATGGAAAAATGGATGTGTTCCGATGTCTTGGAAAGGTCTACAACTGCCCCAGAAAGGTCTTGTTTGCTGATCTGTCTTTGATAAATCTTTTCTTCTATTGAGCCTGTATTGAAAAGAAAAAATAAAAATAGATAAATTGGGATAATTTTTGAGCAGTATTTCCAAAGAAGTCAAATCTATTTCTTGATAACAATATACACAGGAAATGCTAAACCACTATTTTGAGTTATTTAAGCAAAGGCAAATGAACCAATATGATGTCTCCATTTTAACTGAATTCAGAACAAATAATATATGTTTTAAAGATTGAATTATTTCCAAAAACACTCCCTCCCTTTCTTTTATGGACAAAATTTCAAGAAGTGTCTCACTCTAGGGTAAGTTTGAGGACCATCTCTGACCTGTGGTTAGCAGCCTGTAGATATGGACAGTATGTTTCTGACCATCTCTCCACACTCTAGCCATTGCCTGAAGAAAGCAAAAAGATGAAGAGCATTAACAGCTTACTATACAATGATATTTTAATTAAAACTTGTAGTCCCTACTGATCGAATTACCGACTCCCACTCACGTGTTCAAAAAGATGCTGTCCAAATAAAGCATTCCTCAATAATTGACTGTTTTTATGTTTTCTGGTATTAACTGTAAGTAGTTTTGAAAATTTAATTTACTTTCTGTCATATACGTTCCCCTTTCTTTTTGTACACTGTAGTAGGAAAGTGGGGGTTTCAACTCTTTTGTGTCACAAAGCCCCTCTTCATATTTGTTTTCCAAGAACCAACAACATTTTAATATTTCAAGAATACTCCCTGTTCTCCTCCATCTCCAAAAGTGGTTTCTGCCACAACGTCTTTAAAAGTGACTTTTTAATTTCTTTTAAATTTGTAAAAATAGTGGTTTGCATCCCCTTTATTTCTTACTCAAACAAAATGTAAAATTGAGTGTTGCTATGTGATTTTTTTTCCCAATTGTATGTGTTGCACCTACATACTGGGTACAAGTACCCACAATATGGTTTGCGCTCTGTGGCAACCTGTAGCAAATTTGTCTGATCTAGCAGACTGTATCAAGCAACAAGTGACCACATGAGGGTACTAATTCACCCTTGGAAGAGGAGCAGGGCCAAGAATCAGAGCTTATTTCAGGTATTAAGCACACTGCATTACTCTACAATAAAAAGTTTCTTACTGAGTTCATGAAAATATTTTTTTAATTTTTATTGTTAAGCACTATTTTAACTGAACACTCTTATGCCAACTAAACAATCCCTTGTGGCAAACAGTGCCTTTACAAGAACAGCACAGCATTGGTTTTGTTTTCTCTCTTTTGGCATCATTGCCATGTGATTTTCTCTTTCTTATAATTCTAATCAGAATCTCTCCCTTTTTCTCAGGGACTGCAAATCAACAGCAACATTTCCCATGATATCTAATCCTGTTTTCCTTTTCTTTTTAGAAACACAGCAACTCCCCAATTAAAAAGATGTCAGGAGACAAAGAGGATACACAACTCATTCCTCCAAAAAAATCAGAATTTAATCTTTTTATTTTTACTGCAAGAGGGGCTTCTAACAATCGCAATATATATGATACATCAGAGAAATATTTCTCCTTTTCTTCTCAGAAAGAATTTTCCCTAAGTATTGTACTTGTCCAGACTCAATGTGGTAATTGGTAAGCAATAAGACATGTAAAGACAGCCAATTCAAAATCAATCAAGAATTCATTTGATGCCCATCCCAACCCACAGGTATGCAGTTGTTATCAGACCTGAATATCCGTAGCTGGATTCCAATCGATATCATACAGGATCAAATGAGATGCTCCGACCAGATTCAGTCCTACTCCACCAGCCTTTGAACTCAGCAAAAAGACAAAAGCTGGACTGAATTTACTATTAAAAGAATCAACAATCTGTTGTCTCTGGGAGACAGGAGTATTTCCATCAAGTCTAGTATAAGAGTATCCATAGCGTTTGCATGTCTCTTGTAATATGTTTAATGTCTGAGTGTAATTGGATACCAGTACGACTCTGTCAAACAGTAAAACAAAGTTATCATTTCAGACCTGGGTAAAATCAAAGTCCAATAACAAATTACTGAAGACATCTAAGGAAATAAAATTAAAAGCCAAGCAAAAATTAGACATCAACATGAGGTTACTTTTATTTCCTAGGAAATAAGACATTTCCTATTAATTAGAATCACATACTAGATCTGGATGTCTCATACCTACCGTCAAGTGTTCAAATGTTAAATAACCAATGTTTCCCTTTGCAACAGAATTTGACATAATGCACAGATTGCAGGGATTCAGAACCAATCACAAAAATAATTATTTTTTTTAAAAAATCTCTGTTTATACAAACTAGCTGTTGTTAATGCAGCATTTGCAGAGGATGTTGTAGGAGCTAATAAATAATATATATGACTCCGTTTACTGAAAATGCTACTATGAACTTCTATAGAAAACCTCAGGAAATTCTAACAAACAACACACTGAAAGTAGAGTAGGAAAGTCAAGATTCTTTCCTACGTTTTATGACTGAAAAGAACTGGGATGAAGGCTAGTGAAAGATACCATAAACAATATAGTTTATGGTATCCTGTTGTTATTGTTTTAGAAAGCAAAATCAGTCTGATCCCTTACACTAATGACTCAAACAATGTTGGTGTGTTGTCTCTAAAATTTTGCCTAAATGAGTTTCTGAGATCTGCAAATCTAGACTTTCTATCCTCCCAGATATTATGACTGTATTACACAGACAAATACCTTCTGAATTTAAGCCATAAATTAAATAATAGGGACAGTCAGGGCATTTTCTGCCAGATCTTGTTTGGAGATCTTTTGTAATCTAAATGAAGTGCAACAAATTCCATTATTTTTTAAAATAATTTTGATTGAAAACAAGTTCTGAAGAACTAGACAAATAATTTCAGGGAAAAAACAAAATACTAAGATTTTTAAAAGTGTGTTAGAATATTTTTATTATTACACTTTACAACTGAACTGCATCCAACACTTATTTGTAAAGACTTCCTAAGATTCATTATTTTTTTTCTCAATCGATACGACATTCACACCTTTGTTTTCCCTCAAAAATAGAATATAAACTTCAGAAGAACTGAGTCTGTATATTGCAAAAACTACTTAGTACCAATGAGAGCAGAGAAACAAAAGAAAAAGGAGCATGAACAGCACTGAATTAAAGCAACAGAACTTAAAGGTGTAAAATAATGCCTCAACAACAGCTGTAACACAGCAGCTCCTACAGTACTGCTACAGGGAGACATGCTTTTTATTGATATACCTGGGGTTTTTTGACCTACAAGAAATAAGGCCAATACTTTTAGATATTTAGCTGTCATTGCTTTCAGTGGATCCTAGGTATACCAACTCCAGCAACAGGCTCATCTTTCTGATTTGCAAAAAGAGAGTATCTTCATATTCCACTACATCATTGTCAAAAGATCTGCTGTTACTTCTCACTACTGAATTACAACATGTCCTCTCTAAGTATCAATTGAAACAAAAGCTAAACACTTTTGGAATAGCACCATGTTAAGGCAAGAGTACATAAAAATTATCATGTGATACCAGGTCATGTGAGATTTCCATAAATCAGCAATTGCACAGAAATTAATCATGTGCATGCTAGTACCCCATGATAAACAGAGGTTTTCCTACATGACAATAGCATTTACCATAGAGCAAATAAGCTGTTGCTGTGTAAGTTCATCTGTTAAGACCAGTCACCCTGGACAGAAAATGCAGCAAGCACTGAGCAGTTAAGAGCTATTAAAGAGGAAATAACTTATTATCTAGTAATGAAAATATTTTAGTGCAATTTAGTAGATTAATACATCTTCTCAAAGAGATACAAAGCATTGGAAAGTCTCTGCAAGAAAAGGTAATACAGTACAAGGGCTGTAGCAAACTATCTTACTTGCTGGGACTTGGTGTGAAAAATACAAGTATTTGTATCTGGATAAATTATGAAAAGCATCTCTGAAAATTATGCCAGCAGCAAGTCCTAGTCTAACAAGAAAGAGCCAGGACTACAATGCATAAATACATGTGGCACCTCTGCAAATAGCTGCAATGCCTTTATTTTGAGTGTTATGTCCCTATGCATTTGAAAAGCAGAAGGTCATTCCCATTACCTCCCTTCTACCTTTCTTTCACACTTGCCTTTCAGAGGAGGTGAGCTCACAGATTGCAGCTAACAACTTCACCAGAACCTGCAATTTTCCTGAATCGGTTTCAGAGAAAGTGTCTGAAGTATAATCTTGTGGGAAGACATCTATTACACCTTCGTAGAGGCCAGACTCATCATGTCCTTCAGACATAGGATCACAGCTTTTTTCCTATTGAAAATAAAAGGATTAAAGTTCCATATCCCCTCTAACACAATTTTTTTAAACGTTGCAATATTTTTATTATGAAAACAAAAGGAGGCATCAAACGCTGCCACAAAGTAGTGCACATGTAAGCATGACAACCTACCAATACTGGATTGAAAGCAAAGTTTTAAAATACTGAGAGTGTTTATCTTTTTTTACACCCTCTAATCTAAGACACTATTTGGAGCTGAGTAAACAGTTGAAATACTTAAAACTGAAAAATGTGTGCAACTTTTCTATTTCAACAACCGCACAAATGTATATCCAAGACATATCTAAACCTTGGGAATGAGGAAGAAATCAATACACTGCTTATTCTTTCTAAATCACATAATATTTTCCATGAATTTCCTACTCATTCACTCTTTAGGAAAATGTGTCACTAGGATTCAGTTATACAAATGGAAATGAAGAAAAATTGACAGGCAAAACCAATAAAATAGAAGAAATCCAGGTAATATCTTGGTATACTTAGAAAATTGATTATTTCATGGGGAGGAAAAAGCCAGACTAAATGTCAAAACCACAATGGCAATAAATGACTTGCACATACAGTCCTTTTCATCCCTGTATGTTCTGAAGGCTTATGCTTTTGTATATGAAAAACTTCTAATGCTTATACTATGAAGTAAAGGCAATGAACTTTATTCAGCAGTGTTGAAAATTACAGGGAGTTCTGTGCTGTGGACATTCCTAAAAAGTTGTGAAGTATGTTTTTTAAGAAAGACTTACATTTCCACCCACCTTACTTGGACTTCAACTGGTGGCCATATAAATTACTAATACCAAATTTTAATTATCACATTATTTGCTTATAGGAATGAGAACATTTTTATAGAAATAATAAAGTGTACTGCATGATAGCATCCCAGTAGAAGTGGAAACGGAGACATCTAGTACATCTTGAGCCTGCAGCTCCCAGTGTCTTTGAGTTTGAGAAAGTGAAATTATCATGTGGACAGGGAGGATTCAGAGGGACCAGCAGACAAAGTACATATAGTAACCTCTAGTTAACAGTGTTCTTTGCAAAATTCACATTTATATGCATCTTTGCAAATATCCAGAGACAAGATTCAGAGAGAAAATACTTGGGAAAAAAGTACCATAGGGCAATAGGAAACTGATGAGATACCTTCTCTGAGTACATTCAGATTACCTAACATTTGTTTCTGAAAGCACATTTCCTAAAGCAAGTTGTATGTGAGAATATGCAAATGACCTTAAGTAACATACACATTGACCATAACATAGTTTTAGTGACCTTTGTCTGCTGAAATGGCTAATTTCAGGCACCCACCCCTAAGCAAAGAGATACCTTTATTGCTTTAAGCAGAAGACACGGATGATTGCAAAGTTTTTTTAAAGCTCCTATACATATTAGGTGAGGACTGTTTTCTAGTCTGCCCTGTAAACAGGATGTAATAACTTGAGAACTCAGCAGTTTTCGATACAATTCAAGTTGCAGGGCTGTTGGTCGGCAGAAGATTATGCTCTCCTTTTTGGGGGGCAGAAATTTGTTTATAACCTCCTGTGTTCGCCTTAGAATAAAGAGTCCAGTGAGGCGTGTGAGTTCTGCCGCTCTTTTTTCTCCTAATTCCTTTTCCTCCTAAAAGAACAAACCACAAAATTAATTATAATCTTGGATTTCATGAGAATAATGTTCTGTATGATTTTAATTAGGTATTTAAATAATGTTTTAAAAGTATGATACCACTTTCTGACATGGGACCTTAATGACCAATTCTTCACCAATTAGTGTCACTGCATTAGCTTAGTTCTACATCTGGTTTCTTAAGTCTTAAACAAAGGAAGATAATGTCCCAGATGACATCCAAGGCTCGAATTATATTCTAGAATTTCTCAAGATGCAGTAAAATCATGCAGATTTTGCAGTGCTGTGGAAAAACTAAGCATGAATGAAGTATCATCATGTGGCAATGCACATGGCATTTTGGGGAATGCAAGTGTTGGAAGAACAATTGTTGTCCTCAAATTAATAGGCAGCCGAAATGAGGTGATCTGAACATGCGTGTGCTCCTTCTGCACCCTTTCTAGAACAAGTGAATTTATTTCAAATAGAAAGGTGAAAAGTATCTGCTACTAATAGTAGTCCCGAGCTTCATTTTATTTCATAGAAAGCAAATGTCACTTTGCTGTCTGTGAGTTTTCTTCAGCAATTTTTCAACAAAGTACCTTTGTTGCTGAAGGTTCTCTTGATCTGACAATTGGTTCCTCATATATCTTCCTATACGTGGATAAAGACCCAAGTATTCCTGGATTCACAAACTCTATTAATGCATAAAATTCTTGCAAGTCATTTTGGATTGGAGTACCTTGAAAGACAAAAAAAATAATTCTGCATTTGGTAATTTCTTTCTTGAAACTGGTGGAAGTAGAACAATTAAATGCAGAGTTTAATGTTGACAATTCATCTTGAAAACAGATATTTTGTTTCAATGTGAATTACTCAGAGTCCCTGAAGTGATCTAAAACATTAACAAGTATCTTTACAAGATACTGTCTTCCTAACTAAACAGATTGCACATCTAATTTTCTGACAAAGTATTTTAAAAAGTTCCAAATTGATTTTATTAAATAATTACAAAGGAAAAATAATAAGCATATGCAAACAGAGTCCTGATTCCCTTATAGAAGTGCCCAGGCTCCTTCCTTGCCCCTGAATGCTGACAAATTTTGGTTTTATTTAAAAAACATTGGAAATAACGTGTTTTTCAAGACCTGAGATTTCTGCATTTATTTAATATCCATTGCCAGCCAAAGTTCATATTGATCTCCTGCCATTCTCAGAGTATCTTTTTCCTTTACCCCAATGTAACACTGTTAGCACAGCAAAATACTAAAAGTAACTATAGATACTAACCAGTAAGGATAATTCTCCTCTCACAAGACAGACTAGTGAGGGCTGTAGTTGTCTTAATAGTGCTGTTTTTCAGACGATGTCCTTCATCACAGATTAGGAGGTTAAATTCTACAGCCTGAATTTGATCCAAAGATCGCAACAGCATCTCATAACTAATAATCATAACTGAATAAAGTGGAGAACCAATGAATTCTTCTACTTTGTGGTCCTGCAGGCATAAAGGAAAATACATCATCCAACTATTTCTTTGGACATCACTCATCATATTCCTTAAACATCCAGTAACTACAAAAATTTCTTCTAGCATGACACAAGACATTTACTATCCCCTTCATGAGTCCGGATTATTGATTCTTTCCTAATTTGTAAAGGAGATATGGGATCTGATGCAGCAATTTAGTTTTACCACCTCATTAAAAGAAAATTTATTACTCTTTTAGGCCTTCAAATCCTCTGAGACACATTACCGTGAAGGTGAAAAGCACAAGCTTCCTGTAACAGCTTCCCAGTGCTGGCGTGTGGGTAAGCTTCAAATGAATAATTAAAGCCAAGATAACGAAGAGACACAGGTAGTTCCCTGTACCTCACTTTGTGCAGTAACGTGGTCCAGTAGGAAGTTACCACATTCTGCCAAAATTTCCCTTGTATTTTGAATTGAATATTATATTACTGAATATTATATTATACAAATATTATTGAACCTATTGGATATGTTTTAGGTATCAGATTCTAGAAGAGCAAAGTTCAGGCTGGGAGAGATTCATGGTGGGAAGCTTTCATGGAGGATAAAGAAACTTGCAAGTGCTGGGAGTTTTTCAAGAACATTCCCCTGCAAGCATGAAAACAGTTCACCCCCTTTAAAGACAAGTAACGCAGGTGGAACAGGAGACTTCCTCGGCTTAACTGCAAGTTTTTGCATCTGACTGGGAAACCTGTCACTGGGGGAAAGTCTGAGAGAACCGGGTTTGTTCAGCCTTGAGAAAAGAAGGCTTATGGGAGACCTTATCGTCATGATCCAGTATTTAGAGGGTGAATATAGAGAAAATGCAGATTCCCTTTTACAAAGAGACACATGGAAAAGACAAGCAGTAATGGGTACAAGTTATTCCTGGGGAGATTCCAACTGGACACAAGAGGAAATTTTTCACAATGAGAACAATCAGCCATTGGAATAATCTCCCCAGGGAAGTGGTGGATTCTCCAACATTGAGCACTTTGGAAATTTGGCTGGACAGGGTGCAGAGCCATCTTGTTTACACCATGCTTTTGCTAAGAAAGGTTGGATCAGATCACAGAATATTCTGAGTTGGAATGGACCCACAAAGACCATCGAGTCCAACTCTTAAGTGAATGGCCCATACAAGGATCAAACCCACACCCTTGGTGTTATTAGCACCATGCTCTAACAAACTGAGCTATCTCAGAGATGATCCTTGAGGTCCCTTTCAACCTGGTATTCTATGATTATTCTATGATTTACTTAGTTACTAGCCCTTAACAGTGATGGGTTAGCCAAAAGGTAAGGGTATCCTGGGAATCAGAAAATAGAGTCCCTAACCAGCTCCAGAAAACATGACTGTCTACTGGTAGATTTCTAAATCCTGTATTACTGGTCACAAAATGCCTGTGAGCATCTCCTCTCTTATATACCACTCAAGCCCTTTTCCTTCAATAGACACAAATAATTTTCATGTCTTTTGAAGGAAATACACACACTGAATAAAAACTCACTGTAATGGGACAGTGAGCTTTGTCCAAAAAAAGGCTTCCTAGAAATAGTCACATTTCTGTGAAGACTTGTGAATGTACTGGAGTTGTTTACCTGTCTTGCAATTATGCATAAAAATGGAAAAATCTACTGTGGGCATGTCTCTTACCTTTCCGCTTGGCTCCAGATGCCAATTTCCTGCATGATTTTTCGTAATTCCTAATGGTGTTCACTAACTAAGTAGGCTACGGGTGCAGCTGACAAGCTGAAGAACCTCTTTAATCATAAAAGCAAATCAAGCTAGAGCCTCAGAAGATATTTTTATTTCCAAATAAGATCAGTTACCAAACACAGACAACTTAGTCTGGAGGCAGATGGTGTAATACACTGTAAAAGCAGCACCATTTAATTATTGCAACCTTTAGAGCCTCCTGGCAGGTGAATCAGATGAATCTGTGGGACGAATCTGGCACATTAATCTCACAAAGTACCTTGAGGTGGATCAATCCCCCACATGCTGCTCACAAAGAGGCCCAGCATGTGTTGGAGGAAGCAAGGAAAAGTGAGGAGCAGGTAACAAGGGCATGCACTGATTTTCCTGGGTGTTTGGGACTGGACTTGAGCATTCCTGCTGTTTCAAGAACTGTAGTTAACTGTCTGTTTTCTGGCCATATTTTTACTGCCATTTTCAAAACAGTAGCAGAAAATTTCCTTACACAGAAACAGAGACACAGAGAAGCCATGGAGACAACGCCCAATGTTGTTGTCCCTGCCCAGTATTCCGGTTCACATTGCAGCCTTGAAGACAGAGGCAATGCCTCTCTGAACATCTCTTGCAATGGTCAAGCATCAGAAGATGCCCAGCATTCAGAAAACATTTTGTTTTACTACACTTTCAGGCTGTGAGCTGAGACTACAGAGAAAGTGCTGAGCCTCCAACAACCCTCCCGTGGTAAATCATCAACTCTTCTGGATTGTTTGAATCCCTTAAAGAAGAAGCAGGAGAGTCCTGGCATATTATAAGCTCCCTGCAGCCAAATATAAGATATTTCTGGCTGTGTATAAAAGCAGGAGTGGCTGATGGACTAAAAATTAAAATAAATTTACAAGCTAATTTCAAGTAATTAATTCATTCTTTTAACTAGCTGCAAGATATGTCTGTATTATAGACTCCATTTTCACAATTACCCAAAGTGACTTGACAGGTTTAAGCGAGTTGCCTGAAGCCACATATGGAGCAATTGTCAATCAGTATTAGAGCTCCATAATGTCCCAGACCTCCTCTTTGAATAGATCTTTCTTTGCACTAGTTTAAATCCAATGTAGCCAGTGAAGTGTAAATTCAAAAATGCTCAATCATAAACAACATAAACTTGCAAGTAATTATTTCTCAAGATATTTTGACTTAAAAACCAAATCAAAACAACTTCAGTGGTAGTGATACTCTGCAAACACATAAAGGAATTATTCTCTCAAACACATCTCAAATGCTGATAAAATGAATTAACAAGACCTAAAACCAACCTTTGCGGGGACACCTTCATTTTAAAAGCAATGTCCTCTACATGACATTTGCATTTTAACATCATTAAACCGTAATCACATTTTGAAAGCAGATAACGGTCTGGTGTTTTGAAAAGTCTGTTACTGAGGGGTTTGATTCAGGTTGTGGTGTGCCAGTGTGAAAGCGAGGAAAACATTTTAAAACGTCTGCCAGCTCTTTGAACGTGTTCCTCATAGGCAAGAAGATAAAAAAATATTTGAGACAAGTTCTTCCTTTTAAGTTGTATTGGAGAAGTAACAGTATGGCAATTGCTGTTTATCCAGAGAAGACAGACAGTAAATTATTTTGAAATACCTCATTATACCCCAGGCAAGTTATATTGCGTCTTCCTTTTGCCTGACGATGTATTCTTGCTATTTGGAAACAAAATCCTAAAAAATGCTGAGTGCCCTCAATCAAACAAATCCAACAAGATGAGTAAAAATATTAAAGTTATTTAGATTTAAAGAAAATGAAAGCTACTGCAATTTTAGGACATAGTAACTGTCATCAAATTCAGACTTTCTCCTCCCAAAATTATTCATAAAAACTTCATGAAAACGTTCAATTACCTCTAACTACCCTTTCAGATAAAAATATTGTCATATTATATTCTGCCTTGTAACTGTTTCTTTTAGAAACTTCTACATTTCTCATTCTAACATATATTACATCACCATTCCTAAAAAGTTACTAAGAAAAGCAAATGATGCAAAACACACCAATTACATGTGGACCGTCTTCAGTGGAAGATCAGCAATTTCAAGAGTGGAATTTAAAGAAATAATTAATGTTCCAAAACTTTGTACACTCTACCAAGAAGTATAAAAACAGGTTGAAAATGTCGACTTCATCTGGAATACTCACTCTTCCATATAGACAATAAGGATTATGCAAGAAACTGAAGGCAAATCTGGTTGACGTAAGAATTGGGTAACCTTTAGAATGAAGTACTATTTGTTTCTTCAAGCTACTTGTATGGAACTATTAGATTAAAAAATAATTTTGGAATATAAGCATCTTTATCTTTGTTGCAAGCACCAATGCAGGTACTATAAGCTCTCCACTTCCTTGGAACTCGGGAATGTTAATACCAGAAGGAACAGCTTAACTATAGGAGGGGACAGGGATAAGCATCGGCCCGCCTCTTAATGAGATTTGTCCTTGTTTGCATTCTTCTAGAGACGAGAGATATTCACATTACCCAACACCGAGACTCTCGGCTTGGTAAGTGATGAGACCTTAAATCATCCCTACAGAAATCTAATTCTTGACAGCGAGAGTAAAGGAAACAACCTTGTGAAGTAACCTGAAACACAGAGCCAAAACAAATCAGAAGAGGTTTTCAGTACAGAACAAAAGCAACTACCACAGAAAGAGAGTAGAGGCAGGTGAGTTTGAGTTATGACCTGGTTATTGACAGCTAAACGTCCATATGGACAATTATCTGAAGGAGAAGTAACGTAATTACAAACACATATTAACAGAGAATTACTAGGTTTGGTCTCTAGTTGGGGAAAAAAAAAAAAAGGAAAGAGGGAAAAAAAAAAAATCACAATTCCTCTATTCTGAGCCAAATATTACCTAATTCCCTTTTGGAAATAAATCTTACCTGATCAACTGTAAAGACTTTGATCCTTTCACTTCCCAACCACTTCTGAAATTCTTTTTTCCAGTTTTTTACCAGACTCCCAGGGGTGACAATTAGTGCTCGCTTTAGAACAGGTTTGCATCCATAGGCCCCTTGACGCAGAAGAGTCCAGACAAGTGCAATGCATTGCAGTGTTTTTCCTAAGCCCATTTCGTCAGCAAGAATAGCTCCAAATCTGCCACTAACTCTGTAAGATATAATGAGGCAGTGGTAACATCTTAAAAGACATAGCTAAAGTCATTTACAACTGGTTTAGGGATTTGCTTCTATGGTTGTTTTCTGAAGCATAAAGAACCTATTTATATTTACTGTGCTCTACTGTAGGTTTTCATTCGGTTATACCAGAAGACCTTGGAATGAAAATCCTTGTTTTCTACATTACTGTGTTAGTCCTCCAAAACTAAAGAGTTTAAATCTACTTTTAGAATTAAAATTATTATCCAATATTTTTAAAAGTTGTGTATACCTTATAGAATCTATTACTTGAGAAAACACGTTTGAAAATAGTACTGTATTCTTTCCAACAGGTTGGCAAAACAGCTTGTTTATTTTAAATATCTGAATTATAAACTACATGAATAATTCTATTATTTATAAAACCCTGAAAGCAGTGTTCTTCAGCGTGGGTTTGATTGTATCTGTATGTACAAGACTTGGTATTTGCAGACAGGGCTTTTGGTGCACTAGCTTCTGATCACATCTGGCAAAATCATGGCAAGCATCATGCTACAGGTCAGAAAAAACTTGTGTAGGCCTTTATTGGGAAAAAATTACTAATATCAATTAATCAAAAAATTACTCAAATCTTCCCTTTCAAATTGTCAAATTTCAAACATGGGCATGAAAATATTGCAGGTATTGAAAGCCAAAACGACAATTATCATCTTACCTCATTCCCATTACACATTCATATAGAAATATAATTCCTTCTTTCTGATGTGGTCGGAGATTATTTGCAAGGTAAGGATCTACAACTACATCCACCACTGGTAAACCAGCCTTATTGAACGTCCATTGATGACTTGCATTTGGTCGTGGCATAACTAGAGAATCTTTAAGTTCAAAGCATATGTGAGTATTGAACAAAAACATTAATTTTAGTCTGTTAGCAAAGGGTGTTATTTCTCTAACTCAGCTACAGAATAAAATCAATGATATAATGACTGTTAAAGACACTGTTTAATATATTGACCATTCTCAGCCAGAAAATGCATTTACAGTGTACCTACATTGCCCTCTAAATAAAAAAATCATTTTACAGAGGTTTTTCCAAACAGTTTGCATTTTTCTCAAAAGTAAAGACAATAAACTGAGAAATCTGAGGGGGTTTTTTTATGACGGGTAAAACTGCCTACCTGACAAATGTTGCAGGACAACCTTGAATGCATAGGTTTAAATCAGAAGTTCCAAAAGACTTCTGAATTGAAAGTTTAAGAAAAAGAAAATAAACAATAGCCTGCATAAAGTCTAGACACTTTCAAGGGGATATTCTTGTAGCTGCCCAGAAAAGACTTCTCTGCCTGATAATCAGAGATAAAAGGCACTGATTTGTTAAAGAAAACCAGGAAGGGCTGAGCATGGGCTGACAAAGGCTGCCACAACATATGAATAAAAGAGGTTGGCAGGTTTGAAGACATACAGAGGCAAAGAGAGCATGAAGTATTGGGCTACATCTGAATAGTAGTTTTGCTTGCCATAATTTGTTTACAAACTCTAACATCCCGATTTTGCCAAACAATGTCCATTCTGGGTTACTGCTATTGATGCAACACACCTTCAGTGAAAAGTTCTATTGTCAGAGGACAGAATGAGAAAGCAATTTATAGTTGCTGGTAGTTTTCTGTCAGTAGAATAGATCTATATTGGTAATTTATTCATGGCAATAGGTTAGCTGAAGGCTTGTATCAGTCAGGAAGATTTTGTTTCCTACTGACAAAGGGCTGAGTTCTGATGGATTACATCAAATAGCATGTGCATATATTTAAGAGCCAGTGGTGATAAAAAGGTAACTTTATTGACAAAAATTTGGATGAAAATGGGGCTTGGATGAGCAGCGGACTAAAAGTTTAGAAATCATATGTGGAAGACATAGCTTTACATTTTTGTCACTGTACTCTGTTCCGCTGAGAACAGGGATAAATGACTTTCCATTTTGAAGAAGCTGCATTTTAATCAACTATAGTCATAGACTTCAACACGAAAACCTCTGATTGCTCCAATATCAAGGTCGTGGTCTTGTAAAGTATCTCAGTAACTTCTGCAAGAGTTTATGCAATCAGGCATTAAATAATGTGATCCTCCTGTGTAACCAAATCTAACGACTGAGAGTCCAGCCTGTTGATGTGTTGAGTGCTCTTGACCTCCTGAAGAAGGTATTCAAATTCACCAGAAAAGTCACAGGCGACAACTTGAATAAAATGTAACATTTTAACAGACTAGTGCAAAAACAGCAAAGAAATTCATTTGTGTGTTGAATACATTGGCTTTTTATGCCAGATTTTTGGTTAGAATGCTAATGCAGCATCATCTTGCAACCACAGGAAGGAACATTCTTAGAAAAAGCATAATCAAATTAAATTCAGACCAGAAGTTAGTGATAATAAGGCTGCTCTACAAAACAGCCAGTGATATCACTTATTACCACTTGATTAAGATTTCATTGTTTATTCACATAGCAGCCAGGAAGCAGCTTCAAAAAGTCCCATAGTATCAGGATATGAGGCAAGAAGTAGGTGGAGGTGTTACAGTAAGGACATAGAAAAAATTTGTGTTTTTTTAAAATATGCGTTGCTCTGCTTAGGAACATTTTTTTAAATGTATTTTTATCTTCCATTTGAAAGATAGACCCACCAGCAGAATATAGCTCCTAAATGGTTTATTTACTGAAAGATAAAAGGGTATTTCTCTTTAAGCAACCAACAACACCTGCAACTATCAAATATTCATAGGGTCCCTCTTACACAACTGATTAACCAGCCTGTTTCTATACAATATGTGAACTCTCATGGGTCTTCAGCACATGATACTTCTAGCTCTATAAACCAAAACTTTTATTCCAAACAGTATCTGGTTGGGTTTGAGTAGTGTAGTTACACTCACTGGCTGTGAAGAATCAGACACTGCCAGAAGCAATTCTCTGGATCTGGCTCAACTTCTCTGTTACTGGTCCTCCACTGCAATTACTGTGCTCCCATGTTATGGCAGGGCTTGACTGACCCCAGTGGGAAGCTGCAACTCATTGAGAACTCCTAGCATGTGTCAGATTGTTTCTTTGCTCAATAAACTCATTTTCCTTGACAAAACTCTCAGAAATCACTCTACTGTGTTTCCACAGCCATCTGTAACAACTATGAGAAAGTTTATGCAGGGCAGAGTATTTCACTTGTTAGAAACACACATGATAAAATGCTAACATGGTTAGACACTAGTACTATATGCCAGAAATATTTCAGTAATACATCGGAGAACATGAACATTTTGGTTACACATTCAAATGTTTGAGAGCCAGAGGATGTTTAAAGAAACCAAAAAATATAAAATCTTACTTGAAGCATTTGGATCGTGGCGAGGTTTGTAGTTTTGAGAATCTTTGAGCATATTCTCCTTAGTACTGGGTTGACAGACATTTTTGAATGGTTTACAGAATGGTTTCATATTAGTTTCAGATAATGCAGTTGCGATTGTGTCATGAGTCCCTATTCCAGCCTGAAAACACCTGCCACTGCTGAAGTCATCTGTTGAAATTACACTCATCACTTCAATTTCTTTTCCTCCAACCATCAGTGTTTGACCTTCATCAAGACTGTCTAGCTCTTTAGCTTTATATCCAGTACCTAAAAGAATATAAAAATTTATTAATTAAGACAATACAGCAAATATTACTTCTTTCATACCAATACTTACCTGCAGGAACAAAAACCAAAACTGTGAAAAGGTTGATTCTGAAAAATTTAATTGTTACACATAAAGTCTTTCTTTCCTTAGCAGAGATTGATGTGCAAGCATTAATAATCATAATTAGATAGCAGAATATGTGAGCAAGTACTCAGTCATCCTCATCCACAATCCAGTTTTCTGAATGTCAAATAACCATTTAAGAGAATTTTTAAAAACTAGCCCCATATCAAAAATCTAGCAGCTTGCCTTATGACCATTCTATGCCCTCTTTCCTTTCTTCATGTCCCAACATGAACTCCCCTAGCCCCTCTTGCTATTGATCTAAACGGAATATTCTACTTTTAAAATAATTCTAAATTAGTTTTTTACAATTAAAGATTCAGATGCATCTGAAATCTTTATTTCTACACATGGTCCCAAACATATATGCTCTGATTATTGTCAGGATTTATCAGTCAGCTCCATAGTTTGTGGACTTGATCAGGTGGGTATTCTCAGAGCAGCTACATCCACTATTAGTCTCATTACAAAACACACCTAGAGCTGCCACTTTCTTTTAAGATAACAGTGTAGGAAAGAGTGGGGGTTCCTTCTTTTAAACAGCATTCTAGTGGTTGAAGCTCTCACACAAGAAACAGAGGACATATATAATTTATTTTCTTAACTCAAAGAGTTAATTAATTCAGAATTCTTTACCTCAATCACTGAATTTGTGTAACTTTAGATAAACAGACTTTGATCCTTACTTTAGCCAAAATAAAAAAAAAAAGAAAAAAAAAAAAGGCATGTCTATGTAGACCAGCAGTTAAATCACTCATCTGTGAAGAAAGAGGCAAGGCCTCCCAAGGTTTTACACATATTTTATCCAACAAACACCACACATAAAGACTGCTGGAAGTTGCTTGCAAAGCTTAGGTCTCCCACTTCTAGGAATGTGAAAGGTTGAAAGGTGAAGGTCTGGATTTGAATTCTTTTAAGAGAAAAAAATAACTGAGGTGTTTCACAGTCTAAGCAAGTGCTTAAAAATAGTCTGGCCAAAAGGGAAAGGGAGATGCTTTTCTTCCTCTCCTCTAAATGTATTCAAAAAGCACAGAGTGAACCTTGTTTGGTTCTTGAAAGAAGAACACTTGCTTTCAGGAAAGAGCTTGAACACAAGAGAAGGCACATGCTTTCCTAAACAAGGTCCCTTGGGAGGGCATTTACGACCTCTCCTTTGCTCTGCACTTTTCCGTTTAGTACCTCTACATAGCTTCAGGATGAACATACTGGATACAGGTGTTCCCCTGTGCAGATTCTGGTCTGAAAAGTCTAATTCTAAGACAGGATGGGCTTTAAGGGTAGATAGAAAGACGAAAGGCAAAATGCAAACCTACAAAGTTCAACTGTTGATGCAGTTGCCAGAAATAACTGTTTCTGTGACATACAGCAATTTACAAGAGAGCAACTCCTGAATTCTTCATAATGCATTATTCAGGAATTAGGACACATGCAGAGGAGAACAGCAAGATGTTCTGCTGCCTCAAAACCAAGGTATAGCCTGTGCTGGTTTTAGGTTCCCTTGTGCCATCTTAGATCCAGCCCTGGTAAGCCTAAGGAAAAGACAAAAATTCTTCCTTTGACTTTTCTTCCCATTTAAAAATAATAATCCTGGATGTTCATATACATTCACTATAAATGTTTTAGTGTCAAATACAATTTTGAAAGTAAGCACCACTACTGGACTTTTCCTTCTTATGCAGTAAGCTAAGTAATTGCAGAAATTTAAAATCACACTGCTTAAATCGATCGATTTATGATTTTCTTAGAATCAATAAGCATTGAAAGCAACTCTGAATGGGAAAGTTAGCACCAGTGACGTTGGTATCATTGTGTTGTCTGACACCATCAGACATGGCAAAAAGACTTTTACCAGCGAAAATCGGAATGTTCATTTTTCCATTGTGTTTGCTGTTAATTCAAGAAGACAGGACTTGAAAAAAAAACACAAGAACAACAGGGTGGTGGCTGATGCATTCCAGGCATTACTCTCTTCCTATCTGCCTTTTTCAAAAACAAGCAAGTCTGTACATATATTGCTTTGCTATAAATAAATTCAAATTAACTTCTAAGTTACAGACTGATTTGCAAATGAAAACGGCCTGGTCCTAACAAGGCTCACAATGTCCTGATTGTAACAAAAGAGCAGAGAAGTCATCTCAGACCTAAAATTAAAAATTATGTTTTGTACAACATTGCTCAATCTTACTCCCTTATAGAATATCTTTGGCTTCGTTAGCAAAGTTAATTCTTGCTTTGCTTTCAGTAGAAAATTTCTGCTTCAAGTTGACTGCAGCCTATGGTTTGCAAGTCTTATTTTTAACTCTGATATCAACCCAAACTATGTCTTACAGCAGCAGCTGCTGCTAAAACTACAAGACTAAAAATTGCTACACAGTTGACTTTGGCTGGGCTGGAAAATGTTGCTGTTTGCCTGTCTTTCCAACAAAGATAGTATTTTTAGCTGTTTGACGGGCTGAAAAGTAGAGATCCAACCTCTGAAATTCCCGGTTGCCATACTGCTGACAGGAATATCTACAAAGAAACTTAACTGTATTTTCCCCTAATTTTAACACCTTCAGTTCCGCGTTATGTGAGCAACCAAAATCAGCTACTCATCCCTCATTTGGCATTTCTGCTGAATTAGTACAGCCGTTGATTTCCAGATCTTCCCTTTGGACTAGCATTTGGTGTTTTTGTGAATAATGTTATTCAGCTTGCTCCAGCCTCCCCCATGCATCTGCCTTATATGTGAGAAATATAAGGACTTCTTGCAGTCTTCTCCAAGCTCCCTCAAAAAAACCCAAAACACCAAACAAAAAACCCAACAAAACAAAACAAAAACACACACAACTACGCCCCCACCCCACCCTCTCCCCACAAAAAAAACCAAACACAACCCCCCAAAACCCCCAAAAAACCAAGAAAAACCAACCCTACTGTTTTTTCATCTCAGTGAACAAACATTGTCATGGAGAACTAAATTATCTAAAGAGCTGGGTCTCTGTTATTCAAAGCACAGTGATTTTATGCCAGTTGTTCCTTTACACAAGTATGCAAATCTACAATACCTCGTCCAATGTTTTTGCCTTCCATATCTTTCAATATTACTGACTTTCCTTTAGTAATAAGAATAGCATCTCCTTCCCACTTCTTGTGCTTTTTCTTTGATGCCTTACACCACACAACACTGAAATATTTCTCAAGGCAGTCAGGTGCTTCCTGAGCTGCTTCTTCCTTTGCAGTCCCTGATGCTGGCAAATTCAGTGCATCTAAAAGAGAAATAAAATAACACAGAATATCTCAGGTTCTCTTGACAAAGCATACAGTCATTTGCATTGCAAAAAAATCAGTGACAAGCTATACATTTTATCTTATATAAACAAAGTGGTGCATCTCCTGCCCCGAGCTGCTTATGGTAAGTTTGGACTGAGAGAGAACAGCACATAAGGACACAACCTGAAAAAACCCCAAAACATTGTTTCAGAAAGTATGCACTTCCAGGGAAAGCAGAATACTTGGTGCATTAGTGAGATCCTGCTCTGACACATACACAAGATGTGTGGAGAAAGAATAAAAGGAAAGGCTGGGAAAACAGCAAAAGGGAAATGACCATTGCAGAAAATGAAAATAGGGTCCTGGTGAGATGGTGCTGGGCAATGTCCTGGAAGCACAGAGAGGAACACAGAACTCAGGAAACGGAACAAAGGCAGCCTGTAACCAGATCTGGAGTTCAAGTCATCTCTACTAAGTGGTAGAATAATCATAACAGTAGTAATGCAAAATATTATTTCAAAACCTTTCCTTGTACCCTTGAAAAATAAATAATTGTGTGAATCTTGAAACAGACCATCTCTTGAGTTTGCAGCAATTCAAATGCTGTTACTAGGCTTAGATTGATTTAGATTTATCAGTTACCTAATTATAAGAGTCACAGATGTGAGTATTAACAGTAAATATTTCAGTTAGTAAGGCTAAGAAATCATAATAGAACAGACAGCAGTTGATTATAATATGGATTAAAAATAAGCACGTTTTCAAGAGTTAGCAATCTGAGATAAGTAATGGGAGACAGGACCCCAGCATTACCTCAAGGAATATCTGCAGCATTCCTTTTCAGCACATGCACAGCTTCAAAGGGAGAATCAGACTAATTTTCATTAAAATACCCTTGCATTCTGGTTAAAAGCCTAAATCGGTTTGCTCCTTTGATTCCATCTGGGATCCAACACTATACAAATCTGTTACAGCAAAGTGCTTATGCCACAGACTAACCTTTCCAAAACTTCCAAGTATGCTGGTATTTAAAGGAAAAGTGGCAAGAGGAAACTTTTGCTCACAGTAATGGTCCAACAGAGAGGCAGCTCTATCACTTCTACATCGTCTACCTATTCTGAAAACTGCAAAATACTCATAAGTTACATGCCTAAAACGTGCATTTTTTCAGAGAGTAGCATTTACTACAAAGGTATTGCATTATCAAAATGAAAAATGCTATAGTTTTTGAATGGAATTTTCTTTCCAATGCACTCTGAAAGTTGTATTGTCTGTATAGAACTCTAAGCTAACACAGTGCCTAAAGCAGATAGGATTTTCCATATGCGGATGTTTCTTCAGGGCATTAGCCAACATCTGTAGAGTTTCATGTGGCAGATGTCCCCATCTCCAAGGAGTAACAGAGCTGCTACTGAACATTAGCATGCCACAGAAGGATGAGAAAATGGAACAGAGAAGCCCTTTTTGTAATGTTGGGGACTCTTTGTAGATGAATCCTCCTAAATGAGCCAAAGAGCAACAATAAATCCTCGCAGTTCTGTGTAAAACTGTATAAAGGCTCTATTGGATCTTCAGTAATCACAAGTGATAAGATTTAGAGAAGTGAAAGAGAGAGGGGGGAAGAGGAGAACTTGTACCTTGCTAAAAATACAAAAGACTAATTTCATCCTATATTGAGTTTCTAATTGTAAACTGATTCAACAGATGAATAAAAAATAATTATACTTTTTTTTTTCCTAACTGATTCTCTTGGTTTAATCATGAACTTCTTTGCTTGTATTATGATTTCAAATTGTTGCTGCAAGAACTGGAGACTTCATTGCAAAATTTTCTTCTTCTCTCTTGAAGGACAGCCATTCACAAATAATGGCCACCTCTTTGTCTCCTCCACTGACCTCCCATATGAGTTTGGTGACCTCTGAGATCTGTTTTATGATCATTGCTCTTTTACTCAGGGAGTCCTGCATGGTGTTATCTGAATCACCAGTAGATTAACTTTGAAGGCAATAACAAGTCTTCAAACTTTTCTTATCCCTGCTTCAGCTAAAATAATTAGAAAACAAAAAATATAGAAAGAGACCTGGA
Source organism: Margarornis squamiger (assembly GCA_035222235.1). Lineage (NCBI taxonomy): Eukaryota > Metazoa > Chordata > Aves > Passeriformes > Furnariidae > Margarornis > Margarornis squamiger. Next base: position 127,459,189 of record JAWWTY010000077.1, read on the forward strand.
AACTGCTAGCTTTTTCAATAGTGACTTTTGCTGAAAAGGATTTTCAAAACAACCAGCCCCCAGTGAGAAGCAAATTGGCACCAATATTCCATACAATACTACCATGTTCCTATGGGAAAAAAGAAAAATAATACCCTCTGTAATGTTTTCTTCCCTCAATTTGTCTTCTGAATTATCATAACTTCCGTTTATAGAAATATTCAATAACAATTTATTTCTGTGATACACAAATTATTTTCCTTTTACCTACAACTACAGTATAGTTTTAGATATAAGTGTAGGGTGCTTTTTTTTAATTAAACATTTTTATGTAAAAATAATTACATCCTTTCAAAATTATCTTTCATATAATTTCCTCACATAGAAAACCTAAGCCCATTCACCAACAATGCTGATTAAGTACTTGCATTCAACCTTCTTTTTATCTTATCAGTTTTGTTTGTATTCAGCATCACATCTATTTAACTTCAAAGATTTATTCCAGCGCAATAGCAGAATATTCAAATTCGATAAATACACTGTCATGAGCTATTCAGGAATTGAAATGAGACTTACTCACAAGGACTAAGCTCAGTGTTTGACACAGGGATACAGCAGCGGTTTCAGCAGAAATCCCTTGCTGCTCACTGACCTTAGACAGTATCTGAAACAGAGCTGGGTTTGCTGAGACCCTGGGTGATAAACTTCAGTTGTACATTCTGAGCTCTGCTGTTAATCAGTTTGGAGTGAAAATAATAAGTAACAGGAACTATGCATGTACCACAGTATGAGAAACATCACAAAACCATGCCCACTCATTTCTCCCCAAAGAGCAAACCGCCCAGCCTGGCAGTGCGGTTTGCTTAACCATGAAGAAACCACAGCAAGCAGCAAGTCTCTCCTCCCAAAATGAAGGGCTTGGGAACTTTAAAAGACATGGCTAACAGGGCTTTGCAAAATTTCCACATATAAAGCTTTCTCTCTCTGCTTGAGAAAGCAAGGGCTTAAGTTTCAAGATATAAACCACAGCCTAACTGATGGGAGGAAAAGTTTCAGCAGCCTCAGGAAGGTGATGATTTACAGAAATCGGGACAGGATCCAGGAGAAGGGATGGGGAGCATTCCAATGGCAAACTAGTTTAACCAGTTTCTGATGAGCAGGATTTATAGAAAATGCATCAGCTAAGTGCATTGGGTTGCTCCCAAGGTAGCAAGAAAGTAGTTGCGTTATGAAAGACTACGGAGGGTAACTCAAGTATGCATTTTCATGGGGCTGTACACTGCAGCTTCTGAGGTAAGTACACACATGCTACCACAAGGAGTGAGGGACACGTTCCAGTGAGCTGGCCACTAGAAACCTTGGCCTGAGGTGTGGTTTAATGGATGGCTTAACCCCATTCAACTGCAAGCTGCTGCCAAAGCCCTAGAGCTAACCTTTCCTTCCCTCTCCCCCTCTGTTTCTCATCCCCGAGCTGCAGGCAAGTCAGCTCAATGAATTCCATCAGCAGCTACGGTAAATATGGGGAAGGGGTATGTGAGGTTTGCAACAAGGAGACTGGGAGTCTGCCCATTCTTCTGTAGCAGCTACTGTTAGGTTGGGGTAATTTTGACACCACAGGACCTGTCAAGTGACCCAACAGCTCTGCTGAACTTCCACATTGTAAGCATGTATGGAACAAAAGGGAGTTTTCCCTCAACTGCTCTGAATCTTCTCAATAAAAAGCACCATTGCAATGCAAAAATTACAACTTAAAGACAGCTTTGGTTCAAATTGCACTCTATAGCAATAAGGAATAATTAAGAAACAGAGGAAGGCAGAGCAAAAAAACTGGACTGTGGTAAAATATTTGGGCTTTGAATGAATCACAGCCCAAACTCAATGGCAGTGCTCTGCTGCAGCCTCCATAGTCACTCTAAACATGTGCCATGGATCTTGCTCCATAGAGCCAGCACCAACTCTTTCTTCTGAGCAGAGGAAATAATCAAAAAGTTCCTTAATTAAATTAATTCATAACATTTTGAAAACAGATGTTTAGATAGTAGCTAAATGTCTAGTTGCATACGAAATATCTGTATGTTAAACACTCCTAAGATATCTCAGGAATATTTAAAGAAATATGAGACAGCATCACTCTTCATTTGCAAAGCAACTCCAGTTTAATGATAAAACTTGATACTAAGCTAACATGTAAATGTATATTAGTGTGCCTCCAAGATAGAAACATATGTAATAACTCTTCTCACAGCACTTCTGTGAGACTTTTAGAAGTGCAACCTGTAAGAGTCAAGGTGACTTGCCTTAAACCCACAGAAATCAATGACAGCTGGGATTACAACTCAGAGTCATTTGATTACAACCCAGTGCTTTGTACCCCTTTCAAACACAAAATGTTTATGTAATTCATTTTGTATGTATCAGCATTGTTAGTAAACTCACCTGCAGACTGATATTTCAAGCAGGAATATTTTCTTTGAAAAACACATTATTGTTTTAAATCCAAGATTATTTTTAAACAAAAATGTAAGTGATGAAGAAATTTAAATATTTTTAAATTTCTCTGTCAAAGTCTCTTTATAATCTGAAATGCCAATCCAACTAGCCTCTAGATTGCTGAATATGCAATACTATGGGGAATCTCAGTAGATTTTATTTTACATAGCTAATAGCTTTGCCAGGTCTTCATCAGTCCATACGACATATTCCAGGCTAGCTGTCTCAGTTTAAGTCTACATATTGACACACATGCACAATGTCCACAAAAAATGGCAGTGAAAGAAAAATCGCTGTTTATGAGAGCCAAAATGACAGATTAATGCAGTCTTAGCCACAAAAAACCTTTATTCCTTTTAAAAGCTCTACTAACTCAATACTCTGGTGAAGAATCTAAAAAATCTGGGAAGAAGATAACACCTTTTTTTTCTTTTTTTTTTGGCAGAGGTAAAACTTTTCCCACCCCTGAAACCTAAACGTTCTTGGAAATAAATGCAGTACGCACATGCTCTGCAACTTAATTTCCTGAGGATTACCCACTGGACATGCTCTAACTGAGGCTGAGAATAGACTTCTCTGTAGTCACAGCTCTCACTGCTCAGACCAAACCTGGGTTTCTTCCACACATGCCAGGGGAATTTTTCCTCGGCCCTCTCCTTCAGACACATCATCCCTTCTCCTAATACCACACAGGGAAAGATGGCAGAGGGAATAAGGACCAGCTACAAGGAAGAATAATTTGGGAAACGAAGGTTGAAAAGAAAGATTATTGCTGGAAAGGAAGGCTGATGTTAAACCAGTAGAAAACTGACAACTGAGTAAAATACTCTGAGTCTGAGCTGGAAGAAAAGCATGCAGGGAAAGGCTAGAAACAACACAGGGAGCAAAAAGAATAGGAAGACAAGAGATTATATTAGGAATGGGGAGAACCACTGGGACAGACTGGGACTTGGGTGGAGCAGAGAGAGAGTTTTCTGAGCAGGAGCTGGTGCAAAAGAAACCTACTGCCCCTCATTTCTGACACTCAAAATTCACGGTTTGCTAAAAAAATATATGGCTGAAAGCCACCAAGGGAAATGAAGAGATGACTTGAGACAAAGAAATGAGAAAAGGAACAGATTAGGCAATGACAGGGAAAACAGAAGTGGAAAATGACAACAGAAGAAATCCATGGCATTGCAACATAAAAAGTGGCAAGTAGTCGAGCACAGAAGGACAACAACTGCACAGAGACATGAAGGGCATTTAGAGCAATGCACCCTCCTGGCAAACAGAGCCCACTTCTCTTCGCCCATCCTTCAATTTTTTCTCTGATTCAACTTTTAAGACTACCAAGGGAGGTGGATAGGGCTGCAATAGGAGATTTAGGTGCAACATAAGAGATGGAGGCAAGTAAGCTCCTGAACTACCTCCATTCCACAGATCACACCCTGCAAGACAAATCCAAATCAATTCTGAGTTTAGGAGTAGTAGAAGACCCAGAATCAAACAAATAATTTCTAGTGGACAAGCCCATGAAGGCAAAGAAGGAGCCAAAGCTTGAATCATCATATCGGTTTCCCTGAAGTCCCTTTGGTACATTCTGCTCTTCAACCTGAAAAATTTTCAATCTTTCAGTTTCTTGGCTGTGAGCAAACATGGGCAAAACACTGCATGCCACGATATGAATGGTATACACTGAATTCAGTGATCCCTTAATGTAGTAATTCACTTCATAATCCCAAAGGGGAAAGATAAGATTTTCAACCTTGCCTGTCTTACATAGATGAAAACATCAAATATTATGGAATAATCTGTTTAAAAATGTTAATTTGCTCTAAAAGCCAAAAGATTAATATGTACAACCTAGCAGTACAAAACTACATCACTCACCCACTCACCACCCCCATAAGCCAGCTTCCATTAAGTGAATAGTTTTAAGGTTGCAAAGTCAAGCAAAGTTTGCAGATGTCAAAAATAACAGTGTTCCAGTGACCTGATCTGCCCCACTGTGCATATGCATTAATGATAAAGTCTTTACAGAAAGCATGCTGCACTACACTGTCATGGGACCTCTTGCTCATTCAGTGCAAAGAGCTGAACTGCTGGAAAAGCAGGAAATGTGGTAGGAAAAAACCACTGCTGCTGCCTGTGCCATCCCTGAACTGCTTTGTTGTAAACTGCAAAAGGTGTGGGATGAAGGAGGCTGAGACTGCAAGGACTCATAGTACAGTCTTGTGGTTAGATAAGCTGAATAATGCCCTAGAGAACTGGACTTTACTTGCATGTCTTGTAGAGTTCCTCTGTGATGTAAAGGAAGTCATTTAACCCCAGCCTTCAGCAATAAATATTTGTCTGAGCACCTGACTTGTGATCCAGTCTCATTTGTATTAATAGTGAACACTCGCAGGTGTAACTGGAAGTTGTGGTTGGGAAAGATTAACTGTATGGTATAGTAAAGCACTGAGACAATGCAGTGCTCGCTGGTTCAGTCCACACCTTCCATAAAAATGGGGCTTCTTGGTTTTATTCACTCTGTGCCTCAACTCTCGCTTTATCTCCTAGAAAGTGGAGATTATACCAATTTCTTATCTCACAAGGATTGTTGTGAAACATAATTACATCTAGAAGGCACTCAGATAGTATCATGATGAGCACCAGAGGAAAAAAAATTAGCTAATTAACTCAAAATAGTTTGGATAGTGTGCTGAGAAGAAGCTGTAGCTCTATAATTGAACAAAGAGGTAGAAGCAAAATACTGACTAGTGACTCACTGAGTGGAGACAGTCCATTCTGTGAACTGAAACTGGCATGGAAACCCAGAGAAACTGCTGTACACTCCTTAATCTTGTACTTAATGATTATACCCAACACAATGTGATGGCTGGGTTCAGGTTGTGCTATTGGCAAGTTCTCTGGTATCTGAGTTTGTAACCTTAATTTTATTTTCAAATAGGAACCTTCTATATACACTAATGGGGATGGCAGATGTCCTTAATTTGAACAAGTAGAAACAATCCTCTCATCACCATTTAATCAAATGTTTACCTCTTAAGGGTATCAGCTGTAGAGAAGGGAGGCTGGAGAGCACATACCTTCAAAATTATAGCTCCATGGTAGAAAACTATTCTTCCTAAACCTCTCAACTGTCTAAAAATTCAACTGACTCCAGCTTTCACTGTAAAAATTTAATGAACTAAGCTGAAAGCTTCTGTCAAGTCCACAGAAATAGATGTACAAGTCCTATTATCAAAGGAAAAAGCAGCATCATTGAGAATTCTGAAAGGCTGCAGGCATCATTTGGTGCAGTGAGCCAGATCAGCTCGGTAAAACATTGGAACCAGTCAAATGCCATCCAAATTGACTGTTTACTGTACTTTTTAATGTTGCCATCCACACTGGAATTTGTTTTGATCAATTTGTGAAGTAAAGGTTTTTTACTTCAAAAAATAAATGCAAAAGCAATATCCGAAAGCAAAATTTATTCTTGAGTTCCATAAATATTGAATGTTGTTGCAATAAGTTATAGTCTAAATGGGATATGAAAAAATTCCAAATATTTAAATTACCAAAAAAAGCAAATTACTAAGAAATAGTTAATCGAGTATTCCACAATCACAGGCTAATTGTAACCTGCTCAAAAAGCAGTCATTTTGAAGGAGCTTGCAGAGATGTAAGTGTGCATCTTTTTGTATTTAAATGTTAATGGAAGATACATGGCTGAAACCATATGTGGCACTTTGAAAATACATGGTTTGGCATTCTCTTAAGCATTTGCTATTCTACTATTTTTTATAAAAATAAAAAACTATTTTTGTACTGTACAAAATCTCTGTTCCTAAAATGCAAAGACTTTTAGATCTGTAACAAAAAGCAAGCAGGCAGAAAGGGATTTATTAAGATTATGCATTCTTCGTATTAACATCTGTTTTAGCACATACTGGAAGGAAAAACACTTCTAATGTATTGTTTGTGTTTATTAATGGCCATCTTTGATGTTCCTGGATTATAGTAAAGAGTCCTTAAAATACAAATAATCAATAAAACTTGTGCCCACTGTCACAAGCATGAAACACAATATATTCCTATCCTAAATTATTTAAACAGGACTGTTTAAAATTTATGACATTACCCTGGGAAGAGGCACACATGGGATGAGTCATAATTTTTAGAATTTTCATGTGTTATGCAGCAATGATTGCTTGCAGAGTGGCTGACGAAATATTTGGAAAGGGAAAGAGTAATCTTTCCAAATCAAGTTACATAACTTTGATTTACATAAGTGTAATCCATTCAGTAGTCCAAGCAGAAAAGTAATATTTATGATCCAAACACAAAAACCTAGATCTCTAGTTGTAATTCTTACCAGGAAAGCAAAACTGGAACAGGGAAGGTGAGGGAGGAGGGAAGAGAAGAAATTCATCTTTGTGGAAGTAAGCAATGTTTACTGTGCTGCCTCTGGATGTAAGAAAACTGAATACAAATTAAATTGCATAGAAATTCCAATGCAAATTAATAAGATGATTCTGTACATGGACCCTTAAATTCATGATGCCTTTAAGAGAGCCTGCTTTGTGTCAACCCTGCCTATTTTTGGTCCTGAGCTGACCACTTATATAAGGAAATGCTAGAAGACATGGAGATATGGCAGCTTTCCATCAGCAGACTGGCTCTACTTGCTGTTCCCAAGGGACTTCTTCGACCCTTGATGTCGCTGTAAAGCCACTGCAGCATGTGCAGCTCCTTATCAACTCACCATATGTGTATCTTGTTGGGTATGTATGTGCCTACGAACACATGTACATGAGTATGCTCATCAAAGAAGGATGAGATTTAGAAAAAGATTAAATCCATCTCTGCTATATTTAATCCGGAAACAATCTTTAGAGATGCCCACTAGATCTTCAGAGTTAAAGTTGCTGAAACTCTCAAAATATATTTAACTTCTGGACTGCTGAAAAACATCTTTAGCACTATCTCAGAAGTTCACTTAGGAATCATTTATTTTCAAAACTCAACTACAGCAAATTAGTATACACAGTTATATAACAAAAACTATTCTGAAAGGAATAGATTTTATCTAGCAGAAATAATTATAACAAGCAGCAATGGCTAAATTCCCTAAATGAGCTTAATTCACTCCTTTTCTGCAGATTTACTATGCAGAACTCTGAATCCCAGAGCTACAAACAGTATTTTTCAGGCTATTGCTGGGTTTTTTTCACAAAAGAGCTGGGCCATTACCTATCCAGCTGGACAGTTCAACAGCTGCAAAAGACTTACTGCCCCAACAGAAGGACAGCTGTGCTTGAGATCCTTGCTGTCATCCTCTCTGGATCTAAATAAAGTGGCTCCCTCACTGAGTCCGTCCTGTTAGTGGCAAAATGAGGGACACATTTTCTTGCTTTCATTCAAGGCATTCACAGCTGAGAAATCCCTGATCCACTCTCAACAGTGCAATGTGCTCAGGCTGGTCAGGCTCTCCCTAAGAATTCAGCTACTATGAACTTCATCCAAAGTGTAACAAACTTGTACTGAAAATGATCAAATTCCGTGTTTGCCAATGACTTACAAATTAGACAAACTTGAGTGAGGGTTTTATAGGAATGGCCAAAAATCTGCTTGATGCCATGTTTTGTGTACTTTTTCAAAAGCACAAGGAAAGTGGAACACCACAAAGGAAAAATGATCAAAACTCAGTATATACTAAACAGAGTATTCTCTGGGTAATCCATTACAGCTGAGACATAAACAAGAATAAACAAATGCGTACAAGAACACACACATTTATAGCCCAAGAGGAGGCAACACAGCATAAAGTCGTTTGGCCAAACTGATAGTTGATGCCATCTAGAAGTCCATCACAACACTGCTAAAGCTTCCTTACAACGTATAATGATACAAACATCGCCTGGGTGAAACCTGCAGAATTTACAAGTCAATTTTTTGGGGGTCAGCCTGACAATGCAGCCCTAAGTAAATGCCATATTACAAGAGAGGATGTGTCAATAGCAATGGTAATATATACACACCGATTTTAATTCTGTATTTCTGGTACATGCCACATATACACTCTTTGACTTCACAGAATGATATTCTTAAGAGTATCGACAAGTGGGCTACATAAAGTTTACCTGCAAATTGCTCCTGAGTTATAAATTACTTTCTTTCACATGACATCTTCAGTGATTAATAACAAATACAACTTGACACTACTGCAAGTTTCTATCTGATGCAATGCAGGACACAAATAATGTTGTAGTAACTAACCACAGGCAGTCCAAAATCCCTTGTCCCCATCCCCAAATTAGATCAACATTTTTCCTATTGCCTCACGGTTAAATTAAAACTTAAACAAAAAATTAAAAATCAGTAATTTATAAACTGATTTACTTATTTCAAGCATGCATACATTTCCAAACTTTGCAAACTGATATATTTTGAGAAAGCATTAGCAATACAGACAAGGATCTTACAACAACATACAAAGTAAGCAAATGGTGACACACAGAATACCGCAAACAAAAAACCCCCTGAGATTAGCTCAGTTGGTTAGGGCATAGTGCTAATAACACTAATTGTGAGTTTGATCCCTGTATTCACTTAAGAGTTGGACTTGATCATCCTTGTGGGTCCCTTTCAACCCAGAATATTTTGTGGTTTTGTGAAAATAACTGAGCCTTAATCAAACTGAGTCCTGACATAAACTGAGGTTAGAGGGGCAATATAAACCAGTGGAATTATTTTTTCACTATATGTATGCTAAATTATGCTAATTATTGCAATTAACCTCACCAATAGATGAAAATCAAGACCCAAAAGGAAATGGCTAGGAAACAATGGAAGCAAGGCAATGGCAGTAGAGAATGCTGATGTCTAAAGATGACAGATTTCCTTGGGTTCTCCGACCCTCAACCACCTCCCTACACACACAGATTGGAACTGAGGTTTACAGCTATTTTACCACTGAATGACTATAGGTTTTACAAAGAAGAATTCACATTTTTTTAGCTAGTATTCAATAGAACTTCGGGAAATTGTATCTTTATTATAGAGAAAAATTTGCCCAGGCAAACTGGATGCCCCAACCATCACTACACACAGGTAACTTGGTCAACACCAAGGCAAAGCACTTTCATTTTTATCAAAGGTAAAACACAGAAACATAGGTCGCAGAACGACTGAAATTTAGTTATACGGTACACAGACAGGTAACAGACATTATTTTAACTACCATAAACAATACCTTTTTTTTTTATCTAATACATAGAGAGATTTCTTAAATTATGTGAGATCTGGCTATTTAAAACAGAATAATACCATAACTTGTTAGGAATACATACTGATAAGCTACATTTAATGCATTTTAATGCTTAAAAACATTCTTTTAAAAGTCTTCTTTTTATTTTCATGTGCAAAATGGAAAAGTAATCCACATCTTAGGAAAATAACACTCTATCATCTTCTTGAGTAACCTTTTTATTATTTTACCGAAGTTAAAACTCACATGGAACCATCCTAAAGCAGTTTAAAATAAGATAGAGGAAATTTTAAAAGAGGAGCTTAGCCAGACAGCCTGGGTATCACAATTCCTCATTGGTTCACCCCACACAGAAACAACTCTCATTTAATTAAAAGCAACTTAATGGCTTTGCCTATTGGAAATCCAGTGGGCACAAGTCTGCCCAAAGACAGTATGCAAGCTTTAGTCTATGCATTTTCGCTGTATGGGGTAAAAAATCCCAAGTCAGAAAATGTGTAGAAATATAAATGAAAGGAATTTAAGCTAGTGAGGTGAAAGATGTTAGAAAACAGGGGTATGACAAGCAAGATTAGTTATCAGTAATCTCTCCTGGTCTTGGAGTACTCTCTCTTACCAGTTTTACCTGGTAAGAATTCTGATCTAAGGCAAGCACATCCACTGAGATGATTCCACGAGAGTCAAAAGCTTATGGGGCGAAGCAGAGAGGGACAAAAAAAGCCAGATAATTAGAGAGCAGCTGATGAAATTATAGACTAATCATTAGACAATTACTCAGACAGATGAAATTACACATGATGCTATCACAATTACCACAAAGTTATCAAAGTTACAGTTTTTTACATGAATCCTAAATGTAAATCCATTAGATGTTGGGAATTAAATTGCTCCTAGAGCCTGTTTATTTCAGTTATCTTAGTAGAAGGACATGAACATATGGTAGAAAATTGTCCTTGCCTAAAATTACTTTGCTTCTACTATGTACATTATCAACATGCAGACAGGGAACGGCACTGCCACATGTAGAGAAGGGAGTAAGAGGATAAGAATGAGCGTGAACAAAGGAAGGGCTTCCTACCATCCCTTTCACACAAACTAATGCAGTATTATTTGCTGGAACAGTAAAAATTCATAGCACTTCATAGTCCAAAAAGACCACCCACAGCTGTGGTACATGTACCTGGCATTAGGAATACATGGAAAAAAAACAGGAACAGGCACACAGAAGTGAGAAGTCTGACTCAGACAGATAACCTGATACTATAAAGCAGATGTGGAGTGAAAAAGAAATGCAGATCCACCTGCTTAGAGAGTATAATATATAGTCAGCATCACAGTGCACTGAGAGAGCAACATAATGTCACTGAAGGAGAAAACACTTCTGTAGTGAAAAGAAATAAACTTCACCTCACTAGTAAAGAAACGAGCAAGCTCCACAGGGACTCAGCAGATGTCCCCCGTCCTTCCCCAAGCTCCCCAAAACCCAAAAGAAACAAAGCTGAGAACAAAGCAAACAAGAAGCATGAGAGATCTCTGAACTAGAGCTGCTGCCTGCAGATAAGAATGAAAGGCCTTCCACTAACAAATGAGACAAAGCCAGAACAACCAAACGTGGAAGAACACTAAGAGGACAGTTTTGACCAAGCTGGTGTGTTCTATTTCTTTACTCATTTGCATTTTTCCCCTTCCAACATCAAGAACACAAGGGAGCCTTTGCTCTACCCAGAGTCCTATTTTTGCAACTACTTTGCCTGCCAGTTCAGAAAAGACTGCAAACTTTCCAAGACTGAAAATTCCTCTGGTTCTAGTCCTCGAAATAAAAATACCATGCCAATAGAAACCCTGGAGGTCACCTCTTCATCTAGCATCAACAGAAAATATTCTAAAATCTCTAGAGCATTTTAGTGGTCAGCATAAGAGTAGCTATAATTCAAAACCACTAAAGACAATGAGCAGTATGGGAATTATTTTCTGAACTATTAAAAACTTCTTCATTTGCATAATATGTAAGAACAGAAAAAGAAATGGAAATTAATTCCTTACCACTGGAAACCAGAATTCTGATTTTCAACTAAAAGGATAAGATCACACATTTCCAAATTACAAGATGAGGGCAGATGATTTAGTGCTGTTTCCCATTTCTGAGAAACAGAACAAATAAAATCCTTATTTATTTATTAAAGCCAGCATTTTGATTCTTGTGAACTCAGGGAAGTGAATATTTCATTGAAGTGTTTCCAGCTACACAAAAACAGATCAATGTCCTTGAACTAAAAAATACAGCAGAAAGCCAAGGCCTATACAGAAACAAAGGCCACTTATCCAGGCACCATAATTTTCAGTGCATGTAAAAATTCCCCAAACACTTACAGTGCTCTCTTCTCTAGGAAACAAGTGAAAAAGTATTGGGGAACTCCATATTGCCAACATCTGTTTTCACTGTTCTGTATTTTTCCTCAGTTTGTAAACAAAAGACTTGCTTCCTCAACTTTTCCTACCTGCAAGCTGTTAAAGTTATCCTGGGCACTGACGGTTAAGATCAATTCTCTTCTCTACTATCACAAAACCTAACTACAATTTTTTAAGCTCCACTAGCCCCTCAATTAAATTTAAATGCTTCCAGTCTTCAGTTTTCAATAAGCACCTATCCCTGTGGCTAGGAAGGTAACCTGGTTCACTCAGCAGACCAGCAAGGAGGTGTGAGGCTTAGCTCATTCAGAGTCTGCTGATGCAGACCAGTGCCTCGTGCTGGCAAGCTGAGGTTTCGTGGGAATGGAGACAGAAGCAAATCTGGGAGAATAGTGGTGATGGACACAAGGAAGAAATAGTCTCCTTCCTATTGCTTTTGTTCTTTCTGTTGTTGGGGCCCTCTGAGATGGGAGACACAGGAGGAATTACATCTCCTTTGTTCTCTCTTTTTCCTTGATTCTGTGCTTCATTTCCTTTTCTTGCACTAAAGATCAGAGGAAGCGGAAAGTATTGTTACAGGGAATAAGGAGCCAGAGGTCTAAGGCAATTGTAGATCCATTCATAACAGCCAGCAGACTCAGAATTATGAAGAAATTAATCATCTGAGACCAATGCTTTCCAGGTATTTTTCTTCCTGTTATGAACGTTGATCATAACTACAGAGGAAACAGCTGCTACTAGAACAGACAGAAGAATCAATTTTGTTTTCATTTGGGGCTTTTTATTTGAAACTAATCGAAATATCAGAACAATAGAGTCTACAAAAGGTACCCAGAATAACACAGAATCTTCCGTTGATTTCAAGTCACATGTTACTTACATACAGAAACAATTTCATTTCAGTAGCTTATAGTCCTAGTGATATTGAGCAAAGGCACCTGCAACTGTCTTGGTTGCACATGCACTGTAGTAATTATGCATGCAAATGAGGAAATTAGACATTTATGTGGTTGATCACCAGTATAATTACTATAACTGAATATACGATCATGGTAACTGTACACACAAATTACACATGCATGCAGTTTTAAAAACCAAGTGTTGCATTCATTGTCTCTCTTTTGGTAACATCCTATGGAAACACTCCTCCACTGGAAACAGTTAAAAAGTATTAACTTTTAAAAAGATGTACATTTATTCAACTGCCGACCGAACATTAAAAAAATATAACAATCCAGTAATTTTGTTTTCCAAGCTGATATATCAGCAAAATCTCACTACTGTCATAAGATTTACCAAGTTGAAAAGAATAAAACATTTAAACATAGCCTCTTATTTCTCCTTCTTATATGTATTTATTAACCTGTAAGTTCATTAAGATAGTAAAGGTGATTATCTGAAAAAATAACACATATGAACAAAATTTTTAACAAGAGCTGAGCTAAATTTCATTAGCTCATCACAACTCTAATAGGGGTAAGTGGAAATATTTTAGAAATTTGGATTTTTATCAATCTAAACATAAATGTACAGGATTTGACTATACTTTAGACCAAAGGAGTTGGTGCATTCAAACGCATACGAGGTATTTTTCTAAGGTACATAACAACATGGAGAATATGCTTTCGTGTCTCAAGCCCAGATTTTGATCCATCCATATTAACATAAGGAACAATTTTGCATTTATTATTAAGTATTTCAAAGAATATGACAGACGTAATAAAATATTTAGATATTGCTGTATTCTGGCAGATCACGGCGTAGTCGTATTGCCTTCAGCTTCTCTACTTTGATTTTTGTTCGCAACAGTTCTTCTTCCAGTTGTTGCTTTCTTTTCAAACCATCCCTTTTTTCTTGGACATAAAGACCGATTTTTCTTTGATTTTCTAATATTATTTGATGCTCTTCTTTCAACATTTGTAACATCTGTGGGTCATAACCACATATTGGTCTAAAGCGTTCTCCAACCTCAAGCCTGAAAAACTCATCTCTTCTTGGTACAGGGGATGGAGACATCATCACTCTCATATCAACTGAAGATACTGATGTTGAAGGAGACCTTTCCATAATATGTACCAGCTGGTGTTCTTCCTCTTGTTCTAAGTTCTCATTTTGCTGTGAGTCTATAATCAAAGAAGGAGGAGGTTTGACATCCTCTTCTGATTGCAAGTCCATCATGACTGTTGAAGGATGGTGATCCAGCATTGCCTGTGGTGAACTGGTACCAGCAATTGTTTCTTTATCGATACCAGCACTAGAACACACAAAATCATATTTAAACAATCCATTAAAAACTATTTGAAACGGCATAGCTGTAAGTAACCAAAGGTTCATTTGAGTACTGCTCTGTTATCTATGCCTGGGACCCTACTTCGTTATCTGAACTCTACCTGTACCCCTCTTTCTTTTCACCACACAGGCACAGCCATGTGTCATTCAGATCCTATTGCTATAAAGGCAGTACAGCCAACAGAGAACTCGCCTGGGAGGCCCTTCTGGCACTGGAGAAGCAAGGAGGGCTATTAGTGACAAATGACAATATTTAAAAAAAAAAAAGGCAACAAGTCAGGAAAGCAACAGAGGAAAGAGTTTATATAATGCAATTTTACAAGGAGATAATTTAGGTTGAATGGAGAGAAACATTTCTATCTCCCCAATTTATTAATCTTCCCATTCTAATGTGCTTGCTCTTTCTGATTCATGCACTCAACTATATGGAGTTTTTTAAATGTACAATAATCACTAAATAAAATTACACAAAGAGCTCTGGGAGAAGAAACCAGAGCCCAAATGATAACCTTGCCAGTAGATTTGGGAATCAAGGTAGTCCCTGCTCCTTCTCTTTGAAGGGGCAATCTTAATATTTTTCTGAAGTTTCAAGAGAAGACACAGAAGTGTTTCTATTAAGAATAGCCTATAGTTCTGTGTATTTCCTTTCAAAAGAACAACACCCACTTGACTCATCTGTCTTTGTGTAAACCCCTGAGTCAGCAGCATCTCAAATCATGATGTGACATTGCATTGGCTTTGATGATAATAATGGCTCAAGCTTTTCCTGACACTTCTCTACCATCAGTTTTGTTTGAAACCCTACACTTCTGCACATCACTCCTCTATTCAGGTAATGCTTTTTTAAGCCAGATCAGCTTCTTCTATCACAGTACATATCTGCAAAGAACAAATACTTGCAGCATGACTGGGAAGGTAGCATAGTGTAACATGGGAAGGGGAATATATTAACTTGGTATTGACAGTGAAGCCAATCCATCCTCATGGCCATGACCGTCTAAAATAGGGTCTATAACCGGTGGTTTCAGATTTGAGACACTTCCCAACCCTCTGAAAACTAGGGTGCCACTAGCAGTTAAAGGCAGTGAGTGGATTCATAAATAATAGAACATTCATGGCTGTTCCCCAACGCGAGGACCCAAGTTGCCCTCTATTAAACTGGGGGCTGAAAGGTGGGGTTTTTTACACTTTTTAAATGTCTTGAAAGCCCTACAACCTACACACTATCTGATTATTAAAACACTGTCTGGTTAGTAATAGATGCGGGTTCAACTTCCCAGAACCAAAGCAGAAATGAAATTTGTACTTCCTATTCTCATGTAAATGCACTAACTCCTTAATAAAAAGGTGGCATGATCATAACTCCGGGATCTTCCATGGTCTTCAAAACTTTTTGTTTAAAATAAATAAGCAGTCATGGTTGCAATTTCCAAAGGACCCCGACTAGCCTGTCATTCATGACATGAAAATACATTTTGTAGAATAAAAGCATGAATACTTCGCAATAATCAGTTGTAAAAATGTTCATCAGGGTTAAAGCAATGTATTTTCAAGAAATTAAGCCTATCAACCACACAAACTATTTTAACCAAAGATTCTTTAAAAAAAACCCAAAACTGTTCATCTGAAGCAGGTATTGAAAACTGACCTTTCATTAATCCTCCAAAGAAAACGTCAAGGTAATCTTAATTCTATTGAGTGTTACCTGAGCTGTCTATGGAGTATCAATTATATCACCTTACTGTCTCTTCCTCATGCCACAAAGCTTCACCTTTTCCTATACACTTCTTTCTCACATTCCCTTTACTCCTCTCACTGAGCATCGGAAGCATTATCCTGAACACAAATTTTCACTTGTTTTCCCCAGTGCTGACTGTAATTCCGGGTTTCCTCCCTCTTCATAACCACAGCTTCTAATACAGCTTCCCTCATTCTTATTTGCTGGCTCCTGGCCAGCTTCTAGCCTGAGAAAATAGGAAACAACCAGCAGGAGAAGCAGGTCATTCTGACAAAAGGAAACTGAGAGAGAGCAGAAAGAGAAAGTGAGGGAGGTTAAACAGAAGTAAGAAAGGTAAGATTTAGTCTAACATAGACTAGAGCCTCCAAACAGTGAAAAAACCCCATCTTTTAAAGTGCAATCCACACAGAACTAGAAAACTACCAAATCTTCAGGTAACTCTGATGAGGCTTATTTTTTTTTCCCCTTAGTCAGCCTCTTAAAAGGAAAACAATTAGACAGCAAAGACAGAAAGAAGGAATTGAGAAACAAAAGAGCGGCCTGTATGGTGGTTACTAATGTTGTTTCTGACAACTTGACTGAAAGAAAGACAAACAACAGTTACCACAATTGGGGCATGGTGTTTATAACCCTGCAGGCACCCATGATTCACCAGGTTTTGTTTAATCACAGTGAGCTAGAAATTGCTTAAAGGTGCGATTAAGAATTTGGATTCATTTTAAGTTGTATTTCCCCCCTACAAAACCTAAACCACATCCTGGTGAGTTAAAACCCAATACAGGGTTTATAAAATTAGGGTAAAATGCAACTCAGAGTTAAAATTAGAACTATCAAATAATGATGTATTTGGGCAGGAAAAAAAAAAATCTTTTAAATTATATTCTTTTCCTTCAGCACATAGTCTAGTGGTTGTTCCTAAAATAAACTATTTTGGGTAAGCAGTAATCAAAGTTCCCATAAAGGACTGCAAAAAATGTTTAAATTATAAGAGACAAACTATGGAGATCATTAGCTCTTAATCATTCACTAAAAGCGTCAGTGCTTTTTATAAGCCGATCTACAAACCAAAGTTCTCACACTATTTTTTCTTTCCCCTCCTTAGAAAAGTTGGTAGTCAAGACACTGCAACCTTTATTAGTGCAATTAAAAGCCTCGTTTTGTTCCAGAGAATTCTTTGGAATGGTTCCTCCAGGGGCATTCACCAGGAGCAGTAGCACAGCCCAGTTGCTTTAGACTTCTTTACGCAAAGGACCCACAACAGCATATTTTTAGAGCATCTGGTATGTTGGGATTTAGACAATTGTTACCATTCAGTTCAACCAGTGGCACTATGAGTCCAATTCAGCAAGTGTGCGCATGCCAGCTTTTCTTAGGGTGTTACGCTGCTGCACCCACTGTCAATATATCTGCTTAAAATACGGAAAGTTTGCTTCCCATTAATCTGCTTGGGAAAATAAGAAAAATCAGAGCTTTCTCAAGGTTGCTGGGGAGTTATTTGACTCCCCACCCTGGGCCCCCCCCGCCCCCAGCTTAGTTTTTGTATCTGGAGGAACCAAAACCTGACCCAGGCATTTTTTGATCCCTCAAGGACCAATACAGAACCAGCAGAGTGTTGCAAGTCAGATATGAGGGGCATTAGCCAGCTGTGGGAGAAAGCCTGAACGCTGCCTGCCTGTATTATGTCTGGCTCAAATCTAGACAGTGTGTCTCACTTTACTGAGCAGTAAAAAAATAGAAATCTTACCAAAAAAAAAAAAAAAAAGAAAACTTCTAGTGCTGTACCTCTCAGTTTCTCTCTGTATTTAAACTACCTCACGTATGACACAGAACTGCTTGGAGTTTAGACTGCAATTAGCTTTGCTCCGGCTTCAGGGAACCACTGTCAATGCAAGAAAAGTATAATTTAAAAAAACATTTGCACTCACAAAGGCACTGCAGTGTGGAGTCTTTTTTTTTTTTTAAGGGTCAGGAACAGCTAAACCATAACATGCACGCACCAGAGTAAATGAAAGAAAAAAGATGTATGAGTGAGGTTTCTTAGCTCTGTGAACTAACTTTATTAAATATCCTATATAAGCTGGTAATAGTTCCATATGTTGCAAAATGACTGCAGTATTACCTTAAATGGAGGAGAATAGCCATCACTTTGCCAGTGTTTGAATAATCTGCCTATTAAAAGGTAGGGGAGGGGTAGAGGTTGGAGCTACTATTTCCCTTTGATTCTCTCTTAACCCTCACTTTCCAGAGTATGACAAAGACTCTGAAACAAGCTTTGAAAAAGAGCTGAAAAAAAAAAAAAAAGAAAAAAGAATGCAGTGCTAAGTCACCATAAAGCTTCCTACAAAACAAAAGCAGTATTATTTTTGTCATTGTTCCCCATTTGGGAATTTCCTCTGATAAACATTTCCTTTAGGAGCCTGAGCACAAGCAAAAGCGTTACAGAGTAGATAGGAGGCGCCATAATTTCCATTCAGTAACAAAATAAAAAGAATTGTCTCACCTTTGAACACCGCTCCTGTCTCTTAAACACACATTGGAAATCTGTGGAATCATCTCCACAACTTTCTTGGTTGGCTCGGAAATGCTGCTTTTACAATCTGAGTGAGTCTCCTTTTGCTGCAATAGCTCCTGTTTGGCATATTCTTTGAGCCTCTTGTACAGCGTGCGCAGGCCCTGTGCAGTACGAGGAGGGCGATCTACTCCGATGGCATTGTAGTTATCAGCTATGATATCCCAGCATTTGTTTTTTTCCACTATTACAGAATGCTTATTGGTATGTTCCTCGAGAATTTTAACATACGGCTTCACGAGTTTTAGCAAATCGAGCTTTTCAGATAAGGTAAAATTAGAAGATCTGGCCTTCCCCACCATTGTTATCTTTGAATTAAGGAAGCCGTTCCTGGAGCCACCATGCAGTCCCTAGCTCTGCTCAGCTCTTTTTCACAAACAGAAAAAGATCAGGCTTAACTAGGCTAGTCTCATTTAGGCCCACGCCTACAAGGGAGGGTTTATTAAAATTCCTTCAGCTTAAGCTGACGCAGGTTCAGGAAATCTGCTTAAGCCAAGCCTGACCTACATAAGGCTTCAGACTGAAGAAGGCGAGAAGAAACAAGCAAAATACACTTTTGTATGAAGAGACCAGACATATGCAGGATTTAGAAACATAAAGGTTTAAAGATTAGCATGTTACCCAGCTAAAAATTACCTAATTTAGCTTGAGTAACAAGCTCTGACACATCTCCCCAGCTCCCTCGCACGTATCTCAAAGTGAAACCGTGCTGGGGCTGATTTTACGTGTACCGACGTCCCCCCAGAACGCAACAATTGCTTTGTGCGCGGCTCGGCTCGGCTCGGCTCGGCTCGGCGCGGCGCGGTGCGGGGCGCGGTGCGGGGCGCGGCGTGTGCGGGCAGAGCCCGCGGCGCCATTTGCATAGAGCCGGTCCTGCTGTCCGCCACCGCGGGGCGGCATCTCCCGCGGCCCCCGCCTGCCTGCGCTCGGCCCGAGCCGCAAAGCTCGGCTTCCTTCGCCCGCCCGCACTTGGCAGCGCCCGCCGCCGGGGCTCCTTAAAGAGCCCGCTGCGCTCCCCGCCGCCAGCGGCACCACCGCGCCCCGGCATCACCCCCGGCATCGCCCCTCGGTACCCTTCCCTGGCATCACCCCCGGCATCGCCCCTCGGTACCCTCCTTTGGCATCACCCCCCGGCATCACCCCTCGGTACCCTTCCCTGGCATCACCCCCGGCATCGCCCCTCGGTACCCTTCCCCGGCATCACCCCTCGGTACCCTCCCTTGGCATCACCCCCCGGCATCGCCCCTCGGTACCCTCCCTTGGCATCACCCCTCGGTATCCTTCCTTGGCATCACCCCCCGGCATCACCCCTCGGTACCCTCTCTTGGCATCACCCCCCGACATCGCCCCTCGGTACCCTCTCTTGGCATCACCCCCCGACATCGCCCCTCGGTACCCTGCCTCGGCATCACCCCCGGTATCCCCCCCGGCATCGCCCCGCTGCGATGTGCGGGGCGGCACAAGGGCCGGGGTGCAGCCGTGTCACGCACCCTGCGCCCCACAGCGTGCCGCGGTTTTCATACTGTCCACCAGCAAGCAAATCGCTCCTATTGTAACACATCCAGACATTCTCTGAGGATTTAAAACAAAAACAAAACAACAACAAAAAAAATCTGATTTTTGTTAACAAGACGTGTCTGCATTCCTGATGTTTGCTCGACAACGCAGCACCTTAAGCCAAGTCTTCACATAAAAACGCGTGCAAGGCTTTATATTTGTGTGGTCTAAACTAAACCAACAAATGAGGGGAAGAGAAAAACCTGCAGATGGAAGGAGAGGTGCTTTCAAACACGAAAAGCAAAAACTAAGTTTGAAAAATTACGTACTCCATTGAAAGAGTCTGGAGGGTGGAAACAAACACCATTTGAGATAGTGGCAACAGCTTCCTAAGCTTAACATGTTCAGCCTTGAAAACAAGGGAGCCTGGAAGGGGGGGAAGGAAAGAGAAATAATTATAGCTTGAAATATCCTAAGGCTATAAAGATCTAGGTATAAACTTGTTTGCTCTAAGGGGAGAAAACCCAAAGCAGACACAAGCCGCATTCAAAACAAGAAATTCACATTAAACAAAGAGAGACTTTTAACTGCTAAAAATCAATTAGCATTTAGAGTAACAAGCAATTCTGGAACCCTTTCTGAGAGTTGGCCTGCCTGTACCACCTAACTAAATTGCGACCAGTCCACTTTGCTGGAATTGCTTTCAAGCCAAGATTAAATAAAGCATTTTATTGTTTGAAGCCTATTACACTCAAATTTGAGAAACAAAATACTCTTGTGGTTAGAAGCACTGTATGAAAACCATCACTTTTAAACACCTAATCCGTCCCTATTTCCTCTCACTTTGCACTTTACTAATATTAACAGTAGAAACCTGGTGGTTATCCTCTTTTTCCTAATTTATGCACTTGGGTGTTCTTTTGTAACCGAAAAACTATTGGATGTGCTTCAGGTAGTTTAGGCTCTAGCAGTACCAGAATTGAGTAGTCACAGGCAAGCCTATGCTGTACCGTCCTTTGTTGAAGCAGTTGTGCAGTGCCCACCCAGTCTCTTGACTTTTTAGAGGCAAAAAGAAAGAAGTCAGTGTTATGCTGTGTACTTAAAGGCTCCTTCCCACAGACACAAAAAGTACAGATGAACAGTGTCAGGCAGAGGAACCCCAATAACCTGAATGAAAGAGACCAAGCCCTCAGTTCAGCTGTTCCCGGGGTCTGGGATCAGATCCAGAGGGACAAGCCCACAGGAGAGGCTCTTTCTAGATCACCCAGCAGACTGAAGGAGGGGCTTACTGTCCACTGGGTATGGGATTCATTGTGAGATACCAGGAACAGTATTTTGGGACTGCCAAATACAGTACAGGATATTTAGAGGAAGAACTGAAAGCAAGACAAGGGAGGGTGAACCACAGAAGTGGTTTGGGACAGAACAAGGGTAGGAAGATACTGGGGGGAAAAAAAGGAGTTAAGAGGGGCCAGGTGCATGTAAACAGGTGGCTGCTCAGTACAGTTTTTCAGCCATGCCCTGCATCTGATCGTTGCAGATCATCTTGTTAAACTGCATTTGTAACAAACTATTTTCCTGTGTGAGGGGCATCTCCATTCTGCATAACCATGTATGGAAGCATATATGCCAGCAGCTGGAGTTGCACCACGGGTCACAGGGGCCCAGGTGCTGAAGGCACCAGCCACAGTGGAGAGGCCGGAGCCCAGGCACACTGCCTGGATACCTATGTCAGTATGTGGCCTCTGACAAACACCAAGCCAGACTAGCCAGGCAGTAGGCTTGGGAGCCAAGAACTGGAATGACGGTGAGTCTGGGCTAGATACTGCAGAAACTAGAAGGTCTGAGATTTGGCTACTGGAGGGACACCAGGGGACTTGGGGACTGGCCACTGGCAAAGTCATAAATCCAGACCAGCTGCCAGAGAGACGCAGGGCATGTTTGTGAGGCAAGTGGGAGACCAGGGGATCCAGGGTCCAGGAACTGAGCAGAGTAAGAATTTAAGGCCACTTGCTGCTGGGTCCATGTTGTGTACATAGGTATTTGCCACAAACAGGCTTTCATCGCAGTCAGACAGTGATGGGAAAGGATGAGGCCATTGAAGCCGCTTGTGTTTGCATGAGTGCTGCATTTTTTGATGTCTGGCTGTATATACACATGTAGTGTGCACATGTGCCTCTGGGGGATACATCCTTGTGGTCCTGGCCACAAGGAACTGCAGCAGTCTCCTCTATAATGGGCTACCAGATGCAGCAACTCGTAATATTAGGCCTATCTAAACTTGCATTACTCTATCACCTTACTGCTTAATGTTGTCAGACAGACCAAGTTTACACACTCAAGTAATTATAGAAAAATACTGCTATAAAATTTTCTTTTGAGCAAGTGCCTGATGGAATGTCTGAATTACATATTGTTCTGCATGAGTGTAAAATAACCCTTGTAAAAAATGAAGCTGGCTGCCAACCAAGACTTTTTCTTTCCTTTTTTTTTTTTTTCCGCTTTTAAAATAGGTCTGCTCATCAGTCTAAGGTCATAGCAGTACTTGGATGAGAAATCAAAGAAGGTGGAAAGCCTGGATATTAATGATACATACAGACTTTGAGCTGAAACAATAGGTGTAGCCCCAAGACAATTACCAAAAAAAAAAGTCTACAATCCACCCTTCATCCTACACCTTCCACCAACTCTTGCACTTATGCAACATAGTGCACAGCCAGTTCAGCAAGACAATCCAGCTACAGAATAATCAATTATTTATTTATTTTCCAAGCATAATAATTTAATAATTAGTTTAAGTCAACATAAATGTGGGACATTGCTATAGCAGTAATTTCTGTCTCCCCCAAACTGTGGCATCTTCCTGACCCTTCACTGTGCTGATATGAACACTCACAAATCTTCTGAGCAGCTCAGATCAGGGAACTGAGTTGTCTTCACATTAATCATTTGGTTCAATATGACCAAGTGCTGGGTCCTGCACTTTGGCCACAACAACCACACGCAGCACCACAGGATGGGGACAGAGTGGCTGGAGAGCAGTCCAGCAGAAGGGGACCTGGGGGTTTGGGTTGACAGGAAGCTGAACATGAGCCAGCAGTGTGCCCAGGTGGCCAAGAAGGTCAGTGGCATCCTGGCCTGCA
The DNA here is from genome assembly GCA_035222235.1 of Margarornis squamiger. Classification (NCBI taxonomy): domain Eukaryota; kingdom Metazoa; phylum Chordata; class Aves; order Passeriformes; family Furnariidae; genus Margarornis; species Margarornis squamiger. The sequence continues at coordinate 127,482,543 of JAWWTY010000077.1, forward strand.
TCAGGAATAGTGTGATCAACAGGACTAGGAACTGATTCTTCCCCTGTACTTGGCGCTGGTGAGGTCACACCTCAAGTGCTGTGTCCAGTTCTGGGCCCCTCAATTTAGGAAGGATGCTGAGGTGGTGGAGCATGTCCAAGGAAGGGCAACGGGGCTGATGAACAGTCTCAAGCACAAGTCCCATGAGGAATAGCTGAGGGAGCTGGGGTTGTTTACCATGGAGAAAAGGAGGCCCAGGGGAGATCTTATCACTTTCTACAACTACCTGAAAAGAGGTTGCAGCCAGCAGGGGGTCAGTCTCTTCTTCCAAGCAAATAGCAGTAGGACAAGAGGGCACAGTCTTAAGCTGTGGCAGGGGATGTTTAGGTTGGACATTAGGAAGAAGTTCTTTACAAAGACAGTGATTGGACATTGGAATGGGCTGCCCAGGGAGGTGATGGAATCACCAACCCTGGAGGTATTTAAGAAGAGACTGGATGTGGCACTTAGTGCTGTGGTCCAGTTGACAAGGTTGTGTTGGGTCAAAGGTAGGACTCAGTGCTCTCAGAGGTCTTTTCCAACCTAGTTGATTCTGTGATTTTTTCTGAGCTGGGTTAGTTTTAACCACCAGCAATTCCCTGATCCAGTATGCCACAGGACAAATAACCTCCAAAAAGAAATACATCAAAAACTTCTTCAGGCTCTATCTGGATCATTGTAGGGTGAATTGCAAACCGTATTCCTAAAGACTTTTAACACAACTGAGGGGACAACAAACCACAGGTATCAGTGAGGAAATTCTGGTCACCACTAAACAAACATACATGCACCCCTCACATAACTTCACTGTCTTCTATATCTCCTGTTTTAACCCTATGCGCAAGGTACAGCTCATTTATCCTTCACATTTTTAAGGTGGAATTCACTAATCTCCTCAGAATTCTGAAACTAGAAGAGTTTTGCATTTGGGATTCAGCTTCTTTTTTTTCTTTTTTAATTTGCTTGTTTCTTTCCTTTTAAAAACCCAGATGCTTCCCAACTTAAATGTTAATAATTAAACCCCCAATTTTCAAGTGGATGAAATCTTCTTATTTAGAAGTTCATGAAAAATGGAAACTGAGAATAGATCAGAAGATTTTTCTAGGGAAAGAAAAATCAGCATGATTATTCAAAATCCAAGCAACCTTGCTAAGGTTACAAAACTTCAACAGTTGGGAAATAAGACTGAAAACTACAGGTAACAGGTAAGTTCAGGTTTTTGCTGTGAAAAAGTCTAGAATTAATGCCAAACAAAGATACAAACAGTGCAATCTGGAGAGCTATTGAGATGAACAAATCACAGCTACAATACAGTCAGGATTAAGGTGGCCAAAGTACTATGAATTGCTGAAAAAACTCAATGGGCACAAATTTTACAAGTGATAGGTTTGTATCATGGCCAGTAACTGTGTCAAGTGGCCCTTGTAAATTTAGGCACATTATGAGACAGAACACCCTAAAAAGGAGAATATCTTAAATGAGGGGAGCATCTTAGAAGCAGAGGGAGTATCCTTTTCACACAGAACTGAGGCAGAATCTCTCCATGACAGACAAAAAAAGAATCACTATAACGGACGTGATTCAAAAGCACAAAGGCATCTGTGAGAATTGAGGATGCCCTAAGAAAAAAGCTGTCTAGAAAGATGCAGTTTGGATCAGACAGCAAACATGAATATGTTGAAGGGAACGACACCAGCTTAAGTGATTCAGGCTGCAACATTCTAGTGCAGAAAATACCAAATCAACAGATTGGTAAGCCCTGTGAAGTTGCTCTGTCCACAAAGTGGTAGCCTCAGGATAAGTCTGCAGGACTTCTGTTCTTATTTAGTAATACACAAGCAAACCAGCTCTGCAGAGACCTGGGGTTAGCATTTGCAATCATCTAGGAGCCTGAAAGTCTTAGAGAACAAGAAGACAATTGCAAGATTTGAATCAAAGCTAAAATGAAACTCTGGTACCCCTGTGCTTATGATAAACTGTAAGAAGATTCAGTAGCTAGGGTGGGGTATGTTACCCCTCACGGAATATACTGGGCTATACTGGCAATGGAAACATTTGGCAAGTATCAAGACAGTTGCTCACTCTTGCAAATGAATTTGGCAGCTGCATAAGATGATTTGAGAGCGTCTATAGGTAGAAAGGGCTCCAAAAGTTCCATTAGGTCATCGTATAGTCCTCTCTACTGACACAACAGCAAGAGAGTGCCAAGTCATTCAATCTGCCTGTCTTTAAGAGCCTGCTGCAGCAAAGGGTGGGTGAGAAAGCTTTCCACTCCAAAGGTTTCTCATAGAGACAGTTGTTTCATGGGCAATCTCTAAAGCTAAGGGGTGTAGGCATTATTCATTAAGGAGAGGGTTGAAGATTACAAAGTTGTGTGAACTGAAAGTTGCAAGACAATCTCACCTGGAAGTTACAGTGCTTAAATACATTTGCACCAGACCTTTTAGAAATACTTTTAGATCATTTAACTTGTTTTTCAAATGGCTTTCTTTGTGTCACTTGATTTTTTTCCCCCTCGTCTTCATCAACACTTTTACCATCACTTTTGTACTTTCCGGTCCTTATTCTTGCTGTACGTGGACTTCTCAGACCACTCCTTTCCTTTCTCCTGTACAATTATTTCTAAAATTCTGTCCTGCATTGGGGGTGGGGCAAACAAAAGGAAGCTCTACCTCTTTTTTTTCCTGCACCTATTTTTATGATCACCATCTAGTATGTATTAACTTCTAACCTCTAACAGTTCTTGCAACTGCTGCAAGAACAAGGGTGCCTGTATCTCATGACAAGCACGGAAAATGCAGACATTAACAATGCAATTATTACTTTTAAACAGCTCTCCTGAAATTAGCCTGAATTGCTTACAGCCTGCTCCAGAGCTCTTATCAGCTAAAATTCCAAGCATAAAACCTAACTACTCTTCCATCCCCTCTGCTGATGTAAGGCATTCTCTCAAAATTTAGCCCACTGAAATGGGGAATAAATTAGACAAATAAAATGCCTCCTAAGACAAATTTGAAAGAATTTATCTTCATCTCAGTCTGACATTCCAAGGCCCACACGTTCACATCTGTAACCATCCTTCAAACTAAGTTTGGCTTAAAGCTAAAGGACTCTAAATTGTAATACTGTGTGACTATACGGCACCATGAATTAGCTCTTCACTTTGTAAGTCATGTCCTTAAAAACAGAAAAGCTAAGAACACCATTCTTTACAAATTAAGAAGTGTGTACACTCCTAATACGTGCTTATATCTTCTCTGATCCCCTCTTCCAACAAGCTTTTTGATGACTGATCAGATGCAGCTGAGAAATACAGAAAGGTTTGAAAGGATGATTTTCTCAGGATATTTTGCTTAAATTCTCACATCCCCACTAGCAAGATAGCCTCTAGAAAAAGAAATGGTGTAAGAGAAGTCAAATTCCTGCAATTCTCACGGTTTTTCAGAGATATGAAGATTTTGGAGATTATGCTTTTAAATACTAACCTCAAAATACTTCCCCATGCATTATTCCCTGGATTAGACAGAAGAGAAGCATTTTCCGTTCTTCTGATTTTGCTCAGTGGTTATTTGGAGGACAGTGGGATAACCGTCTCATTATCTTGACTTCAGGATAGTCATATTGTGACAAAGCTTCTCTTTCAGGGGAACACTTAAGGCCCAAAGCCAAAAGCTGGGACTGGACTCTAGTTATGCTGGCATGGCAACAAAGGGGATCCAAACAATGAGCACAGCCCCAGAGAGATTTGACAACTAGCTTTGAAGGCATCCAGGCCTAGTCTGCAATAATACTCATGCTAGCTCAAAAAACCTCCCAGTTCCCTTCAGTAAGGCATTTCTTGTCCCTCTAGCTGATAGCTGCATCCTCTCTGTCTTTCCTGAAGTCCACCTTCATATCTATTGGACACAGAAGAGCTGGGAACACACATAATGAATGAATATTCATAAATGAACCCCCAGCACTCCAAACCAGGACTTTCCAAAAGATGGAAGAATGGAGAAGAAAAACATGTGAGAAAATGCAAATAGCCATGCATTTCTCTTTTGTCCATCTTACATTCACATAGCCTGGTAATAAATTTTGATAATCCAAAGAAGAAACTATGTGTATAGCTTCCCTCAGAATGAATGAGGAACAGAATTACTACTGATAAACCTAAATCCTTTAAAATACTGTCTTTAAAGAATATTTTCCAAGTTCCTAATTTTTAATGATTTAATGAATAACTAGATAATTTCTTTTTTTATATATGGCAGATTATGTACTGTGTGTTTGCATGCAATTCCAATTAATACTATAAATATAAATATAAATATAAATATAAATATAAATATAAATATAAATATAAATATAAATATAAATATAAATATAAATATATTGGAATAGTACATCCATTTCCCATCACACTCTCTGCCAGCCCTTGGAAAGGGGAGTTTGCTTTCTATCTACAGTTTCAAAATTAGGCCTCTGTTTCTGCAAAAGAAAGAGGTTTTAGGGTTTTTTAACTTGTTTACAAATTTTCAGTAACTTAACAATTTAAAGAATAATAGATGAAAGATTATATGGAGCACAGCTTTCTTCAATAGTGGATATATGGCTACTCAAAAGTAAGGAACCTGGCAATTTATATTTTTTCATTGTAAAGAAGCAGCCACAGTTCCCTTCAATAGACAAGTTACTACTGCAAAACTTTCATTTTAATCCCTCCAACTTCTTCGGAAAATGTTGAATACTGTACATATAATATAACTCTTTTTCTTTATTTTCTGATCATGTAATTTCTGATTTCTGGTTTTCTTCCCCACTCCTTCAAATACAGAGCACACTTAACTGGGACAAATGAAAAGTACATTTCTCTGTCAATTCACTGCTCTTTTCTCAAATGCATGAATATCCTGGTATATCATTTGTAATTACATAAAGCCTAGTTATTCATATGACATATGGTCATATGAAGGTATAACTTAGGTTGTAGTAATTGTGGAAATATCACACTAGAATTGTGCAAGTCTTGACTTGTTTTACAGCAGCATTGCAGATGGCTTCCCTGTCCAGGAAAGCAGCTTTGCAGACGCTGAACATTATATGAGATGTTGGTTTTGGTGGTGAAGCTGCTCTAAGTTCCTTCTTCCCATCTCACTCTTGGCTGCTAATTCTATTAGCATAATGTATCTCACCTCTCGGCTAGTGGGCATCCCAAATTCAGGATGAGTGACAACAGCCCAGGGAACTCTGAGTGTTTACAATCAGCTGGGGAAATGCCAAGGAAAGTCTTAAGACAGCAACAGGGTAGAAGAGCACCAAGTAAAAAGGTGTTGTCCTGAAGAGATGCCAAAGAGTCTGAAAGCTACAGACCAGAAAACACAAGCCATCTAGGACACAGAAGTGCCTGTGACAAGTCTCCCTGAAACACACTGACTGCTGGGCAGTGGGGCACTGGGACAATGACAGTGTGCGTGGATACCCACCATGGTCGATGCAATAAATGAACACTTCTGGAAGCATTGTCCAACCAGAGAGATGGACAAATTCTCTTATGATACATTTACATCAATCCGGTTTTATGAACCAGTCCCCATCTCATAAGATGACCTGATCAAACAGGTACAGATGACACTAAACAGTAAAGAAACTATCCTGAATTGAGAATCAGCTTGTCTCTAAATTTGTCTATTTGCTATTATAAACCATTCTGTCTAGAATATTGCAGGGAGAAGGAGGTCATTACAAAACATAAAGAGCTAGCAAAGTAATTTGGTAATATTCTGAGTAAGAAATTATAACAAAATTTACAAACTTGCAAAATCTAACTTGCAAACAATGCAGTAATAAATTACTTACACTCAGCCACCCAGTCACACCTTAAGAGTACTAAGGTGTACTTGGTAATTATTAAGAGCTACAGATGTTTATGCAGTATTTTTTACCCAAAGACTTAACTGCTTTACCAGCTGTTTATGAAAACATTTCAAGGGCACAATGAACTACAGCTATACATGCAGCTCCACCACTAAAATAGACAGATGGTAAAAATACTCCTGACTGGAATATCTTTTCCAGTTCATCTGTGAAGTGCAACAGCAGAAATTGAATTAATACTTCTACTTTTGCACCCATCCTAGTAGTTTTAGCAAAAATATACTTGGTTATAAGATGCCAGGCCTGAATGTTTTCAGTTGTGTTATTGAGAAACCAAAAGTAAGCAGTTAGATTGAAATTGGACAATATGACAAAACGTGAAAATAACATTATTCAATCCTCTCATTAAAACTGATACATAATTGATTGCTACTGTCATAATCGAACAGTGGATTTTCTGTTACAATATTCCAATTAATCAGTTAAGAGGATTCTAATTCATATCAAGTGATAGAAGGTGTCAGACAAACCTGTAACAATGTTCTAGAAAAATTAAATTTAAATTTGGAAAGTGTCCAAACCTTATAGACCAATGTACTCAGTAAACATTAAGATTGCAGAGAAGATAGAGAAAATATATTCAAAACTATATGCAAATAATAAGTACCATTGATATCATCAGCATGGAAAGCACTAGAAACGTCTATTGAGAGACACAGGACAAACACATTAACCTTGTGAAATAGTTACAACCTATCCTCATTGTTAGGACAAAGATAGTATCTGAGTATGACTTTTAACAAAGTTCCTCTTGGAAGACACATTAATAGTAATGGATCAAAGACAAGGTACTCCTGAACCAAAAACCAAACAGGAGGTGAGCTGTAACAGAATAAAACTTTACATCCAGTTTTTCTGTTCACCTACATCAGGTTCAAACAATGAAATCTCAGTCCAACTGGAATGTTGCATCTAAGTGTGCAGGTGGAAGAGCTATTCATTTCCACACACTGTATAGTGAGCCCAAAGAGTAAAACAGAGGAACATTCTCCTAAATTAAAAATACCAACAGAAGGCAAGCTGCAAACTCAGATAATAAGCATCCATTAAATTCAGTATGTTTTATATAAATAAAGATATATATATACATTAAAAACATTAGGTTGAAGAAGAAAATGTGGATAAAAACCTCCGTTCTGGCCAATCCTGCTCACCAGCAACACTGAGGCGATACCAAGTACAGTTCAGGGATCTGCCTGCCCATTGTTTCTTCTAATCCAAATTATTCGCATTTTCTTGATACTGCTTACGGATTCTCAGAATGTCATGAGGACAAGTAGAAACCAAGTACCTAAGAGGTGCAATAATACCCTACCAAACACATTTATGATGTTGTTTTCACTTACTGTTAAATAGTTTAGGAATGTTAAAGTAATTTTCATTTTTAAAGAGCATGCAGACTTAGCTCATAGAATTCTCTGGAGGCATGTGAGAAAAAACACTAATGACAATGTCAAATAAATTACCTCCCTCCTGCTCCTCCCTCCTCCTTCCCCCCCATCTTGTGTCAACAAGTACTATATTCTGAATACAAAACAACAGTACCAAGGAGATTGCTGTGCTCTTTGCCTCTTAATAACAACCGAACACCAATTCATAAAGCAGTGGTAAAGTTCATTTTCCTATAAAGATAGGTAACATAATATCCCCGTATTCAGAACTTTTAATCACAAATAGCAAACTGCCCAATGAACAGCATGTTCAATATCTTACAGTTCAAAGAGTATTAAAATTACAACACATAGATAAGTTTCACTTACAGTTGCTACAAACTATTAAACAACTTTAGAAATAGCTCATCTCATAGAATTTGAGTCCCTTATGCTTTACTTCTATTAGTGACATTTTTAGGGAAAAGTTTTTTTGAAAAGAAGCCTAGACAAACAAGTGGGTTTTTAAGCCAGATATGCTATAATTTTGGATTCATCTAATCAAATCCTTACTTGTCTACTCCAAGAAATGGACACCATGTGTCAGATAACAAGCTTTTTTGAAAGAATGCACAGCATTTTCAGGGCTGGGTTTCAGAAAAGTTAGCTCTATGAACAGTGCAGTTGTCCAATGGTCCACAGGTGCTTCACAAGAATTTCAATGGAAACTAGTGTATTTATTTACACATTCCACTGCTGCACTGGAAATCGAAACACAGCAGCTTTGAGCATGATATAAAACTAACAAACTGTTTATCATCTGCATGAAATGATACAGAGACAATAAACCAAAATAATACATACACACAGACGTTTTCAATCTTAAAATTATATTAATGCCCCTTTAACAGAGAAGGATTCTTTGGCTGAAGAGACTGGCAGTCAGATACAGTTCCATTACAATATTAATAAAAAACCCAAATTGACTCTGGCTTTCACAACTGGTTTCCATTACTTCTGAATTTCATACCAAAACCAACTTTGACAAAACAATTTCATTTCACACTACAAAGGACGGTATGCTTTACACAATCTATGTAATTGCTACATTAGCTGTAATGAATAGCAGACAAAAGTGACGTAAAGGGCAGAAACTGTCTTAGAAAATCTAAGTTATTAAGAAATTACTTAAGATTTAATAGAGCCAGGATTGTTTTCTCACTACGGTGCTTGCATCATCAGTGAACCTGAAGACCATAACTAACATTGACATTAGATATCCTTCTTTCATACCACATTTCATCATAGCTTATGAAGCTTTGCAGGGTTAGCCCCATTCTGCAGGCATAGAAGGGCTTTGGCACAAAATGGCTTGTTCAGTTACTCAGAAAGGCAGCAGCACATCAACAGAAGCAGCTCACCCACTCTCACTCCCAACTTTTTGGTTATCTTTCAACAGTCATCACAGAGGACCCATATCAGCTGCACCTGGAATTCATACTGAAAAAGCATTTAGGATCTTTTCCACTTTACAACATTTTTTGTTGGAAAGATTGTTTATTTCACAGATTATTTTGGAAATAAATCTACTGTGTACCTTTTAATTGCACTGCTAGTCAGAACCAGCAGATGGAAATTTCTGCAGCTGTACCTGTAGGGAAGCATGACCCCTAAAACTACTTGCCCCATACACACTGAAAATCTGCAAGTGTAAGCTTCATGGGAAGAAGTCGAAGTTCCAGCAGGCAGCAGATAAACACAAAAGCTGTAAGACTAAAAGACATACAAGGAGGCTGAATTTCCCGACATTAGCTCTGCCAAACAGTACATACACTACTCTGGGTCACATAACATGCCAATGGCAGCACCTTCTCAGGGCTCTCACACCCCCATTCTCTGGGGTTGAAACCCAGAAGGAAGAATCAATGGGAAAGGCTCTCCAAAGCACCTTACAGAATGGAGAGGGTTGCTGCATACTGGGGCCTGAAACTTGTTCAAAAGAGATTGCACAAGGCTTATAATGAAATTTTTGATGGCAAGCGGGGGGAAAAGCAAACCACAAGGACAAGCAAGAGAGAGATGAAGGTGGTTCAGGGAGGAACAAGCACATAACAATCAGAGGAAAAAGGCAGCCTAAACAGGTGATGGTCAGTAAGGCTCTTTGGCAATGCACTGCATCCTATTGCCAGAGCAAGTCCCACCTTCTTACTTACATTTCTAAGTATTTTCCCAGGTGAAAGGACTCTATCCTGTGTGCATAAGTGTGTATGGAAGTGGATATGCCAGAAGCTGGAGCTGGACCACACACAGGTCATAGGACCCAGGTATGTGAAGTGTCAGCAGAGAGGCCAGAGACCATGTACACTGCCTGGACGCACATGTCAGTGTGTGATCACTAGCAAACATAATATGGATTAGCTGGCTGTAGGATAAGAAACTTGGGAGCCAAATACTGGAGCAGCTATGAGTCTGAGCCAAATATTGGAGAGACCAGAGGGATTCAGAGTTGGCTACTGAAGGGACCAAGAAGTCCAAGCAAGTTACTCGAGACCAGGACATTTGGGGATTGGCTACTGGTAAGTCTAGCTACCAGACACACACGTTTGGAAGTGCGCATCCCTTGTGTGAAAAGCAGCTGGGAGACGAATGGATCCAGGAGCCCACCACTAATTTGACCAAGTGGCTAAGGGCAAGTACTTTAAGGCCTTGAAATGTGCTTTTACCTGTGGGAATGCAGGTCTGTGTACCAGAACCTGGTCTGGGAGCTTGTGGGTCATGTGCCCACAGCTGGGGCATCCAACAAATCAAGGAGCTGGCTACTGAATAGACTGAGTGCATACAATCCGTTACTGGAGGGATCTGTATTGTCTGTGTCTATGTATATTTACATATAGATACATGTATATTCATTTATTTTTCCCCGATCAGAATGAGAGGGGAACAGGACGTGTCCATTGGCACTGCTTGTGCTTGCCTGAGTGCTGTGTTCTCTGTCTGTGTTGGCCTATGTTACCAGTCATGTATACATATCTTGGACACATGTGTGTCTATTGGGAATAATTCCCCATTGAGAATTAGCCTCACTATTGGCCGGACCTTGGGATGCAGAGCTATGGCAGCTTTGCTTCAATCAGGCTTCAAGATTTAGCAGCTTTTATCATAAACAAAATTAAATATTACTTTTTTAAAGCCTTCTGAATTATAATTCCAACCGTTCAAGGTGATGAGCCGCCACTGAATGCTCTTTTAAAACTCCACTCATTACACAAAGTATCAGTTAAATGAACCCTGTAACATCATTATCAATATAATTAATTATGAAGAAACATAATAAATAAAACGGAAATAACTGTAAAACAGGTGTTGAAATGCCTGAGCTGGACCCAAAAGGAGCAACTTTCATCCATGAATGTTAATAACCCAGTTCAAGTGCAAGGCTTTCAAGTTGCACTCAGTTCCTGAGGTTGTACACTTGCATTCACACAACACAGAATTGTGCTGTATCTGTAGTCAGGGCACACCAAGACTGGGAAATGAAGATACTCAACCCCACAGAGGCACTGAGGTCTGTCAAAGTGCCTTTGCTACAGTTCAGAGACTTCAGTGTCTTTGCAGTGCTTACAACCTGGCTTTTTGGAGTAATATTCATTACCAGGGCACAAATGACTAGAGTGCACACACACAAATGAGCAGAGAGAGTTCTGCTCTGCTGGTAGAGTTGGCTTGAACCTTGAGTGCCCACCTGAGACACTGAAGAAGAGAAACCCTCATGAATTCTCCATTCAGAACAGTCAGCATTTTTTCAGGGTCTCCAAATTACAACACTTTGCCCCTATTTAGGGCATCACAGCTCTTATATTGCTATAACGGTGGATTAGAGTGAGTTGGCTATAGTGCTCTTCTGGAAGACACAAACCTGAATAGCGACACTATCAACTAGCTTCTAAAATACCTTTTTTTCATGCATTTTTATAAAAAAAAAATAATTTAACACTTGTTTCTTTCAGTCTTTAACCAGTAGAACACCAAATAATGCCACCATGGCACTACCCTTATAATAATATTTCATTAAAGTTTAGTAAGCAGTGTATCACTCATAAATTTTAAATTTCTCTTATGATACATAGCCATAAATAAGAAAGATCATCTTACCAGCTTTGAGCGCATTTAGTGTTTTCATTTCCACCTTCCTACACTTAGCAATGCTGAAACTTGCTTTTGTCTTTATTTTTCCAGTTGACTCCACAGACTCTGTAAAAGTTTCATTTTGATTCTGGACACATGTTTTGGAAAGCAATGAAGCACTTCCCTCTTTCTCATCTTTCTGCAAAAGAGAAATGAGTTCACAATAGCATTTCCTTCATGCAGATGAAGAGAAATAGAGAAAACAGCAACACGAAGAATTGTCATTATCAAACTGTGTACAGAAATGTATACATCCAACACATCCCATGTTCACAACAAAAAGCATACGCATACAATATGAAACACCACTTGTGCCAATAGTTTATGAATTGAATTTAATGAAAGTTTTATGTAGATAAATAAATAAAAATTGTGATGCCTTTTTTGGGTTAATGTTAAAGGTTGAAGGGGAAGTTCCTTGCCACAAAACCAAAACTCAATGTACTGACACTTTATTACAAGTATCTTGGGTTTTTAATTACTCCTACCAAAAAAATCCAACAAAGCCCATGCCAAGATGCAATCCCTATCTCAGCTACACTGGGAATTGTATTTGGGCTCAACATTGATTACTTTTATTGATTTGAAAAACACTTTTCTGTATCCACTTCACAGAGTTAGAGAAATCTACCTGAGAGGCAAGTTCAAAGGTACTGAGAGCGAATCTATCCAAATCTGTTCTGAACAGATTATTTAAGCAGAGGTCTGTTTGTGGTGAGCTCAGATGCTATCTTTCAGTCACAATACCGTACAAACAAACTTTTTAGTGAGTGCACTGTTCATTTTACCTCCTTTAATTTCATTTCTTGGTCCACCTCCTTAGTTTCGTTCTTGGGACAAACTGCAATACATTTTCCTGGTGGTGTAAACCTTGGCTTTTTGGCTACATTTCCTAGGACTTGACTTGGAGCTGCGGATCGCCTCATCTTTAGTTTTACTGCTCTGGCAGGTGGACAGGAAGGAAGGAAGTAGATAAAGACAACTGTACTCAGAATAGGCTTTAAATATAAGAATATATCCAAAGATAACAACATAAGCACTATTTTAAAACAAAGGATAGCATGAAAGATTTTCAAATAACAACCTTAATTCACAAGCATAATACAATTTAAGAAGTGGTATCGTTACAGTGCATTGTTTATGCACTAAGAAAGATCAACTACAGCAAATTCTGCAGTTGAACATTTCCTTTTTCATTTAAAAAGCCAACGTGCAGTTTCCAATAGCAAGACATACTCTGGAGAGAAACAATGTAGGGCTGCTTAATAAACTTACACAAGTTTATGAAAAGAAAGACAATTTGAAGCAAAAGTAACTATTCTAAACACTTTAAATGTAACTTTGAAAAACCCATTATTAGTGCACAATGAATAACAAATATTGAAGGTATGTCTCCTATCCACTATAATGAGATTAGAATTCAGCAGGATATAATCTCAAAATTAGAGTGGAGCTCCATGTTATGCCCAGTTGAACAATGGAAGAAATCTATGATAGGTCTTCCCTCAAAATATAAGAATATTATTCCCCTGAACAACCTTAGGACAAAACCAATATACCAATATTAGTATGACAAAGTTTACTTGCAACCACTAGTATAGTAAATTACAATCTTAATGCTTCAAAGTATCAGACAGAAAAACAAAAAAAAGAGAAGAAAATTCCAACAGAATAACAGCAACTGAAATGAAAAAGGCAAGTGTGGTAGAGTAACATATTTTGGCTTAATTTTCATGGACTGTTTCTTTTAACTGACCCTTCAACTACTAGGTTAAAAATAAACCATAATATAGATTGCAGATGCAAACTTCTCTACTATCTCGAAAGTACGTTTGCATCCTGCTGCAACAGCCAGTGAGTTTCTGCACTTTTTTGGCGCTACTCTGCACTCCAGTGGCTTCCTGGGGCACAACCACCGTTCTTCCCAAGGTTTGCATAGAAATAGTAATGGAATATGGTCAAAACACTTTGCAAACATGCAGACACTAACATAAGCAAAGCTCTCTCCTCCATATCTGAACCATTAGGGTATATATGATGCAGTTGCTACATGTAAACCTCAATGGAAAAGCGGCCTGAACTGTTGTCACTTCCACTGTGACTGTTACTAAAAACACAAGGAAAGAAACTTCTGACTGTGTCAAGAGCAGTTCACATAAGCTATGCCTACTCAACAACAGTGCTAGCACATGAATTTTAGTTAACCCTATGCAGTAAGGGAGTAGCTTGGTTATTATAACAGGAGTACCTGTAGTGTGAACTGCTGATGGCCACTGCAAACACTGCAAAGGTGTCAAGAACCTTCCAGAGGAGCAGACTCCAAGTGCCAGTGCTGAGCACAGCCAGCTTCAGGTGCCACGTGAATTTGACTGAGTTCTCCACCCAACTCTACAATACATGGCAATGCTTCGGAAGACAACTCAGTATACCCCAGGACTCTGCATTAGAATGTGCATAGCATGGCTGAACTGCTACATGGACCCTGCCCATGCACTTCTGGAGCTTAGACACATCTTGGGTGGAACAGGGGAGCTGCGCAGTTCACAAATTGCACCTATCTGTGATAGAAGTGTTTTGGTTTCCCAATTCCTTTGCACATTGTGCTGTCATTTGGTCTTAAACCACAAAATCAGACTCATTAGGAAACTTGGAAAATAGTAAGACATTTAAAGACACTACCCTTGATAACTCAGTAACTTCGCTCACGTTAAATTTTAGCTGTAAGAATATTTCTAGTATTACCCACTTGCAACTACAAAAACCTTTAGGGGGTTTGTGTTTTTTAAAATGGAATATTGCTTCCAGCAATACATCCCTCTGTTTTCAAAATATAAGCTTCTATAAAATATAATAAAGAGATAAAATACAAAAACCAGTAATTAGGATGTTTATATTTTGTATCTTTACAGTAGTACACAGAAAAAAACAGACCATCATGGATGTGCAACAAATGACCGATGCCAGATCTGGTAGATGAGATCAGAGTGGGTGTAGCAAGGGCAAGGAACAGCCCTACCTTACAACTACATCAACTAACTTGCAATTATGCCCTTTCCTTAGAGACATCACTGCTATACCAAACCATACTGTACTCGCCTTAGCCTCAGGTCTGGCTGCAGAGAAACAAGTGCAGGCAATGCAAAAAGCACAGCTCCTTCCCTGATTAGCAACCTGGCCTGACCAAATCCAGCGCACCGTGAAACCACAGCCCAAACCACCTGGGGAGCGCATCTGGCCTGGCAAGCACTGAATTCAGTAGCACTTCTGTTTTTAAACGGTATGTGAATAGCTGCATTACGACAAAACACACATACAAAGAACATTTCAAGATTTTAAACATCCAGCTCGCCGCGGTGTGCACAGAGCCCTGCTAAAGGCATCTACATGAACAATCTCGGCCCAGGCTTAGCAGACTACTCACTGGAGAGTGTGAGGAGGCACTCCTGGCACAGCACACACCACACACCACACACGCACAGCACACACAGCACACACGCCAAGCACACATGCAGCAAACACGCACAGCACACACAGCGCGCACACACAGCAAACAAACAGCAAACAAACAGCAAACAAACAGCAAACAGAGCACACACGCACACACGCACACACAGAGCACACACGCAGAGCACACACGAAGAGCACATACACACAGCACAAATACACAGCACAAACACACAGCAAACACACAGCACACACACACGGCACACATGCGCACAGCACACACGCGCACAGCACACACGCGCACGGCACGCACACGGCACGCACACGGCATGCACACGGCACACGGCACACGCACACGGCACACGCACACGGCACACGCACACGGCACACGCACAGCACACACACAGCACACACAATACACAGCACACACAATACACAGCACACACAATACACAGCACACAGCGCACACAGCGCACACACAATACACGGCACACACACAGCACACACACAGCAGACAGCAGACACAGCAGACACAGCACACACACACGGCACACACACAGCACACACACACAGCACACACACACGGCACACACACAGCACACACACACGGCACACACACACGGCACACACAATACACAGCAAACACACAGCACACAGCACACACAGCGCACAGAGCACACACACAGCGCACACACAGCGCGCACACAGCGCACACAGCGCACACAGCGCACACAGCGCACACAGCACACACAGCACACACACAGCACACACACACAGCGCACAGCGCACACACACAGCACACACAGCGCACAGAGCACACACAGCGCACAGAGCACACACAGCGCACAGAGCACACACAGCACACAGAGCACACACAGCACACAGAGCACACACACACACAGCACACACAGCACACACACCACACACAGCACACACA
>JAWWTY010000077.1:127498515-127546316 GCA_035222235.1 Margarornis squamiger
GAGTGAGGGGCGGGCGGAGGGAGAGAGAGGGGGAGGGGGAGGGGGAGGGGGAGAGGGAGAGGGAGAGGGAGGGGGAGAGGGGCCGGGAGTGGGCCTGCGGGGGCCGTGGGGGTCGTGGGATACTGGGCCGGGCCGGGCCGGGCCGGGCCGTGGGGCGCTGCGCGAGGCTTATCCGCAGTGTTTGTGAGGGCCCGTTCGACCCCCCGGCCCCTGTGCCGGCTGGCGGCGGCATCGAGGGGCTGTGGGGAAGGGAGAGGCAATTGAGTGTGTGCGTGTGTTTGTGCGTGTGTGTGTGTGTGCCCTCTGTGTGTGTGTACCATGTGTGTGCACTGTGTGTTCAGCTCTGTGTGTGTGCACTGTGTGTTCACTGTGTGTTCTGCTCTGTGTGTGTTCAGCTCTGTGTGTGTGCACTGTGTGTTCAGCTCTGTGTGTGTTCAGCTCTGTGTGTGTTCAGCTCTGTGTGTGTGCACTGTGTGTTCACTGTGTGTTCAGCTCTGTGTGTGTTCAGCTCTGTGTGTGTGTACCGTGTGTGTGCACTGTGTGTTTAGCTCTGTCTGTGTGTTTGTGCAGCTGCAGGGGTGTCTGTAGCCGCTGGAGGCCACACAGGTCCTGTTGCTCGGTGTCAGGCCCTGGCTCCAGATGTTTCCGGGCCGGGTTTGTGCTCCGTGACCAGGATACTTGCCCTTCCATGAAGCGCCTTCCCAGGCCGGACCCAAAGGCCTTCCCACGTCTGCCTGTGCAAAGTTCCCCCTCCCACAACCCTGGGGAGGGAGAAGCTGCTCTGACTCTGCTCCTGCCTCTGTGGAGCAGAGCCCGGCCCTGCACAGCCCCAGGGGTGGTCACAGAACCACAGAAACAGTCAGGTTGGAAAAGGCCTCTGAGATTACTGAGTCCAACTCGGTGCTAGACCAAACAGCACCGTGTCAACTAGACTATGGGACTAAGTGCCACATCCAGTCTTCCTTAAACACCTCCAGGGACGGTGACTCTACCACCTCCCTGGGGAGTCTGTTCCAATGTTTAATCACTCTTTCTGTGAAGAAATTCTTCTTAATGTCCAACCTAAACCTCCCCATTAAGGCCACGTCTTCTCATCCTGTCACTTGTTACCTGGGAGAGGAGGCCGACCCCAACCAGACTACAACCTCCTGTCAGTTGTAGAGAGTGATAAAGTTTGAGTCTCCATTTCTCCAGGCTAAACAACCCCAGCTCCCTCAGCCATTCCTCACAGGACTTGTGCTCCAGCCCCTTCACCAGCTCCATTGCCCCTCCCTGGACTCTGGTCTGTGAGAGACAGGTCGTGCATTGATCGCTCTGTTTTGAGTGGGGTTTGCAGCAGGACAGCAAGTGTTATGTAAAAGTGTTCTTTGTCAGAGTAGCTCTAGTTCCTGGCAGAGGCCTTAAATTGAGTCTGTAGCTCATACTGCTTGTTATAGAAGCTTTTGCTGAAAAAAAGTCAGTTGTTTACACCAGTGTAAGCTGGCATTGCTGTCCATTCATTCTTACCCTCTTCTGTTCCTTTTCTCTTACACAAAATGTTCATGAGACTCCACAGAACACCAATCTTGAGGGAGTAACTCTATAGCTCAGGGCTGGTTTTAGGTGTGCCCCTGCCTGGCAAACAGTGCAAGATGACAATTACTGAAGAATTACTTAATACCTGTGTAGTCTGGAGGAGATTTTTGCTTGTCAAAAGCAATTGGGGGAAATAAAAGCATCCTCACCCATGTGCTCTCCATGCCCCGTGTTAGTCTTGGTGCTTTGTGGTCTGGGGTCTTCTAACACCCTATTGGATTCTCTCTCCATCTGCATGCAGGCAAGGCATATCTCGTTCATATCTTGTCAAGTTGCAGCTTCTGCTGATGGCTCTGAACTCCTTATCTTCTGGTTTTTGCTACTTGTGCACCTGCTCACCGAGCATGGGAAAGTCCTAGACTTAGGATAAACATTACTTAGCAACAACTAAAACATCAGTGTGTTAGCAACATTCTTCTCATTCTAAAGACAAAACACAGCACTGTACTGGCTACTAGGAAAATTGCTAAGAAAATTCATTCTGTTCCAGCCAAAAGCATATCGAGGTGAAAGTCCATAGCCTGTGGCCTGAGACTTCCAGCAACTCAGGCTATGTAGGCTAAGCAAGTATATGTAAGTAAACAGAATACTAAATCACAGTGTTATAAGTTTAAGTGGCTCATTCTATTTAAAAGTTACTTATTTAAGCTAAACAACTAATAACTGTCAACAAAAGAAAGTAGTTTCTAGGTGCGAACAACAAAGGAGAGTGGCAATTGGTGAATTGTAATAGAATCAGTAAAATAAGTTTTGAAGCCTAATGGAGGAGAGAGAACTATCTGGGGATGAGGAGAGGTTGAAAATTAGCTAATTTTGTGGTGGAAATACTGAGTAAAGTGATTTGTACTGCTAGAGAGCATGGCATTCATCTGATGCTCTCTCTGCCTTTCTCTTGACTAAAGTCTATCTCTTAAAAGTGGGCAAGAAGATAAAACATCTCTCATTCTTCAGGTCAGGAAAATTCTACTGGAAAAGGTCTTGCACTTCAGTAACAGCTATGATGTTACCTTTAGAACCCCCCCTTGATTGCAGTTTTTTGCCTAAAAGTTCCCACCCACTCTTCATTTGAACTATGGTTTTGTTTGGGGCTTTATACTACATGTATTTATTTATATGCATATATATATTTATTGCACTTCATTTTTCTGGCAGGCACAAATAAAGTTTTTGTTTCTGATTTGATAAAAATACTCCTTTCTGTATTCTATTAGACTTCAAACTTGCTAAAATATGCTTAAGAGTGTCTTGAAGACTCAGTCATCAGGGATCAGCAATGTGTGTGCAAAATCTTCCAAGATGATAAGCTAAAAAAGACCCTTTTAAGACATAGAATGTCTGTGCTGTAGAGGAAGGAACAGCATATCCCAGATATTTGTAAACTTAGCTTTCCTGTGTTGTTGATGATGATGTAGCCACAAAAACAGAGCTGAACACAGCCTGTAAAATCTGCCAGGCACATCGTCAGAAGTCTGTGTGGATTGCACTCCCTGCTTTTGTGGCAACATTCACTAGGTCATATGGCTGGTAGATGT
Source organism: Margarornis squamiger (assembly GCA_035222235.1). Classification (NCBI taxonomy): domain Eukaryota; kingdom Metazoa; phylum Chordata; class Aves; order Passeriformes; family Furnariidae; genus Margarornis; species Margarornis squamiger. Next base: position 127,501,623 of record JAWWTY010000077.1, read on the forward strand.
CCCGGCTAATCTAAAACTGGCTCAAGCATCTCTGCATGGTGTTGGCTGTGCCATAAACATGCCAGTAGAAACACAGCACAAATACAGAAACCGTGTAGCAGATGATGTGTTTTTTATTCAGGTAATGTGCATGCTTGCGTGTGTTATGTATGCTTTTATCACAGCTTTTATTAACTTTAGTCTTAGCAAATACCCTTTTAACACAAGCACATTTCATAGTCAGTGAAGATACGCTTTGATAGTCAGCTATATAAAATCCTATGAATGCCAGTTTTATGTTGTATTCATGGAGTTGCAGTTACTTTTTTCCTTCAGAGCAAAATTTGACATTAGTCCTTAGAGATCCTTGCAATTGCTAGATATCAACTTAAGAGATTTAAATAATGGCATTGTTTACCTTTTGCTAAACTTTTTTTTTGTTTTAAGTGAGCAAGCTTATGTAGCAAGTTACGCTACACATCAGAGCAAAGATATTTGTCAATGCAACAAACTTGACTATGATAGTCCTGTTTTTAAAATGTACTGCATATCATGCCTGGTTAAAAATAGATTATATAAGAAACTTCCATCTCTTTGAGGAATATAATTTTAGCAGATTTCTGTTGCTACTTTTCAGTAGTATTGAATTCTGTTGTCTCCAGTCTTACAAACAAAATTGGGTTCAAAATTGAATGGTAGTGGGGTGTTCAGTTATGTGGTAAGTATTTGCATCAGTAATAACTGAGAGACTGATAATTTTTTTCCCGCCTAATCTAGTCAGATCTCTTGTGTTGAATTGTAGGTTTTTCAATGGCTTGGAAAACTTGTTTTTAATGGGCTGTTAGGACAGCATCTATTCAGTAGCTGGCTGGTTAGATACAGGACTCTGTAACTTAGGAAACACTACTGAACCTTACTCTTTCTAATTTTTTTCATGGGTATAATAAAGCAGTGAAGACAAATTGAAGGAGATGTTACTACCATACTGATCAGAAAACTTTCTGAATTATTTGGACAAACTACATATATATGTAGTAAAATCCACAAAGGTAGGATATCTTCTTTTTCTGTTTTATTTAGAAAATCTCTTTAACTAATGAAAACCTCTTTTACAAGTCTCAGTGGGTTACAAAAGTAATTTTGTATGTTAAAGAGCAATGTGGAGCCTAAACCAATGAGTTCTGTGGAGTCTTTAACAAATTCCACTAGGCTTTTCATGATAGGATTTTGATGAAGGCAGATTGTTCATTACTTGTTCTTCACAAAGCTTTCAAATCCCTTAAAGGCTACTATGTTTTATAAAATAGACCATGTAGGAGACGGCAGTAGCTCCTCATGATTTTAGGGTTAGCTGCAGTTTTGACTGCTTTTACTTCCTAAATCTTTGGTATTTCTTTAGGTATGTGGAGACTTCATGGAGTTCCCTTTGGAATGAAAGTCTACAATGAGTAGAGAATCTTAGTCTTTATTTTGCAGTATGGAAGTATGAAATTCACATCTTAAGTGATGTGCAGTTCATAAAAACAGGATCTGCTAGTTGAAAGTGCCACATGTATTGTCTGTAAGGACACTTTTGTAAGTTTGTAAGGCATTACATAAAAGGCATTAAAACAGAAAGCAGACATTTGCATTTGAACTTTGATTATGTTTTTGCTTCAAGTAGAATTCATGTAAACAGAAACTGTATGTTTCACAGTGGCTGCTATAATTATGTTCAGTAATAGAGTTCAGAACAAGCACAGCTCTGCTGTCTGTAAAGTCTTTGCTTTCAGAATTCAGAGAATATTGATATAAAATTGTGATTCTGAGATCCAGCAGTACAGTCCTCAAATTCTCACTGAAATCTCAGTCTCCAAAGTTCATCTGCATTCACACCTGTGAACTTCTTTATTCACATTAAGGTCTCCGTGTTCCCACAATTGCTTTCAGGCCTTTTTGTGCATCTAACCATACAGATTGGGTACAAAGACAGCTTTATTTCTCTGTAGGGTTTTTTTTAATAGGTTGAAAGTGTGTGGCGAGCATGGGCTATGATATTGATCGTTTCGTGGGCTATGTTAACGAAGGGCTGTTGTGCTCCATCTGCCGAGACGTGTTAGAAGATCCATTGCAGGCTCCCTGCGAGCACGCTTTCTGCACTGCCTGCATCCACGGGTGGCTTGTTCATCACAGTAACTGCCCCGAAGACAGACAAGTCATTGATGTGTCTTTGCTACGGCCTCTCTACAGGTATTCCATAATCTTGATATGTTGAAATTAAATGCATTTAGGATTTATCAGTTTTGCTTGCATGGTTTGGTCTCTTGTCGTGTACTATCACTCAGACTGTTTTTATCTAGTATGCCTGTGGCAGAACCTGATCACTTGCATGAAAGCATTTCCTGTTTATTATAACTAACTTCTAGGATGTTTAGATTTCAAAATTGAAAGAAGACTTAGTTTGTTCTCTGCCTTTTTCTATTTTGAATGCCATTTCTAGATACCTGGCTGGACATTATTCTGAATGTCTTCTACAGCATTAAAACTTTCCATACTTTAGAGAAAGCAAGCAAAGCAACTCTTGACAATAGTCACTACACTGGATCTTTTTTCTTTTCAGCCTTATCTACATACTGTAGTGGGATTTGTAATTAATTATTCCTGGAGACATGAACCAAACTTCTGACCTTCAAATTCTTTTAAAAAAAAGATCTTTAGACAGAAGAATGCCTGTTGTGAGCCACCTTGTCATATGAAGCACTCACAAGTGCCTTCCATAACTGGTCAGGCAGGTGGACTAGATGATTGTTTTTGGTCCTTTCCAAACAAACTGTTCCATTTTAAACTGTGTAATTCCTGCTATCGCCAGCACAACAGAGTTTCTTCAGTAGATGCTCCTTGCTGTTTAACACCTGGATCGTCTAATCTTGCTCAGACTAACAGTTATGTTGTGTTTAAAGCCTTCAGCTACAGATGTTAAATTTACTTCATTAGTACTCACAACATAGTTTTGTTATTAGTGAGATTTTACTGTCTGGAAGTTAACTGCAGTGTAGACAGAGCACTAGGGTTTAATTTTTAGGTTATTTTGTCTGTACTCACTGTAGTCCATTTAGTTTGGCACATTTTGAAACACAAAACTTAAATGATGAATGAGTAGCCCTGGTGTTTGTTATTGGCAGTGTCTGCTGAGCCAGTGAAAGTTCACAATTAAAAATTATTCAAAAATAAAGGTTTCATTTGCACATTTAGTTTTGGAGACTGAATTTTCCTTTAACATTATGCCTTTCAAGTTATTTTTTTTCGAATATAGTCACTTGAATTCTCAAGGAAAAACAAATTAAGCTGCTGGCTCACAATTTTTCCTAATGGAAGTTAAAATCTTTCTTTTCGCAAAAGTTGAAAATACAAGTTTTGTAATAATGTTCCAAGATTTAAGAAAAAATTCTTTTTCTTTGCACGTAGATATATGAAAAATGATTTAAACCGTCTTCAGCTGCATTGCAGAAACAGAGAGTATGGCTGTGAAATGATTTGTTCTCTGGAGTCTATAGACAGGCATGAAAGGGAGTGTGAGTACAGTCAGATACCCTGCTCCAATGCCGGTGAGTAATATCCAAAGAAGTTGAATCCTTTATGTTCAAAAAACATGTGTTTGTCATCTTCCTGTCAACAGAACTGCAGTAATGACCATTACTTTCAAACAGAAATTCAAACCTTTGGCATGATCTGCTCTTTACAGCAGTATTTTTAAACAAAATATGTTACTGATTTATGGCAGCCATGATGATTAGCAACTGTTCCTTATCCAGGAGTTAACTAAAATCAATGTGATGGACTTCAAACATATGAAATGTAGTAATGCATTTGCTTTGCTTTCTATCAAGTTCTGACTTTGCTTTCCAATTCTAACTGCACGTTCTGATGTTTGAATGAATGCAGTAGCCCCTGCAGAACACTCATGGGTCGCAATTTATTTATAAAACAACTGGTTGCCTGGTGTGTGTGTAGCTGCTCACTCTGTATTGTGGTTTTAACAAAAATGTGTCTTGGAAATAAGGATTGTTCTAACCTAAATTCTGGTTTAAAATGTTGTGTTCATGTTGAAGTTTTTATTTAAAACAAGCCTACACCTTCTGAGGAAGAAACATGCCTTTAAAAGGAACATACTGTTAAAATTTCCCAGTTGATTTAATTCAAAATGTTGTAGGTTCCTAGATAAAGTTAATTTTTAATTAATGATGCTAAGGGCATTGTTGAGTCTGCCATTGTAATTAATTATGAGATGAATAAAGTGCTAGAATTACTCTACTGACAATTACAATTTCTTTAGCAATAAGTGACTCCTGCAGATGCTTCAGATTCACCTGTTCTGGTTCCTACAGAAGCCCTGTAGAGTTACCACCTGATGTCTGGTGTTCAGGGTGTGAGGTCTGTTACATCTCTTGATGTCTTATTGAAGAATGATTAGAGTGTATTTTGAGTACCTTAATTACAAATGATTATATTTATTGGTAAAGCTCTTCTAGAGGGCTTTTTTATCATTTTCTGGTATGGTTTGTTGACAAGTTTCAGTTTCCTGACTTTGATTTTCTCTTCAAATTAAACGTAAGTGTGTATTACAGCAAACAGGGCCTCAACAGTTAAATGCTAAGACTACAAACTTCAAGTTGAGAGTGTTAAATATAAGAATACTTTATATAGTGTTCATTTTTGATTCTTTGTTTTGCTTTTAATCACTATAGAATTGCAAAATTTCTATCCTAGAAGTCCTGGGAAACTGTTTCTATTTTGGATGAGTCATTAAATGCTCATAATAAATGCTCTTACTTATTTATGTGGTCTGGTACACTATAGACAAGACCAGCAAATGGTCAGAACAACAGGGTTATGTTCCATCTCACCCACATCATTCTTACTACATATCTTTGGACTTTTTTCCCTAAATTTGATAACCTAATGTTTTTTTACAGATATGCATTCTTCATCAATTTCAGTCTCTGCAGTCTATGATGGAAGGACACGCAAGCTGCCAGTGTCTTACCTTGGCATCAGCATTGACATTAATGAAGTTACTTTAATGCCAGACCACTTTACAGAAAATACCTCCTTCCAATCTCTATTTCCAGTTAATGGATAAATATCTTAATAAGACTTTTTAACAGTGTTGTAGTACTACCTATGGTCATATTTCATGTTCTAAAGGAATCACTTTTTTCAGCTTCCTTTCTTGACTGTTTCTGTTTGGAATTCATCAAAATACTTCCATTAGTTGTAACTGACTGGCTTACCTTGCTCTTCCTCGTCCAGGCTGTACAGTGCAGATTGAGCGGCGTAACTTAGATGGTCACCTGGCAGTGTGTGAGTATCGGAGCCGCGAGTGCCCCAATGGCTGTGGTTACACCATTCTCAGCGCAGAAGACACGCAGCATAATTGTGTAGCAGAGCTAAGAACAGAGCTGGAACTACTTCGGTACAAGTCTTCTCTTTCTTTGGTATTTTTGTTAGTTTGGACTTAAAATCACTCCATAAAGCACTTCAAGTGCTAGTACTGAATCCTGGTTTATGTTAAATGATCTATTAATTACTTGATACTAATGGGCCAGAGTTTTATTATGTGTCAGCATAGACTTTAAATTCCTACTGTTTTGATTCTTTTTCTGGGGTTTTTTATTCAAGTTACTATAAATCATAAAATACCATTGCTTGCAGTTGAACAAAACTGTGAGCTTACTATATAAAATAACAAAAAAAACTAAGGAAACTGGACTGAAGTTGGCAATTTAATTTTCTCACTGGCCTGTTATAGACCCAAAGTCACATTATTGAATAACTATATTCAGTTTATGCTTTTACAGATCCAGAAGATAAAAACCTGTAATTATTTTGGCAGGTACAGGTAGATTAAATCACTAAAGATGTAATTTTCATTCTTTATTAAATACCTGGTAAATTAATAACAGTCAGCAAATATGACTGTTCTTACTGGCATACTCCTTTTCCTCCTATGTATGTTTCTGTAGCTTTCCCTTTCCATTATATTCCAGTTGGACTCTTTTTTTTTTTCTCTTTTTTCTCATGCTTCCTCCCATTTCTATCTTTCAGCTCTCTTTGTTGTGCTCTTGAACATTGCTGTGAAGTCAGGCTCAAATGCGGTTTAAATGCATTGAGACATGAGGGATTCTGCTACCTATTTCTGAACTCAGAAGGTTAATGTAGTACCAGCTAGTTTTTGGCTGTGAAGCTGTTTGAGTGATTAGGTTCGGTGAATGATTTGATATGGTTTAGTGCATAGTCATTTTCTGTTCACTGTAAAAGTGACAAGAGTACATAGAACCACAGAATCATTTAGCCTGGGAAAGATCCTTTAGACCTTCAAGTCCAACCACTAACCCAGCACTGCCAAGCCCGTCACTAAACTGTGTCCTGAAGTGCCACATTTACACACTTGTGCTGTCTCACTTCTTTACATGTTTAGCAATACTATAGGACTCAGACTTTTCTTCTTGGCTGCCTGTGTTAGCTATACTGAGCAAGCACATAGTGGAGGCAAATGGTAGAGAATCACTTAAAGTCATAAATACATGTTTTTGAGCTTATAAAATTACTTCCGGAATATGATACAGTTGTCCCCATATAGGCTGTTCATGGGCACTTTAGTGCCCCTGGGCAAGATGCACTTCATTATGCTAGTTTTTATTCAATTAATAAATCATGCCTCTACAGGCATGTCTTGTAGAGTTTGATGGGAATCAGATCAGGCCATTTAGTTGCAACAAAGCTTTCTGGAATTTGAAAAATCATTCTTCTTACAAGACTTAACAAGCAGAAATAAACTTTTTAGGTCAGAAATGATCTGCAAAGTGGAGGAGGCAAAACATGAGATGGAGTCAAGGTTAGATTCACAGAGAAGGCATATGGTCCAAAAAGAGAGTATTCTGCAAAACGAAATTGAAGAACTAAAGGTAAATATGATCATTTTCCTCTCTTTTTTTTTTTTTTCCCTGTCTTAACAGTCTGGCTTTTTGCTTTTCCTAGAAGCAGTCTCTTATTTTGTAAATATAGTCTCATATAGAGGAGTAGGACATTGAGTATTGGCAGCAAAACCGGCAAAGCTTTGCCAGGTTTATCGGCTCTGTGTAGAAGCAGGCTGAGTGCTGTATTCCCATGGTTATCTGCTTCAAGTTCATTTGGAGCTCACCTGGGTACCCCATGCAGTGTTCTGTGGATACGTAACATTGTCAGCAGATCAGTCTGAAACTGATTTTCAAATCAAATGCAATTAAATATCCAGCTCCTTTTTTTTTTCTGTACTATCCAAAGTGACTTAATGCAGAGCTGACACAGAGCTCTACTGCTGACAGTGTTGTTACACTGTGGTCCAGCTGTGGTCAGAAAGTTGAAAAGTTGCACCATAAACTTCATCAAGTAACAAGCAAGGCCAGCTTATCTTTTCATTCATCCAGTTGTTATTTTATTACAGAATAATTTTTAAAGCCTAAAGCAATGGATGTGCTTTATAGTTTACATCTTAGTTTCTACTGGATTTGATGTTAAATCTATAAAGAATGTATCTGAACATAATGAAAACTTTATTTTGGTTGGGGTCTTGAAATAGAAAATGTAAGTAGGAACTGGGTAAATCTGGTGTTTCTTATCATACTTTAGAAGAAACCTTTTGAAAAACTGTATTGGAATCTTTAAAACAAGACCATCCCAGAGGGTAAATGCTGGTTGTCTCGGATTTGTTCTGCTATCAAAAAATTATTTCAGTGTTGCTTATTCTTTGTAATCCATCATCCTACATGCTTGGCCAGTTCAACTTCATCCCACCTCATTAGAAAAGGGTTTGTTTCTTGCAGTAAATTTGTGTTTGCATTGCAGAGTCAGATATCACGACTGATGTCAGATGTACGCTCTCTGATGGCTGTGGAGAGACAGCACCGTCAAGAACTGGAGCAGGCAGAGCTGGAAAAACGGGAGTTAATGGAGCTGCTGAAGGGGCTGCAGAAGGAGTGTCGATTAACTACTACAGAGGGAAGCAAGAAGTCAATACATTTCCGTCCTCTGACACGAATAGAGAGTGTAAAAAGAAAGCCTAGAGAAGTTACAGTTATCTAAACAGTAGTAAGCTCAAAAATATTTTCTTCTAATGCTGGCTTCTGGCAAACTTTTCTACTTTCTTTGAATGATTGGTAAACTTTATATCATTTCTGATTCACCTGTTTTCTTTTAAAGTCTAAATTACAACTGTGTTTCCCTTGGCAGTATAAAAATACAGAATTTTTTTCTGAGGGAACACTGAGAATTAAAACCAGTCATTGGCAAATATATTTTTAGCTAATGTTTTTATAAAAACGGGGAAGGAGACTTGATTTATTATCTCTTCAATGCATCACTTACAGGACTCTTTCAAGCCTGAAAGCTAGAGCCTTTTAAAGTAAAAAATACGGACTATAATAGACCAGGAAGGAAACAATCTCTAAGTACCTATGTTTCAAGCATGAAAAAGCAAATGTGATTCATCAGTAATGACGTTTGGGATGTACTTAATTTTGGGAAAAGTGAATAGTAGAATTAGTAAGTAATAGAAATTAATAAAATTTGGGGGTTTTATGATCTGTAGAAGACCTTATTTCAACAGTGGAAAGCAAGTATTTTAAACTGTAATTCTGCTATGTAATAGCTTCAGGTGAGGCTGACTTTTGCTTTAGAGTTTTTCTAATTTCCCAGGCTGATACATACTTAAAACACTAATACCAAAGCCCAGGGTAACAGAATAACCTAGAACCTTCTAAATAGATGTGTGAGTAACGTGGAGTTTGTGGGAGGGGATCTTCATTATATGTAAAAATTTGAAGCTTTTATATGTGAAAATGTCAGCTATTTCTACAGGGTCCTTTAAGCATAAGACCAGTCCATTCGGTAGTCAATGTATTTAAAGCATGTATAAATACCTAGAGTATCCTTAATTTTCTTTTGGCAGATTTAAGGCTACTTGAACATTAATATCCACAACAGAAGAATATTTGCTCAATCACTTTCAGATGTCTGTATTAGTGCTCAAGGAGCTGCAGGATGTGCCAGAGCCTGGCACTGCCATGAGAGGGTAACAGGGTGTAGTGAGTTGACCTTGGCTGAACACCAAGTGCCCACCCTGCCACTCTGTCACTCCCCTTCCCAGCCAGAAAAGGGGAGAGAGTAAGGTGGAAAAAAAAACCCCAACACAAATCGTGGGTTGCGATAAGACAGTTTATGTTTACGCCAAAAAGCAAAAGCAGCGTGCGCATGTGCAAAGCAGAAGCCAGCAGTTAATCTCTACTTCCTATAAGCAGTGATGGTCGGCTGCTTCTCTGAGAACAGGGCTCCAGCATGCATAACGGTTGTCAGCAGGCAGCCATCAGAGACAAGGAATGCCCATGTTGCTGCTCCTTGCCTCAGTTTTTATATCTGGGTTGGTGTCATATGGTATGGAATATCCCCTTGGTCAGTGTGGATCAGCTGACCTACCTGTGTCCCCTCCCAGGATCTCGCCCTCAACTGAAGAAGGAATGCTACAGTGCTGTACTCAGCAGTAGCCAAAACATGGATGTGTTATCAACACTCTTCTAGCTACCAATGCAAAGCACAGCACTGTGAGGCTGCTGTGGGGAAATTAACTCCATCTCAGCCAGATCCAATTCAGTTTCCACCCCTTATTCCATACCACTTGCATCATACTCAGATCCCACATAATAGATCTATCTTCTGGCTATCTCCTGGGCTTTCATAGATAGATATTATTTTTTCCAGTTTATGGCCTTCTTCCACCCCTCTAAATCTTGGGCTCTGTTCCATCAGGATGTGTACTCAGGACAGTAGAAGCAACACAGTGGATTGTTGGGCACCAACACCAGTCCAGCTCAGGTCATTGTCACACTCTCCTTCCTCCTCACAAAATTCATTCTTCATTGTCCTCCTACTTTACTCCTGCAACATACAATTTAGAACACAGATTATTTTTTCCCCCAAGGTTAAATCTCCTTGAGGCACACACTGGATCTCCCCATCCTCCTGCATTGCCCACCAGGTACACCCTGGTCCTTGAGCTAAAACTGTCCCATGGATGGGTTTGCATTTCCCCATGGGAGGAGAAACACACTGACTTACCCAGCCCCTTCCCCACATGTAGTAGAGTAACCCTGTCTCCTCCCACAGTATGCAGATGTTTCATTTGGGCAGGACCAGGGCAGTTGGCAGATCCCCTAGTGTTGGCCAGCCAAGTGGCTAAATTTGCCTCCCAATGCTCCCATGTCCCATTACCTAACACTCTTATCACAGTCTTCAAGAGTCCATAATACATTTGAAACTTTGCAGAGGCTTGTGGGTGATAAGGAATGCAATATATCCACTCAAGACCATGTTTCTTTGCCCAAGCTTATAAGGTTATTCTGAAAGTGAGTCCCCTTGTCTGATTCAATTCTCTCTGAGGTCCCATGTCACCACAGAATGTGCCTCTCAAGGCCTAAGACGTTGTTTCCAGCGGTGGCCTGGATTACAGGATATGTTTCCAGCCAGCCAGTTATTGTCTCCACCATGGTGAGTATGTAGCTCTTGCCTTGGTGTGTTCATGGCAGTGGTCCAATGGAGTCAATTTGCCAGGCCTTGCCATGTTGGAAAGCCAGCATCCACCCTCTGTTCCAGGGAGGTTTTACTCTCATGGCTCACTTGGGTGCCGCACACATTTCACACTGGAGAATAACCTGTGTGATCGCCTCCACAGACAGGTCCGCCCCTCGATCACGAGCCCGCCTCTATGTTGCATCTCTTCCTAGATGTCCTGATGTTTCATGGGCCCATCAGGCTATAAATAGCTCACCCTTTTGCTCCCAGTCCAAGTCTACCTGAGCTGTTCCAATCTTGGCAGCAGTATCCACCTGCTCCTTGTTCTGATGGTCTTCAGTGGTGCAACTTCCAGGCATGTGAGCATCTACGTGACACACCTTCAGAGTCATGTTTTGTACCTGTGCAGTGATGTCCTGCAACAATGCAGCAGCCCAGATGGGTTTACCCCTGCATTGCCAATTGGTCTTCTTCCATTGCTGTAGCCACCTGCACAGGGCATTAGCCACCATCCAGCAGTCAGTACAGAGATGCAGTACAGGCCACTTTTCTCATTTGGCAATCTCTAGGGCTAGTTGGGTGGCTTTCACTACTGCATATTGGCTTGACTTGCCCTCTCCTTCATGAGCCTCAACATCTCAGTGTGTGGGATTCCACCTCCAGTGGTTTCCTACCACACAGCAAGATCCATCAGTAAACAGACCATAGCCTCTTTTGTTTTCTGGTAACTCATTATATGGTGGTGCTTCTTGGGCATGAGTCACCTTTTCAGACAGTGATATAATCAGTACACTGCAGGTGTTCTGGAGCTTTCCCTTGTTCCAGTGCAGTCTGCATCAGTCCACAGCAGATGGACAGATGGTCAGACTGTGTTTCCACTCGTGGGGCAGTCAGTTCCAAGTATATTGGACACTCCTCCAAGTGAAGGCAAAGTGTGGCCTGCACTCTGTTGCCAGAGGGATTGAGAAAAATGCATTAGTGTTACCAGTTGTGGCACCACTGGGCTACTTTTGACTTGAGCTCATATTGAAGTTCCAGCATGTCCAGCACAGGAGAACTCAGAGGCGATATGACTTAATTCAGGCCGTGATAGTCCACTGCCAGCCTCCACTCCCCATTAGAGTTTGGCACTGGCCATATGGTTCTCCAGTTGACAAATTAGCTCATAGATGGGAATTACGGAGTCTTGGTTGGTGTGGTATTGTCAGTGCACTATTCTCTAGCAATTGGCACTTGCTGATCCTTAACTTGCAGCAATCTCACTGTGAAGGGATCTTCTGAGAGGCCAAGCAGGGGTGATAATTGTTTGATCTTCTCTGTAGTCATGGCAACTACACCAAAAGCCCATTGATGGATCCTTGAAGTACCCCTTCCTCAGGTAGTTCATGCCAGGATACAAGGGGTCTTTGAGCCAGTCAGAATGGAGTGCTTTTCCCACTTGTTCCCACTGTTAAACTTACTTCAGCCTCTAATACCAGTGCAAAGCACAGCACTGTGAGAGCTGTTATGGGGAAATGAACTCCATCTCAGCCAGAAATACATGTGGATTTACGAAAGGCAGGTCCTGCTTGACCAACCTGATCTCCTTCTATGACAAAGTGACCCACTTAGTAGATGAGGGGAAGGCTGTGGATGTGGTCTATCTGGACATCAATAAAGCATTTGACACCATGTCCCATGCCATCCTAGAAAAACTGGCTGCACGCGGCTTGAATGAGTGGACTCTTTGACGGGTTAAAATTTACCCTCAGTAAATTTGCAGATGACACCAAGTTGGGTGGGTGTTGATCTGCTCAAGAGTAGGAAGGCATGTAGAGAGACCTGGACAGACTCCATCAGTGGCGTAAGAATAACTGAGTGAGGTACAGTAAGGGGGTCCTACACTTGGGTCACAACAATTCCTGGCAGCGCTACAGGCTGTGGGAGAACTGGCTCAAGAGCTGTTCAGCAGAAAGGAACCTGGGGGTGCTGGTCGACAGCTGGCTCAATATGAGCCAGCATGTACCCAGGTGGCCCAGAAGGCCAGTGGCATCCTGGCCTGTGTCAGGAACAGTGTGGCCAGCAGGACCAGGGCAGTGATTGTCCCTGTCCTCGGCACTGGTGACGCCACACCTCAAGTGCTGTGTGCAGTTCTGGGCCCCTCACTACAGGAAGGACATTGAAGTGCTGGAGCAAGTTCAGAGAAGGGCAACAAAGCTTGTGAAAGGTCTAGAGAATGTGTCTTGCAAGGAGCAGCTGAGAAAGCTAGGTCTGTTTAGTCTTAAGGAGGCTTAGGGGGAACCTCGTGGCTCTCTACCTGAGAGGAGGTTGTAGCCAGGTGGGGGGTCAGTCTGTTCTACTGTGCCTGCAGTGAGAAGACAAGAGGAAACTGATTTAAGAGGAGACAGGAGATTCAGATTAGATATTAGAAAAAAACCTTTTCATTGTTGGGGTGGTCAGAACAGGCTGTCCAGAAAGGTGGTGGATTCACTATCCCTGGAGGTTTTTTAAGAGGATGTGGTGCTGGCTTATATGGTTTAGTGCTTATGGGGTTACAGTTGTAGTGCTGGGTTGACAGTTGGACTGGACTTAAAGGTCTCTTCCAACCTTGCTGATTCTGTGATTCTAAGTTTTCAGTAGAATTTTTTTGACAGACAGACATACTGAACCAAGGAAGCACTTATCTGTAAGGACTGCATGAGAAATCTGTATGGTTCAAAGACTTTTCCAAACTTCTCACACAGCCTGTTCATGTTGTTTTCAGTGGTATAACTAATATTCTGTCCATTGCAGCTCATCAGTGGACTGACTAGGGAGGAATCTGGCCTCCTGTTTAATGATTGTGTTAAAATCAGTTTTGAACGTTCACAAAAATGTGTGCAGTTTCAACAAGCTGAATAAGTTAATGTTATAGTTTAGAAAGCCGCTATATTACTGTGCATGCCCTGCTGTCACTCAGAGCAATAGTTTTATGGCTAACAGCATAACCAAAGAGAGAGGCAGCAATCTTCTTCAGTACACAGTTACAGTAGGAAGACTTGTAGTTAGAGCTGTCTATATTTTGGGCATTAATCTTTCTAACTTGCTGTTTCTTTAGTACTACTGAGGCACATGTGCACATGTTCAGGTCTTCTGTATTTAAAAACTGACATAAATAGCTCTTCTGTAAAAGTGGGGTTTTTTCTGGAAAAAAAAACCCACCTAAAAACATTCATAGGAAGAGTTACATCCAGATCTTTACATGTTTTAAGTCCCTATAGATTAAATTATAGTCATTGAGACTATTTAGATCAGTGTAGCAGTCTTAACCAACTCACAACATAGCACATCTCTTAAGAAGCCATATTTAACCAGCTGGAACAGTAAACCAGTAGCTATAATTTGGGAAGACCTTCATTGACACTCAACATTCAGTGGTCAATTCCCTTACATCAGTGTGTGTATTTAAAGTTGTAGGTAGAAAGTAAGAATGCTGTTATTCTCTTGTGTTCTAAATAACCAAGCTGTGAGTGTCTGTGCTCTGCGTGACACTGTTGCAGCATTCATACTAATTTTGAAGCTTTTTGGCAATACTAGATTTCATGCTATTAGATTCAGTGCTTTTCTGTGTACTGTAACTATGTCACTGTGATGTGACTTTACCTAATGTGAAAGAAGAAAATCACTTCGAAATCCTATAGAATTCAGATGAGCTGCAACATCTTTCCTGAGTTGGAGGGCAGTAACCCAATCTTTTCTGTTCTGACCACAGAAGAAAGCAACTTATTAGCTCTGTGCTTTCCCCACAATACATTTGTTTGCTTTAGGAATTTCACCCACTTATTTATGACTAAATACCTCCTAGTATGGAAAGTAGGGTTTATTTAATGTTTACTTAGCATTTGGTCTGCTGTCTTTTCCCTAAGTGATGGACATGAAACTGCATGAGAGAAATGCACCCTTGGTGGTAAAGGAAGGACTTCCTGCTGTGCAGTCTAGCTCAGGAGAGTCTGAACTTCCAGTGTGGAAATGTGGCAGCGCTTTGCGCCCACCTGCTGCTGGAATGACCTGTCATCTTGGGTTGCCTTCAGCAGCCAAGAAGCACTTTCAGAGCTAGTTTAAATGGGCACATAGTAGCTAATAACATCAGGTCCCTGCGGTGACTTTAAGCTTTATCCTGTTCCTCGGGGTTGATAACTGTTCTGCACTTCAGATTTTCCTCTGCTAATGAGCTCCTTACAGGGTGATGTTGCTGAATTACATTCATCATTTGACCTATCATACAGCTGACTAGACTGAAAATAAATAGCCCATTATGTTAATGCTTCATCTACTTCTGGCTTTTCCAGTCTCGTGTATTACACAGCTCTCAACAGCAGTTGGCAGAAGCAAGGAATTTTTTTTCTTTCTTTCCAATAGTCTGTTAATCCTTTTCATAAAAACTAAGGCTCCAAATATTCTACTAGAGTTGATGTAAGTTAAAGACATTTGTCTTGGAAATGCTACTTCCCTAGTCATGATCATATTGTAGGATTGTATGAGAGACACTGCTAAAAGTGCATTAGAGGAAGGCTCAACACAGAATTACTGGTATTAGTATTCTCATACTAAATCACACTTTGATCAGTTCCATTTGCTCACAAGTGGAGCTGTTATTCAAGTGGACCAGTGACAATACAAATTGTTCTAATTTTAGTTACTTTTCCTAGCACTCTGCAGCTGGAAGAGGGAGAGCAGAGACTATGGAGCCAGGAGAGTGGAGAGAACAAGTAAGTCTGACTGTGTTCCCTCAGCCCAAAAGCAGCGCTGTGGCTGCACCAGCCGGTGCCACCGGCCAACTCACTGTGTGAGCTGCCAGCGTGTGGCACTGCAGCTAACATAGCATTAGAATTAAAAGGAGATTAAACTTTATCCGCAATTAAGTGGGTACACAATGTGATAGTATCAAGCCCGGGACATTCACAAGCAAAACTCAAGAGCAAGGAGTTAAGTAAATTATTTGAGACTGCAAGGTATTACAGGAGTTGAGCAACTCTTTATCCTACATTAAAATGGGTGGAAAAGAATTACACTAAGGATGTGCTTAAAGAAATTAGTGTTTTAAAGCAAGTGGTAAGCTAGTCTTTGAAAGAAAATTGGTATTTACATATATATTCTGAAGATCCAAGAGCCCAGTTACAAAAACATAAACTAGTTCCCTTAAACTGACTCGTCCATTTCAGAGGTCAAATTCAAGACAAAATAGTTTATTTGAGCATTAAAGCTGCATTCCCTGTTCTCCTGCAGTCTTCCCAAAGCAAAAAATGGTCAGTGCACTTAGCCAGTGTAGACCATTCTTACTAGAATTGCTTTATTTGGAGCAGGAACAGTAATTTTGGAGAGGGCTTTAGCAGGTTGAGTTTCACCAGAAGTCATGGAACTGAGAACTGTGCATGAGTCAGGTGTGGGAGGGGCAAGGAAGGATTTTGCTGGACTTTCTAATTAAGGTGGCAGGTTGTAGTTAGTTATGTTTCTAGTACTGGATTAACATTCTCAGATAAATCCATTTAGTAACACACATATACAACAGTTTCTTGTCAGCACAGAAGAGAAGGGAATTACACAGTCACCTGCTATAGTGAAGTATTTTGACTGGCTGAAAGGGGTTTTATCTCAAATGGTCTTAGGTGTTTCTACTAATTTCAATGCATTAGTAAATCCCAGGTGGCAAACAGTTCCTGCAATTTATAGAAACGGGTAGGTAGCCTTGCAAATGAAATTTTCCTTGTGCTGTCCTCTTGGAAGTTTCTGTTATGGTGCTTTTCTACAGCCATTTTCCTTAGGAGTGCTGGATAGTATTTACAAGGAGCAGTACTAGCCTTGTCTTTTCCCGTACTGCTGTCGGATGGAGTATGTAGGTCAGGGAGATTTTACAACATAGATAGATGCCTTTATAAAGACCTACAATTCTATGCAACTTTCTATTAACTGAGTAAACATTGAACTGTCTTCCAGCGTTACAGGTTGCTGCCAATCTATTTACATTTTCTACCTTTATATGCACAAGAAGGATAAACCAGCACTTAACAGCTTAATCGTGAGTCTGTAAAAGAAACAGTAATACTTTGTATCACTTTGAAGTACATTTGTATAAAGTTGAAGTAATAAAGGGTCTACACGATAATTAAGTCACTGTGGGTCACTTCTTTCTGTTACAGAACCTCAAGTACCCTATTTATCAGGTGAAATAGCAACATTTAGGCACCAGAAGTCAGGAATAAACTACAACATCGAGACAGTGCCCTGGTGTAGGTATGGCTGCGTTTTCCCTCCTAAAGGGAGCAATAAACAAAGCAGGTGTTCCGTCAAACACTATCCCTTCTCCAGGATTTCCCTCCCACCTCACAGATAGATGGGAATTTCTGAATGGGATGAGCAGCTATTTGGAAGGCAAAGAGCTAGCAAAAGTTGAGAACTCCTGACTACAAGAGTATGCCATTCTAGTCCTGCTCTAACAAGAAGACAGTAAACTGGCAAGAAGGGAGAAAATAATTCAGTCCATCCACTGCAAGGATCTCATCCCTAATGCAGGTTTTTCATAGCCACTACAAGAATCAGGTGAGATATGAACATGTAAGAAGAGCAAAACAACAGAGTTGTATTTGCTTAAATATGGGCAATCTGGACATGGAGCACTCAAGCAGGAATTGGCTGCTGCAGTCCTCTGCCTTCACTGCCTGGCTATGTTCCCTTACCTGATGGGAGTTAACAGGGGAAAAAAGGCTCAAAGCCCACATGGCACAACTAAAGACCAGCACAGCAGCTGGCAGATAACCTGTTATCTCCTTACACCTCTCCATCTGCACCTGGCCCTCAGCCACAATGTAGACAGCAAAGCAGCTAAAGATTTTGGATACAAAAAACAATGCACGACTTGTCTCACCCTTATCCCATACACAAACTGTGCCTTTGTCTGTCTGTGTTGCATTGCAGATCTCCTCTGCCTCACTCACCCCCCTCTCACTGTTCTGTTCATCAGGTAAGCGTAGGAGTCTCTAAATTAAATGGCATTAGCCACTTCCAGTGTTCTGGTGCTCCAGTCAGGAAACAAAACTTGAAAATTCTTTGTTAGGCAGAGTACCAAAAGCAAAATTTAAACTTTGAAGTGTCATTTACTGATCTTAGCAATCCCATTTAAAAGGGCAAAACAAGTAACCCCTAAGTTTTAAAAAACATTATTTCATGTTGAATGTGTCCATGAAAGGAACCAGTTTGCATCAAAGGGTCTGCACAACTAAATTAATTAAAAATATAAAAAAAGAAACAAACCAATATGATACACATACACTTCTTTTTGAAGTTTAACTAAATTTACATAGCTTCAATACATCAATTTAACCAACCCTTTATTTCCTCCTAGTTTGAAAATTACTTATATGACATGCCATGTTTTTTAAACTTTGAAGAACCAATACTGAATATTTACATATTTATTTCATGCTTCACACTTTTCTTTACTTTTCAGTTCAAATTCCCTGACAGAAACCAAATGATTCATATCCCTGCTAATTTCCAAAACAGTAAAATTTCTAAAAAAATAAAACCTTAAACACATGGTCTAAAGGAGTAAGTCAGCTTTAAAAATATTTATGCAATGCTTCTTAAAAAAATAGCATTAATAATAGTAATGCCTGTGAGAGCTCCACCCTTTTTAGTCATTACAATTATTAGTAAAATTACATCTTCCTATTATTTTACCATTCAGAAAATTGTTTGGCTTCCAATCCACATCTGTTCACATTATTTTAAATAATGTTAAATCCTTTATGAACTGATACTGGTCCCTTTAGGTGCACCCAGTCAGCTCATGGAAATTTCCACTTTCATAGGTTATATCAACCTCCCAAGCAGTGGGACAGTCTCAGTCTCCACACAGAGAAAGTACAGATAATAGGGGCCTTCTGTGGTTCAAATAAAAACCTACTTAATTGAGCCAGGCAGTATAAAGCCACAAAAATGTCAATTTAGTGTATTACAATACTTGAGAAACACTTAAAATAGGGTGTTAAAGTTTATGAGTCTAGGCAGACAAGCTGCCCAAAGCAAATTGAAATTATGCAAAACAAAAATGTTACAACTGGGCCTTATTTAAGTAGACTAATACCCATTTATAGCACTTCTATAATGGCAAGAGACCAAAGCATACGTGAAAATCAAGCTCACCCAAGTCTGACAATGGAGCTCATTTGTAAAGACTGCATATGGCCTTTAGACAATGCTACCACACCTCATCCCATCCAAAAATGCGATAAATGGCTAGGGATAATCTGTTAATTCTTTAAAACCCATGGAGCCCAAAGGAATGCAAGCATGTAAAACAAACATGTAAACCTTATTTCAGTCACTGAATTTAATATGAAAATACATCTAGAATCGAATCTAGTTGTGACATTTCTTTATGAATTTCTACTCCTCGAAGTTTTTCTTTTTGCACCGTATCTAAGTCTGATTGCAGAAACAAAAACCCAAACCATCTCTTCAAAGGGAAGGTTTAGCATCACTGCCTCACTGTGTGGTTGCGCAGTTCATACACCTGTGTCTGCCTTCTCAGCTATGTAAGTCAGAGGATAGGCAAGTAACAAATTAACTCCAGGCCCTCTAAGGGTATGGGTATCTGGCTTTTTAACTGCAAAGCATATCCTGATTTCCAGTGAAATAACTCTTGTGCTCCTAATGCATGAGCTGGAGTTGTAAGGTAAGTGCTGGAATGTTGTCTTATTCTCCCTGAAGTCAGTGACAGATTTTATTCTAATTTTACCTGGTGTGGGACCTTAAGTTTCTAATCACATTACCCAAGATGTACAGCAAAACCTACATAAATCACATTTATATTTGTATTCTTTCACAAATTAATTTCAATATTCTATCATCTGCTACTTCACCTGCTGTCAGATGGACCTCATTCATTAATAACTCAGACTGGCTAAACAAAAATAACAAAGGAAAAAAAGGACTAATGGCTCTAAACCTGAGAGAAAAAACCTAAAATTGCCTTACATATATATTTTTTTCATTTTCTTGCAGTAATAAATCACACACAAAACACCTGCACCTTTCTTTTGGCACAATGAATATTTTAGAAGTCCTTCAAGTCTCAACTCAAAGAGCTGCTTTACTAAGTATTATCTACTGAAATCCACAAAAAAATTGAAACATTCTTCCAAAAGCAACAAAAAATTTACAATTGTACACAAAAAGTCTTGAATTTTATTGAAATTTCAAGTCTTGTATTAAACAAAAGCTTTTTCTTCAGACAAAAATATTCTCTTGGTGTCCTCCAGATACCAGAAACTGAATTGGTCCTATAACGATGCTGCTTTCTTTGTCATCTTCACAGAAGTCCACAAGGTTGGGCTGTTCCACCATTAGGTTTCATTTTATCGTGTGAAGGAACGTACATGACGACCTCTTCCACTGCCTCCACTAACAAACTTTCCTCTTGAGCCACCACTGCTACTACTATTAGCACTTGTCCAAGACGGTCCAATTCCTCCACGGCCTCTGGAAGCACGATCGCGAGGACTCGGTCGGTAGCCTTAAAGCAAAGAAAAGTATACTCAGTTGGAAAAAAAAAAAAAAAAAAAAGCCCTAGGCGGAGTAGCTGCTGCGAAAGCGTAAGAAACAAAAACAAGATGAGATACAAACAGCGTCTGTTTCCTCCTTTTAACTTTCACTTTTCTCTTAGGCAAACATTTCTGCTCGGGTTGCGCTATAATTACCATGTAGGTACGAAGACAACCAAATGGCAAAAATCTGAACGCACAATTAAGGTTCTGCGATCAAGTGTTCAATTCAGCAAGTTTTATGGGTTACAGGGCAGTTCGTACGAAAGCATGTATTTGACAGTCTCAGTGACAACTGTTCATATATGCTTAAAACATTTGCTGAATTTCAAGGTGTCTGCAGCATCCTTGCATGGTTTCATTTGTAAAGCAAAAATGAAATTCAAGGAATTCTCTATAGTTCGATGCCCATATGAATACCATGTACCTGCTGAACTTAATGGTCTCAGTGGTGGCAGTGGACCCCTGTTAAAATTGCTTTGGCCACCTCTACTGTCATTGTAGGTTCCCCTGGGCGTACTCTGTGCACTCCAACTTGAGCCTCGAGTGCCTTCACGGCGACTGTAATTTCCTAGATAGGGAGAGAAAAACCCACACACTGTTGAGCAAACATCACAGGCTGGTTTTTTTTTTAGCATTTCAATCTTCACAATACTCATGGTAGTAACATAATATTTACATAATTCACACGGATAAAGATATTCTGCATTAATGTACCCTCAGTATTCTAACTCAAAGTCTACAAGTTACTCTATTCTACACAGAATACGTGGAAAATATTTATCAGACAGTTATTAATCCTACATTAATCAACATTAATCAGAAGATTAAAAGAATTCACATTATCCAGACTCCTATACTTTCAGGTTTTGTGGTAAAGTAAATCCTACTATTTATACCTTTATAAATGGAAGAATTTTCTGTTTCTACTTTGCAAGGACTTGTCCTAATTATGTGATGGAAGGGAAAGGAATGCAGCCTTTTCTATATACGAAAGAAACTTAAATACTGTAGCTAGTATCTGCAGGTTCACTGAAAATTGCATCTTATTCTTGTCAGGATCTTCTATCCTTTTATTCCAAAGCCTCATTTAGACCCAGAGATGTACTGTGGTGCTTGGTTTCAGGAAGTACCATATCACAAATGGTAGAGAAACACTCCAGCAGTTGCTCAAAACAGCTGACTCCTTTTGTAAAAAAGAGGGAGAGAGAGGCAACATGGGAATTCACAGCCTTGTTTCAATTCCACAGCATTGAAGGTTCTTGCCTTTCTGTTGCCAAACAACTTATTTCAACAACACTGCTTCAGGAACATCTCACACCGGGGATGATTCACTGCTAGGAAATTGGGTTAGTATTACTGAAGCATTTTTTGCATGCTTTTACTCCAGTTCTAATATGGGAACCAACATACCTTTTGAAGCAGGTGGTGTAAAGAACCTGTTCTGACTGTGAAAAGCTCCTCGTCCTCCTCGATTCCCTGAGAACCCACCACGTGAAGAAATCTTCTGTGACACCTTTGGTGGCCTTTTGGCTGGTGGTATCCCATCTGGAGCAACCACTTCTTTGCTCTCGGCAGCAACAAAATCATCCACGTGCATGGAGGGTGGCCTGCTTGTATTTTGTTTCCTCTGACGGAAGATATCATGTGGCCGAATTCCTTGTCCAAATCCTCCCCTGCCTCTTCCTCTTGGTGGTGGCACAACATGAGCTCTCTTTGCAGGCTCTATGTACTCAGATTTCCCACTGTCATGACAAACCATGATTTATTTAGTTAATGTAAAATTGTATTCATACTGAAGGTCAGGCATTTTCCATACTGGAGAAGCAATTTGAAAGGTATTTCACATTATGAGAACATAAAAATCAGTGCTGAATACAATGCTAAATTCATTAAACTCATCTCACCTTGAAGTTATGAAGGTCTCATGCTTGTGCTTGCCAAGCTTGAACCCTTTTGTGGTTTTTGTACGTCCAGGAGATGATGGTTCTGACAAAAATGATCTCTCCAATTCAGCTTGCAAGTCAAAGTCGCTGCAGCCCTTCTCTGACAGTTCAATTAAGTCAACTTTTACCTGCAATGACAGAGTTTAGTTTTATCACAACAGTCATTATTAGCACATCTGAAGAAGAAAACATCCATCCTGCACAAGGATGGATGAGATTCAGCTAGGGTCCTTCTGGAACAAAAGCGCTCCATTCTCTACCTTTTAATGCTAAGGTGTGGCTCAAAACAAAGAGCAGCAGTAACAAAAAAAAGGCAACAGAGCTGCAGCAGAATTCTCCTGACAGTTCTGAATCTCCACAATCTGAAAGGCACAGCTCTGAAATAGAAACACCTGTCTTGTCACTAAATGACCTACAGTGAGGCAACTCTCTTGTTTAAGCTACAGCCCTATCACTTATTAATGCCACTTTTATATAGGACTCAACAGTTTTGGTTTTGCTTAAGCAATTAAAAACACAAGTATCTTTGAATGCAAATTAAAGAAGAGTAAAGCTAGAAAAAAAAAATGAAGGCAATGAAGTCAACAGAAACAGATCATTTCTCACTTAAGAAATTAAGACACTGCCCATTGCTTAGTTCCAAAAAAAAAAAAAAGGGAGGGGGGATACTATTGTATAATTTTCAGAATTAGCTTTACAGTTTAGATTATAAAGTTTCAAATACTCTGGAAAGTTTTTGGGCAAGTAGTTTCATTTACTACTGTTTTTCACTTCTGTTACATCAGAGCAAATATTTAAATAAAATATATAAAAAGTGTAGCGATAAGGCTCTGTGGACATTACTGGAATGACAGAAGACAAGCAAGAAAATAAACCACATTCTTTTCTACGCTTAACACAAATTGCCAAAAAGCCTCATCAGAAATGCAAAAGCAGGTTGGACTGACTCAACTGTTTCTCTAAAGGAGACATTTCTGCAACAGAGCACTGCAAAAGCTCCCAATTTTGTGGCTGCTTCCAGGTGAATCTGAAGGCATTTAATAGCCCCTTTAACAAATGCCAATCCCTCTATCTGCATCAGTTTAGCACGGTGAGCACAGGAAAACAAACCATGACTTTCTGATGCTACTGGCTCTGATCAACTCTTGTTCTTAAATCCACTTCAGTTATGGTAATAAAACCTTTTACCATATCCAGATCAGTGTCTATTTCTTCAGACTGAAAGGGTGAGAACCACATGGACTTCAGCTGGTCATCCATCACATCTGCCAACACGTATGTAGTCCTGCAACAAAACAATGCCAAATGCCTGTTTGGATGTGTACAGCCAATGCAACCGGCACTACAGAACCTGGGGTGAACATTGCTGCCTCACCCTTGATACCTGCATGACATTAAATACACTGGGACTAGCAGGTAGTAGTGACAACAGTGCTGGTTTGATTCCATTTTTAATATGCTCACACATAAATTACTGCATTTTCTTCAGTAAATCACAGGTAGAATGCTCACACGCGTAGTGATTTTACCTGTTGTTAAACAAATTCTGAAGAGAGTCTGGTGCAGAAAGAATGGGCTCTACATCTTGGTCACTCAGTGGACAAGAATCACCTGCAGATTCCATCATCTGCCTCACTCCAACAATGTTGTCCAGTAATGATTCAAGGCCATCATCCTCCTTAGAACGATCCTGTGTCAATACAGGACAAGTCAGAACTTTTTCCCCTCCTCAGAGAAGGAAATATGCTTTGGTTAATTATAAAAACAGTTATACAATAATAATATTATACAAAACAGTCTCTCCAGCCACAAATAATGAAACAGACACCCAAGTACACAAAGAACAGCAGAGAGCTCCTCAGCGTGGTATAAAACAAGCCATGTCACCACATGCACATTCTAGTTTTCATTCTCAGTTGATGCAATATCCTCTCTAACAGTCCCAAGGAAGGCATCGCTCCAGGTTTTATTTAAGAAGCTCTTTGACAGAACATTCCAAAGTTTTAAGTGTCTGCTATTTCTCATTCAGAACAGTTGTGGCTTTTAATCTCTTACCACAGATGCAGACAGCCAGGGAAGGGACAGGAGGGAATATAGCACTGGAAAGGCATTTGTGGCCAACAGGCTGTGGAGCAGCTGTTTCATGGACTCTTCTGAACTAGTCATCTACTGCATGGCTGCCATCAGTTACATAGGATTAGATTTGGACATGAGAGTTAAGTTTGCAATTAGAATCACAGAAGAGCTGGATGCACTGAATTCTGCACATCCTCTAGTCCAATCCCCTCCACACACTCTTGAAGCAGGACTATCACCAAAGCCAAATGTGGTCAACCATGACTTTATCCAGCCATGTTTAAAAATAGCTCCAGCAATAGAGAGCCTACAGCCACACTGAGCAACCTGTTCCAGTTCTTCACTTCTCTCTCATTTATTTTTTTCCTTATGTCAACTAGACACTCTGAAGCCACAATTTGGGGCCACTGCCCCTTGTTTTATCATCTGGCATTACCAAAAAGGAGTTTGATTCCACCACTTTTGTTACTAAGCCCCAGACAGCTGTAAGCAGCTCTAAGCTCCTTAGCCCTCTTCACCAGGCTAAATAGGTCCCTGACCAGCTTGGTAGAACCCTCTTCAGTTTCCCTAGATCTCTGTAGAATTGGTGAGAGGACAAATCTGGCCAGAGGTGAACACATGAGAACTCACCAGCTCACATGAACCAGATCTGTTTATCCTTTGGAGGAAGACAAGACCTCTTGATTTGCTGACCATGGTCCCTCCAGGACAGCTCAGAACACAGCCTGCCTGGTCTGTAGTGACCATGCACTCTTGACCCACATTCAACATAACAACCACCATAACCACCTGGCCCTTTTCAGCCCAGCCCACATCAAGGCACGGGATTATCCTGTTCTCACTACAGACCTTTGCATTTTTCCTAATGAAGTTTTCTGCTAAACCAAACCTACAAAGTTTATTGATGTCCCTCTGTATTGAGGCTTTGCTGTTTGGCCTGTTAGTCACTCCCCCAGCTTACTGTCATCTACAGCTTCACTGAAGATGTATCCATTGTTCAGGTCCCTGCTGAAAACATTCAACAATATGATGCCCCCAGTATTAACTCCACTTGTTACCAGTCACGTCGAGCTACACAAGCAATGGCTCCTGTTGATTATTAATTAACAATCTGCTTCACCACTATCCAACACTGCTGTACTCCTTTGCTGCCTTCCATGACACAGTTACCTGCCTGTGCTCTTAGGGTGTGCAGGTACTCTCACCACAAGGGGCTCCCCACCCTACCTGAAAATGTCTTACCATTACCACAATACAAACAATAAAGTTAGAATCCATCCTACATCAGAACAGGTGATTTTGGATATAGTATTACAATAATGGGAACACTGATAACCAATTCTGCAAGGTATGCCAGAATTGTGCATCCTCCTCACTAAACAGGGATAGTTTATATTGTTTTTGTAACACCTTCAGATACAAGATCTCAACATCAACTTGATTATTTAAATTCTTTTACCATAACATGCTTCTCCAAATCAAGCAGCAGGTTTTCTGGTGTTTCTTCTTTGTTCTGCAGTAGATGCTTTAACTCTGCGGTAGTTAGACCCAGCGTTCTGCCTGGATGGGATCCATCTGTTTCCATAAGGCTTCCATCATCTCCACAACATCCCTGAAATATGTGACAATTGTAAAATAGGTACACATAAATGTTCATTATACTTCTGGACTGCAAATCCCTTAGAATTCAAACCTGCCTTAGAGCAAATTTAGCAAAACGAGAGTTATCTCTTGATTTAAAAACATATTATGTACATTAATTTAACAAAGGACACTTCAACAGGCAAGTTTAGATGCTGCACCAAGACAGATGCAATGTTTTTCTATATAAACTGACTTTTGTATCACAGAATTAACAAATATTTTATAGTCCTTTCTCTACTACACATCAATACAGCGGCTCTCTAACAGGATTCTGTGAACATAAAATGTGGACACCACAGCATGCTATTCACTTGTGAAATCAATATGGAGATATACGCCTTTTTTCCTATTGAAAGAAAAGCTTACTTACTATACATATATTCTGCCCAGCTTTGACAGATTTCATTAAAAACTAAAGATGGCACTAACGCCACTGATGGAAAAGGCTTACACAGCAATCTACACAGTCAACTGCTTTCTGGAATAACTGTTCCTGAACATGTCTCACACTGCACATTTCAGAGAAATGCAGCTGAGTTTAAGTATTCAATGCACACTCACCAGTGTATCAGAGTTTAGGATCTGTCGCGTAAAATCCAAAAATGAAGAGGCCAGTTCACCTGTGTCTTTGCTAAAACTAGTTATTACTCGCTTTAATACAGTGTACAGAGCACTGCTGTGTTTTCTTAGAGAGCTGTTGTAAAAACAAAAGAGAGAAAATATTTCATTTGTGACCATTCCACGGTAATTTTTTATATGAAAACAACATATAGGCAAAGTAAATCTGGTCAGTTTTACAACTATCAAGTTGGCTTTGATTACAAAGCTGGAGCTTCACTATTTTCTCTGTACCAGACTGTTGCTTTCAACAGTGCTGTCTGCAGATATTTCAGACTGCACATATATGTACTACCTCCAAAACCTGCAAGAAATTACATCCCATGATGCCTAACTGCAGAAAACAAACTCTAAAGGCAACATCAACACAGAAATAGCAAGGCTGTGCACTGAAGCTGATGGCTGGACATATGAAATCATAGAAACAACAGTATCTGTAACCAGCTTACTTTTCATTTACAGTTGTACGGCTTTTTTTCAGTCTAATAGCATTATTTAAAAGTGTTTTGAACAATCTTTTTTCGACAAGGCGTCTTTTTCTCTTTGTGAATCTCGCAATTTTCTTGCCTCTGCACCTCACCCTCAGCAGACAGAAACAGGTCCAAATACAGGACAAGGAATTAGGTGCTGAAACAACATGATACTGTCCAACGCTTGTATATATTCTGTTAGTGGAGTCAACAAAAATAGTTTGGGAAAAAAAAAATCATTTCAAAGGCCTTAATTGCCTGGAGGTCAGAATACTCGAGGGAAGTGCAAATTGAATCTCCTCAAAACAGAAGGAATAACAGACAGCTCTCCCAGACCAGAGCTGTAACTACTGACTGTCTCAAAAGGGAAGGACACGAGCACTGTCCCTCATTCTAATCCTCCACCCTTGGAATGGAGAAAACAAACCATTTTTCAGTGCCTTGTTTTTTCTTGAAAGGAAGTGCTCCTATATGCACACTGCAGAAATGATTAAGAGGTAAAATCTCAAGTGAAGAAGACCAAAATACTGACTAAAACACTGAAGCCCAAAAGAGAAACAAAAGTTTAGCCGCCTTATCCTCAACATTTTCTACTAAGTGAGTAGGAAATGATTTCACACTGCAGAATTTTTTACATAACTTTAAGCTGCCAGTGATATCATAAAATACCATACCTCTTTAAATGATAGAAGCCATAGTCATGCTCTGTAAGGAACATCATTGTTCGGATACATGTCAGCAGACAATTGTAACTGCTCTCAGAATTAGTTAATGTTTCCATCAGAGAGTCACAAATTAAGGGCATTAGCTCTTTGCTTGGTAAGGAGTTGGAAAGCTGCTCCAATTCTGACACAGTGCCCTCTGATGAACTTGGTAAAATGAGTGCAATATCCTAAAAGAATGATTATTATACAAATAGTAAAAATGCAGTCTGTATACCAGCAGTAAGTATAAATCACAACATTAAGTCAGAAGCACTAGTTTCTTTCACTATCTCTTTATCATCTTATTGCTGTATCTGTTATAATTGACCAGTAAAATACTAGAGTATCCTTTTTATTTGGTTTTGTTAAATGTAACAAACCATTATTTATCTTAAAAAGCATAAAAGCTTCAAAGTTTGAAAAATGATGCCACAGCCGCAACCAAAAGCCAAATAGTCACTGGGTAACACACTTTCTTGTCTAGGTAGTCAAAGCGTTCCTTAATCTCAAAACACTGATCAAAACATGATGAGTAGTTGAGGTCCCGTGGCTGGTTCAGCCTGGAGAAGAGAAGGCTGAGGGGTCACCTCACAGCAGACTACAAATGACTCATGGGGGACAGGGCAGGGGCAGGTGCTCTCCTCCTCCCTCTGGTGACCAGCAACAGGACACCAGCAAATGAGATGAAGCTGCATCAGGGGTGGTTCAGGTTGGACATCAGGAAAAGGTTCTTCACTGAGAGGTTGGTTGGTCACTGGAACAGGCTCCTCAGGGAAGTCATCATGGCACCAAGTACATCAGAGTTCAGAGAGCATCTGGATTACACTCTTAGTCATATGGTTTAGTTTTAGATAGTTCTGCAAGGAGCAGGAAGTTGGACTTGATGATCCTTAGGGGTCCATTCCAACTTGAGATATTCTATGACTCTGTGGTTCTATGAAAACTAAGAGGCTGCAGACACCACACCCAAGACCTACTGTCACCTCCACATTTTACATAAAACAACATTGATTTTCAAAGGAATTTGCATGGGCAGAGAGATCTTGTTTGTATGAAAATGGCTGGTTATCTCTACTCAACAACAATGCCCAAAATGTTTTTCATGTAAGTGGGTAAGCACTAAATCAAATAAATATATGCACTAGTAAGACAAATAATGACATGCAAATCTATACACACACTAATGAGAAACTACTGGGGCTTGTCTATGAAATCAATTTTCAGATAACATTTCTTACGTTGGTTTAGTAACTTCCATCTTTTTTAAGTGGAGGAGTTTTATGGTAGCTTATACATATTTATATTTGTAGTACATTTTCAAGAGGTTTCAGTTAGACAACTAAGAGATACATATTTATTTAGGTAAGAGGTGAACAATGACAACTCAAGTTTTGTCAGTGGCCCCCAAGGAGAAATGACATCCCACTCTCAGCTGAGGGGACAGGCAACCTTTGTGCCATTCCATTTCCGCTCTCTAATGAGCTACCAGAACAGTGCACATAATACAGAAGATATCTTATAAAAGTATTTACATTCAACAGCAACAAGACAGCAAGTCTGCCAAAGCAGTCAACCATGCACATTTTTTCTTTTTGTGTTTTAAGAGAGATGATATTTTTTTCTTTTGGAAAAAAGCAGACCTAAGAAATAACCTCATTTAATTTGTCTCCTTCAATTATAAACACACATTATGCATTAAATATAGAAAATACCTGATCACAGAGGGACTGCAAAAGGGAAGTTACATATTCAGCACACTGCTGATGAGTGACGTTGTCCCCAGCCGATCGCATCAAAGCCAAGAGCTCCTGGAAAACCTCTACATACTTTTCATCTCCTTTAGTACTTCCATTGATAAGATGCAAAATAGCTGATTTACAAGCTTTATGTGAAGCCAGGGCATCCAACAAAGCAAGCAATCGAGTGGTCTGTCCACTATACTGTTTATCTTCTGTGTTGCTGAAAGGATACCAAAGCACTTTGAAAAAAGTTTTGTAGTTTTTTAGATCACTTTAAAACAACAGCCATTATAGAGGTCGTATATTTCTATACTTTACAAAAAAACCCACCTAGTTTACATAGTTGAGAGTTTCATTTACTTTTTGCAAACTGCTCAACTTTCACTAAAGGACTTCTGGTTGCATCATAAATTAACTAATCTACTATTCATTTAACATAATACATAACAACATTAGGGCATCTAATTGTTTATGGATAAATATGCTTTTTTATTTAGTATCTATGTGGATCATTATGCTTTTAAAGAAACAGTACGCATTGTTTCAAAACCCTCTGAATCTGTAGCTTCAGCTTCCTCCAGCTTACAAACTACTACACATACGTAATCCCAGTATACAAAGTTTACTGGCCTACTTTTCTTATTAATGTGAAATAGATCCTTAAACGCACTTCACAGGCAAGATAAGGCATTGCAGGGACAGCCTGAAGAAAATCTTCCAAAATACTTAGCACGAGCATACAACATGAAACTGCCTACATCAAAACTTAAAAGGTATGAGCTGGTTCCTTGGCAATATTAAGCATCATCAGGACACAGTATATAGCACTGGACTGAGAATTCACTCAGTCCATACTGAATCAATAGTATTTCTGAATGTATTTTTGTCCTGCTAAATCTACTGCACAGAACCAAGGTGAACATAAAGAAATCTTTGCAATAGAAAAAAGATACCTTTGAAAGTCTTCTACAATCAGATCCAATACAGTCCTCATGATGAGGAGAGCAGTAGGTGAAGCCAAGTCACACAACTGAACACAAATACGTCTCAACATATGCTGAATAGGCTGGCAAGACGAACCGGAGAATGATCGAACAATCTCTTGTATCAGCTTGGCCTGCACGTGGAGGTGCATACTCCACAGCTTCCTGGTGTTCAGTGCCACTGCAATATCATGTGGTTCAATTACCTGCAGGAACAGAAGGACAGGAGGATTTTTCCTTTCAACTTTTATCATAAAACCTGAATTCTACCACAAGATATTAACAAAGCCTAAGTACTGTCTTCATCAAAACCACGGAATGTCATTTTTGTTATCACCAAATGAGAGGGCACAATTCCAGCAAATTAGGCAATCCTTCAGGAGCATGAGTTGTCACACATCTCTTATGCTTACTTATTAAAGATCACAAATTCAAGATCCATGACAAAGAAAGGAGAGCCTTAATATACCAAGAGTTTGGCATTCAGGGTTAAATTCAAAGGCTTCATAGACTATCATTTAAGTAACAGAATGGTAGTCTAGATAATCTCACAAGGAATGAAAGAACAGCATATGACTGCTAATTTAAGAAAAAATGCTCCAAGTAACACCGATTTTGTTTCTGCTGAAAAAGACCTATCTACAAAGAATCTATAAGAACACAAATGCTTACAACTTTAATGCATCCTTTCACACATCTGCCTTTTACACAACTACAAAAATGGTCTAAGATTATAAATACAAAAAATCCTCTAAAAACTAAATAAATCTAAATTATACCTGAGTAGTCTGCATGGGCAGTGGAAGAGGCAATAATTCTGAAAGCAGTATAAGTCCAGAGAAAAAGCCTTCAGGAATTCTCAAAATTGAAGAGAGAACTTCCTTCAGCATTAAAGACCAAGTATTGTTCGCCAAAGTTTCTTCAGAAATGGTAAGTTTTTCATTAACACCTTGTGTAAAAGTCAGCAAGATATCAACAATGTCATTCTGAATTTTTTGCTCATCGCTATCTAAGCGGCCTGAGAGAGGAATAGAGCAGAGGAGCATGTGTAATGAAACAAGTGCTGCTGGAACACGCATGTCTTTGAACTCAAAAGATCCACCCCTCAGGAGTTCTGTTAGCATTGTTTTAAGGAGGGTGAGGGTACAGCGAGCCATAGAAATAGTAGTGACTCTGTGGAGTGTGGTGCCCATGTTGACATGGAGTCGCCAAGGCTGAATAAGTATGCTGTTCAGCTTCTGTAACACACGGATGAAGGTGTCCATTCCCTCAGAGGAAAAGAGCTGAATAACTGCAAGATTCCATTTAAGGTCTTTCTGTTGACCTGTACAGAAAAGAAATAACATTTCTGTATGTCTAATTTCTCCTGGGCAACAACAGTTACACTTCACTCACATTTAAGTACCATTACCTTCAACCAGCGGCGGTGGACATGCAATATGACAAAGAACACGAAGTGCAGTAGGAAGACCAACTCCATCTGGGGTCATCAAACTGTCAATATTCTTTTAGGGGAAAAGGAAAAAAAAGGAAAGAACCTGTATTACAAAGGAGGACTTCAAGCATACATCACTAGTTTAGCATTCAAATTCGATATTTAGGTACTGTATGTCACAAAATTTAAGTTCAATTATTCCACCTTATGCAAAGAAGTCACAAATAAGGCAGAAGCAAAAAAAGGAGGGTCAACAATTGCATTGTGGTTTTATGGGGAGCAAAAAGATTTAAATAACTGAATCTCCGCACAATATATTTACCTTAAATTTTGTTTCAATTATTGTAATAGTTCAAGACCTGGCCTAGATCAGAAGCTTTAATAAAAACATCCATTTTGTATCACTGTATATATTTTTAAATATCAGACATTAATACATATCTAGGATAAAATATGAAATTACAAAAAGTCTAAGCTTATAGGGCACAACTAAAAGAAGGCATCTATGTGTATTTTACTAACCTGTTTGATATATTCAATAAGATTGGGAATACAATTTATTTCAAATCTAAGGTTTTTCAAAGGTTCAAGCCACTTGCTGAGCTCTGGAGGGAAAGGAAAAAAAAAAGACTTAAGTCAGGGAATTTATGAACATAAAACCTTTTTCAATCAAAATGTACTTAATTTACACAGTAGGTACTAAGGCCAAGTGTGAAATTTGTGAGGCATATAGGGCAGCTGTAGCCAGCCGAAAAGCATCAAAAATGTAAGACTTCAGAACAGGCAATACATGTCATGCCCACAGACAAAACGGCTCAAATCAACACAGACACCCAATTTTTCTAATTTGTATATAATTAAGCATATTTTTAAAAGTCACAAAGGGTCACTGTCAGCCAAAAAAACTTAGTTGCCAGGGGGGGTTAAACTACAACAATCAAAATAGTGAACAA
The DNA here is from genome assembly GCA_035222235.1 of Margarornis squamiger. Taxonomy (NCBI): domain Eukaryota; kingdom Metazoa; phylum Chordata; class Aves; order Passeriformes; family Furnariidae; genus Margarornis; species Margarornis squamiger. The sequence goes on from JAWWTY010000077.1 coordinate 127,534,311, forward strand.
CAGAAATAAGAATCAGCTTGCTGACTAGTTAGTCCAAGTTATGACATTTTCTCTCCTATTTCCAACACAGAAAGAACTTCAAACTTCCTGTAATTATCCAAAACTCAGGGTAGTCAGTATTTCTTAAGAAATAATTTAACCAATTTCCTATTTAACTCTCATTAACAGAAAAAAAAATTACACATTATCTCAGTGACTCAACTAATCAGACACAGCTGGAAAAGGAATTTCATTATGCAAACCAGACGACTGTGAAGCACCAATTACCCAGACATAAAAGGTTTCTTCTATATGCTCAAACAATTCAGTTGATAATGACACATACTGTACCTTGCAATTTGGTGTTATTTTCGTCTGCTTTACACAGCTTCAGCAAAGGTGCTGAGTGCTGTTCCAGCATTTGGACGTCACTGGAAGATTGTACCACCAGCAAAACAAGGATGCAGGCATAATTATAAGCAACTGACTTCTTAGACTTTGAGTCTCTGAAACAACGATAAGGATTGTCTTTAGATCCCAGGTAATATAACTGGATATCAGTTACATTTTCATTATGTGACTTCTAAAAATCTACCTACAGAACTTTTACCTTCACCAAGGATTGCCCCATATACTCATCAACAAAAACAAACCCAAACAATTTTTGCCTACACTTTTTCAAAAGTGAACACTTTCTTTTACATTGACTTCATAATTATTTCAGCATCAATGAAAAATAAGAGTAGTCAAGGGGCACACAAATATTTTCCATAAGTTAGTCCATTTTACAAATTTTGTTTTAAATGCACTGCTACCTAAAGCAGTACAACTACCTGTCCAGAAAAACAATTACTGTATTCAACACTTCCAAGAACTGGAACCCCAGAGAAGTTTACAGTGTCCAGTTTCCCAAGTCAAATCTTTCTCTTGTTTCACAGTCAATATTTTATGGCTAAATGAAAACTGCCTACTTACTGGTTTTTTCATATAACCAGAAATCTTTCATATATATATATTACAACTGAGTGGATGATCTACACAGATTTTGGGTATTATGTACTTGATTATAAATGACAGGCTTGATTTTCTATTACATTCTTCTACTTAAAAGTGGGGGGGAGAAGAGAGGGTTTATAAACACCACGATCTAAAAGAAAAATATTTTAGATTTACTGAATTATTTATTATAGATACTTTTAAAATTAAAAAACTAAAATAAAGAAATAAATAAATGCATAAATTACCCTAAAGCTTCTTTGGAATAGTACTCCATTAAAGTAATAAGACTTTGGAGATTCTTTTCCAGACTGAATACGTGAGCCACAGCAGACCTTCCTACAGGGTTAAAGGTGATCAAGTAAAGGTTGTGAAGTGTTCCCAGCAGATCTGAATGGTCAGTCTCCTCGCTGGCTGTGCATCGCTGGAAGTGGCAGAACAATTCTGAAATGCACTGTAACGTCTGTGTTGAATGCAGGAGCCACAGGGCAAAAGTATCCTCATTGGCACCATCTGATTGGAGTCCTTCCTCTTGATCTGGATCAGAAAACTGACAAAGAGCTCTAACCAACAAGTTTGTTGCTTCATGCTCAGAAATAAAGAAATGAAGACCCTTCTGTGACTGTGCCAGGAAACGCAATATATCTCGGACAGCTTGAAGCACACCTGGATGTGCACCTGTCACTGGAAGAGACAGTAGCAAAGTAATGCATTCCAAGAAATGGTGACTGTGAAGATACCTGAAAAAAAAACCCAAACAAAATACAGGAAAATAATCAGCAATATTACAATCATCTGTCAACACTGCACAATAACATTATATAAAATTACATGCCTCCTAGCTTCAGTATTTATTGCTCTGTGGACTACGGGAAATATTTAATTACCAAGTAGTAGAAAATGTCAACCTTACAAAACATAATTGCTATAATATTTACATGAAATAAATCCCTAAAATTCTGATCTCTATAAAAAACCTCAAACAAAAAAAATCTCATCTACGCACATAGCACATTGTATTTTATTAAATTTGCTGCAACTGAATGGTCATCAATGCCGCATTAAATGTTTTAAATGTGCTAAGAAATCAACCATTATAGCATATTTAAGAGATAATTTTTGAAGACCCTTTGCATACTCACATATATTCAGCCATGACCTACACCACTACTATCAAAGAAACCTGTCAGGATTTAAAGAAATACTTTCCACACAGAAACTTGCTAACAGAGAAATAACCCATGGGACCTTTCAACAGGCTGAAGGCAGGCAGGCCTCAGCTCCTCTGCCTGTGCTGTGAAACAGTGAGCGATTCCGACACAACTGCACAACTTCTAACCGAAGCTGGCTGGTATCTTGCCACCTTGACCTGCAGGCAGAGGGACTCCAGACCTGCTTTATCCATACACACAGACATGTTCCAAGACAAAGGGAAGACAATCTAGATCTATAACCATTTTTAAATGGGAGAGCAGCTAGCACAGCTGGTCAGCATATATGAATGCAACTCAAGTGCAAGCACTGTACCAGTAAGAAGGAGAGGTTAACTTCTTGTTATATGCAAGGTAGGTTGACTGAAAGCTAACAGAACAACAGGTACATTAACTTACCAAACCCTCTCAGACTTTATAAGCACAATCTAGAATCCTCCAATAAACGACAAAGTAGAATATCGAGAAAAGTGTTAGTCAATCAAGCCACACCTGAAATATATTTCTATCAAGCTCAAGGAAGTAAAATACACTCTAGAAAATGAATTTGCAACTGTCATACCTAAATAGGACAGGGTAGGGATCATCCCTTTCTGGAGGGCCTGTAATGCGTGCCATGGTTGGGAAAGATTTCACAGGTGGCTGAATCATTGTATGAGGAGCAGTTTCCATCAAATGAAAGATCTCTTCAAGAAGACTAACAAGTTTTTCCATCTCTCCTTCACTTATATTAGAGGATTCCAAAAGATGATCCATGTCCATAGGAGCCTCCACATCATTTTCATATTCTTGGTTGGTTCTTTCAAGACCTGCCAAGTCCTGGTCCTGTTCTGGCTCTGTGTGATTAGGAAGAGGAGGTGTGCTCTCTGCTAACTGATCAACCACCTTTTTAATGTCTGACAGAATCTCATAGAAGTGACATTTCTGGAGAATTGCAGAACCAGCTGTAACTACTCGCACAGTCTGATCTAACAGAATGAGTTCCAGGAGTTTCTGATAACCACTTTTTTCATGTACATCTACGCCGCCTCTTAGAAACATTTCCATTCCCTCAGTCATACTAATGACACTATCCAAAGCCTTAAAAGCATTAAGTTTAAGGGAGGATGATACATGATCTGCAAACAACAGTTCAAACAACACATTAATAACTCCTGCCTGCAAGAGTGCCGTTATTCCTTGAGTCCCACATTCTCCTAACGATGACACCAGTTTTGTCCCAGCTTTGAGCTGTCGAACATTCAAAGCAATGGGCTGTTTGAGAGCCACCTGAAGGTTTAAAGCTTGTAGGGTCCAGTCTACTAGCTGGGTAATATAGTCTTGTTTTGTGTCTTTCACCAATAGGTAGCTCAATCCTTTTACTATTAAACTCGGAATTTCTTCTAATGCAGTGACCCACTTTGCACCCCTTTCCTCTTGATATAATTCCAACAGTTCAGTTAATTTAACTGAGGCTTCCACTGCCCCCGAATTTTCTTTTTCTGGGTCTTGGTCCTTTATTTTACGAACTTCATTTTCAAATACAGTCTTGTAAGGGCAGTTGAAGTATAAAAGAGGTCCAAGCTCCTTTTCAAAAGGTTCGTATGTCACAGGAGGCACAGATGCCAGATCCTCAGGGGTATATTCAATATCAAAACTTGGATACTTAAATGTTTCACGTTCCAGATCAGCAATTCCATCTTCATCACTTGAAATCTGCTCATAGCCATCATCTCCTAAGAAGAAAAGATTCAGTTATGAGATCAGTTACGAATAAACACATTCATAACTGCAGAGAATATTTTCAAAATAATAATTTATTTAATACAAATATTACTGGCTGGAGAACAATCATACACTTACACACAAAGAGCCTTTTTTCTCCAGATGTAAGTGAAAGCCCCGACTCATGGTGGTTTTTATGTAATAACAGAGACATTTAAAAGAACATATAAACCAAAAAGTTTAATTAGGGTACACTTTACTACAAGAATATTGTCCAATTTTCTTCCTATGATTGCATCTATCATAAAACTTCTAACCTGAAATTTGCACAGGCATGGGTGGGAACTTTAAGCAATACTAGAAGAAGACAACTGACTATTACATAAAACACTTTTTTCTGTTTTTAATTAAGAAATAATTTCTTTCATCACTTTCTTACATTTTTAAACAAAACATAGCAAGATTGGATGTTCACTCTTACCCATACAAGTTGTATCTATTTTCCCCTATTCATAAAAAGGAACAGGAAGCTTTACTATAAAGGAGTAAATATTCCACAGCAAAGTATCATTCTCAAGAGATGTCAGAACCATAAATAAGGTAAGCAACAGGGCAACAACCAAGGGAAAAATAACCAGTTCTCTTCGCATCTAGTCATCATAATGGTACTGCCATCAAAATTTCATAAACCTCTTTTTTCCCCCCCTTAACTCTTTACAACTTCACTTACCTTCACCTTCTTCCTCCTCTTCACCCTCTTCTTCATCTTCATCTTCCTCCTCCTCTTCTTCTTCCTCATCAGCAATACTCTCTACTGTATGACCATCATCATCATCATCCTCCTCCTCATCCTCCTCCTCCTCAACATCCACATCATCATCATCGTCTTCCCCTTCTTCTGGTTGATCTTCCTCCACTTCTCCATCGTCAGAATACTGGCTTTCTTGATGAATGGATGTTCGATCAGGAGAAATAGGCTCAAAGTAATCCTCTCTATGGTCCACATCATCTTCTTTTTCCCCAACCACTAAAAATATATGCAATTTCAGAAATAAGAGCACTTTTCTGAAATCAAATGATCAATAATATAGAATCATAGCATCCTTTAGGTTGGAAAAAACCTTTGAGGCCATCAAGTCCAACCATTAATCCAGCAGTGCAAAGTCCACAACTAAACCATGTCCCTAAATGCCACATCTATACCTCCAGGGATCATGACTCAACTACCTCCGTCAGCAGCTTGTTCCAATTCTTGGCAACCCTTTCAGTGAAGAATTTTTTTTTCAATATCCAAGCTAAACCTCCCCTGGAACAACTTGAGGCCATTTCCTCTGGTCCTGTTATGTGGGAGGAGACTGATCCCCACCTGGCTACAACCTCTTTTTAGGTAGTTGTAGAGAGTGATAAGGTAACCCCTGAGCCTCCTTTCTTCCAGGCTAAACACCACCAGCTCCCACAGCCATTCCTCATAAGAACTGTGCTTCAGAGCCTCCAGATCCCACCTGGCCCTATACATCTGGGTTGACCGCTTCCTCCTTGATTATGGGAGGTTCAATCTGTTCCCTGTGCATGTGTCTTCCAGCTCAGGAGCTGGGTACCCAGACAGCAACTGGTCTTCCTATTAAAGACTGAGGCAAAAAAGTCATTAGGTACCTCAGCCTTTTCCACATCCTTTACCACTACGTATTGCCCTGCATCCAATTGTTGTCTAAAATCGAAGAAGTAATTCTCTGGACAATGTTAGTATGGAAAGGTAAAAAAAGCTCTTTAATTAGACTTCTTAGGTGCATAAAGACAGTATATGCACCTCCCCATACACGAGTTTTTTGCAAACTTATAGTATCATCTAATTATAATATCTAACTCTTACCTCATGGGGATACACCCAGCCTGAAAACCGCCCATCCCCCAGTCCTCCCTCAGACAAGCCTCCCTGAAACTGAGTCAAGGGTCACAAAGACCCCCTATCTTCCTCTTCCTCAGTATCTTCTGCCCTACTTGGAATAATTTTAAGGATTCTGGGCCTTCTCTGATAGTTCAGACTGGGGCATATCAAGGAATGTTGGATATATCTTGTTTAGTATGCTCTCTTCAGACTAGATGTCTCTTATCTTGCTAAAAAATCTCTATCTACCTAAACCTTTGATGAGGAAACATGAGCAGCATTTTGGAATTTGGTACAAAAGTATTTAGTTAAAAGCTCTATCCTAAAATTACTAAAGTGCTAAAAGCTGCTTTAAAATCTATATACTCATGAACTTCAAGGCGTCATTATAAAGGATGAAAAGTCTTCTTAGCTCCCCTTCTTTTGTGAATATATTTATGGAAACATTTTTATTGTCTTTTATGGCAGTAAATATCCGTTAGAATTTTGCATTATGTACAGTGGACATACAGCAAAAGCATCTTGAAAATTAACAAAACCAATCACTTAGTTCAGTAAGACTACAAAGAAATCGGTAAAGAGTTCTTGGCACTTTTAACCAATAGTGAGACCAGAGAACTTGGCAGATGCTGCAGAAGCATGGAGAAGGACAATGAATAGCAGAGCCAACAGACTAATTATATAAAATATGAGCAGCATGTTCAAACAGTATATTGGTCAACAGCCAATAGTCTCAATCAACTAACTTTTAAAATAATACAATTTAACATAGCCAACAGATTTTTTTTTTCTAACCCCTTTTCTTAAACCAATTCTGTCCAGCAGGAGTACCAACAGACAGGAAACTTGACACCAGGCAGGAACACAAAATTCTGCCTCCTCTAAGCAGTTATGTGCAGCAAAAAAAACACAGTCTGTTCTCATCATACCTGACACTGGCATAGGTTCATCCTCGTCATCATCAGGAGGAGGAGGGCCTGGAGGTGTCCTTGGTCCCCTAGGTTGTGGTCTTGGAGGACTGCCATTGAATTGGTCTTCTTTCTCTCCATCAACTGTATTTATTGTGAAAATAAAAACTTTCATTTAATGGAATCATGGGAATAGAAGCAGAAAGTTTTTTGTTTTCAGTGCTGCTTTTGACTAGGGAACACCTTCATTGTCCAGCTTTTATCTAATCTTTATTCTGCATCTGCAGTAGGTGAGGCAGTTTTCTGCAGTCACTTTTGATGAAAACAAGAACTCTATCTGTAATTAAGTTTATTAACAATACTCATTTCTTTCAATATAATACTGGTTTGAAAGTTACATGCGTAACAACTGCAGTTCTGGCTTTGACACTGGCCATATTGTAACTCTATCAATAATACCTGAGTTCTTTTTTAAAGAAAGTTTACATTTTACTCAACTGGCTTTTACAGTTTACAACTGGTTTTACTACATAGAATATTCAAATTTTGCAGTCTAATACTTGTACTTTGGACAAGATAGTTCTAATTTTAAATCTAAAACCAAAATTGAAGCAGAAACTTGATTACAGATTCTATTCATGGCCATCCTAAAACCAATGCCAAGCACTCTTCTGTAATGTACTTTACAAACTCACAAAAGAAAAATTAATCACAACCGTAAAATTTTCTTGTTATGACTTTAAAACTATTCTAATCACATTTTTGGTACTTCAATCATCTACATTTTAATGACCAAGTTCACACAAATTAAACTGCATTTTGACCACTGAAAGTAATTAGCAACATATCAAGTAACCACCACTCAAAAAAGCACTGGGTGAGCATATACTTAAAACCATTCAATATAAACCTAAAAGAAAATACAAAACTAAGGGACAAAGGCAAAAATGAAAGTCACTGAAATCTAAAATGTGAAAGAACTGGGGTTCTGTTTTTCAGACAGGATACTATAAAGCTGATTTAAAAAAAGAAAAAGGTCTATGTCTTCTCACAAGGCTCACCGTGTTTTGGATTTCTTTTCAAACCAGGCTGTTGCTGGGGAGGTGGGGGTGGAGGCGGGGGTGGAGGGGGCGACTCTCTCTCATGACTTATTACCCTGTCAACTGAGCCGTATATTGCCAAAGTCAGACAGTTGTACCACCCTCTAAGAACCAATCCATCTGTGTTGACCTGTTGAGTTTAAAAGAAAGAAAAAACAAGAGAAAAAGCACTTACAAGACAAGTTCAAAAAAGCTACTTTAATATCACTGTATCAATATCTGCATAAAAGACAGAGGGAAAAACAAACATTAAAATACCTCTTTACCCCACGTTCTGAAAACTGAGAAAACTTTAAATACATCAATCATTACAACAAATAATTTTTCTCTAAAAGCATTAAATTCCTTGCAATATACCTATTGCCTAGATAGATCCCTAATCTACTACAGCCTACTAATGAGAAAAAAAAACCCAAACAAAACCAAAAATAACAACAAAACAAAAGGAAAAAGAAAAGCAAAAAAACCCCAAACAAAAACCCAAGTAGACTCTAAAATAAGGATTATCTAACTACAGGCAGGTTTTAGAACAAGGTTTTAAACAATAAATGTTTTACACACTGCTAATACACCACATGTGACCACATTTGTACGTAAATGACAGATCCGTAGGAAACGAAGAGGAAGTTCAAATCACATTGCATTACCTTTGCATTCGGTCTGAAAATAATTGAAGTGTTTTCGTCATATTCAAGGCTGTTAAATAAAATATACAGAATCATTTTTTTATTAATATAAAGCATGCTTACAGAAATAAAACACAGCAGTACTAAATACATAATCAAACAATAAAACACGGAGTAAATAGATACTGTTGAAAACAAGTGCTAAATCACTTATTTCGACAAAATCATTTTTATTAATATATATAGTGTTTGTAAATATAAAAATAACAGAAACTCTTCTTATTTTATGCATGAAACTCTGTCCTCCCACACAGACTGGAGGAAAAGAGTAAGAAACACAAACTAGCAAAACCCAAACCAAACATTAAAATCCTGGGAGATACAAGATTTTCTACTGTGCATTTTCTGCATTATAAAAATTCTCAGGAAGAAAAAGTAGATAATGCAGTCATGCACTAATCTTGAAAGAACTTACCTCCCCAGCCGATCAAATACAGGGGCACTTGGCTTGCTGACATTGTTGAAAAACAAGTCCAGTTGAAATGAATGTGGGGATGTCTCTCTAAGAAACAGAACAAAAGTAAAATTAAATCAGTTGAGCTCCTTATCAGAGTAAGCAGGACTAACAAGGGAAAAAAATTATACTGTTTAAGTAATTCCCCAAAATACTTAGAAGTACAGCAAACACATAAATGCATTTTATATTTTTATATAGGAGTGTCTATTGAGACATAAATGTTTAAGAAAAAAAAAACAGAAAGGTGTTCCTGAATCAGATATCTTTCACCTACCCATAAGCCCTGTTGTCAGGCAGACTTGTGTGAGCTCTCACTCCTGGAGGAATGACACGGACTTCATTTATGTAAACCACACATGGAAAACGAACTACGTCTATATTGGTACTTTGCTACAAAACAAAGAATAAATAAATATAAGAAAAGTAAAATGCAAACAACATAATGTAGCCTTATTCTTTACTAATGGAACTAAGGTTGCAATCTCAATAATAACAAAATTCAATTCTGTAAAATGATAAACATTGTTAGAAAAATGGGGGGTTTTATATATAATCTTCTGGTACATTTCATATATTTAACAGTATTTTTTTCTAGAAAGCATTACTGGTTTACGTACATAATTCACTACCTTTATCGGCAAGAATCTTTTAAACAACCTGTTTTTTTCAGGCTGAAGGTATGTGTGGTTTAATTTTAAACGTTAGCAAATTTTGTATTTCAAATGTAATAGAAATTCTGAAAACCTTTTGAAAATGACATTTCTATTTCCCACATAGAAACAGCAAGTACAAAGAATTCTTACACAATCTAAAAGGATATTTGACGAAACTAAGAAGCAATCACAGTCACAGTGACCTCCCAGGTAGCAGCTACCAATTAATGCTGGAAGTCTTCTCTCACTAAATTAACTGCATTAGGTCTTTTTCTATTGATCCATTATCTCTATCATATATGTGCTCACAAAACAGCACACACACCTCAACTATTTGTCAACTGTTTACCAACAAAACTACACAATGAAAATTTAAAAGGTCAAAATGCAATCAAAATTTATGTAACTTTCACCACAAACATAGAGCAAATGAAACCAGCAGAAAGCAAGAAAATGCTAAGATTTTTAGAAAGCTATTAACCAAGAAATAGACACAAGTAAAGTTTCAAAAAGAGCTCTTAGGATGTCTTTTGGGCACATATTGCTGCCATATAATAAGAAAAATCTATGCATACATTTTTTAGCACACAAATAAAACATCTTGGCCTAAGGGCTGACATGTTAAAAGGCTGTATGGTGGAACCAAAGGAATCCAGCTAGGACAGGGAGCACAAATCCATTAACAGGAAGGGGGCGAGTGCAGCCTGCAAGGAGTGAGGGCTGTGGGTTCTTGTGGCTTTGTCTCTAAAAAAGGTCTGTGTGCCGTGTGGGAGACTCAGATTTCTGGAGGAAGGGCTTTCGTTCCTAGGAGCACTGAGCAAGAGAAAGACAAACTCCTCCTTAAATGATAAGGGATTATGCCCTGATAGCCATGTATCAACATCATCAAGACAAGAGGTGAATCCAACCTACTTTCCCTACAGAACAATAAAAAAACCCCTGCATCAGAACTGCTCAACACTAGTTACACTGAATAACTAAGCCAAGTAATTAATTCTATTTAAAAACACAGCAACAGTTTTCAAGAACTACAAGTTCCAAGGCAAGACTCATGATCTGCTTAGCTGAAGAATTAGCACAACATAAAGAAAGCTTTTAAGCAACATGTAAAATACATTTTGAATTTTTCTTTAATAAAAATTCAGTACGGTTCAGGTTTGGAAAATGCCACTGGCAAAAATGAAAGTGCCAGAAAACCTTGTATGCAATTAAAAATGTTCAACAAGAGAATATACTGTCCGGAGCGGGAACAGGAGTGGCTACTGTCTCCTACTCAGGGCAACAGCAGTGGCTAGCATTTCCTGCCTAACATTGTCTTAAATAGTGGAATTAAAAATACACTTGGGCCTAGCTGATCCTGACAGCTAGCAAAGACTCCTGAATAACTTTGTTGCTTTTAATTGCAGCATCAGCTCAAAATATTCCATTTTCTTCCCCTAATGCCTGTTCGTGAACAGTCAGGGTATTCTACGACTCTATAACATCTTTCTCATGTTACAATAAAGAGCTGGTTTCCCTCTAATGGTCCTTGTCTTCCTCCCTGAACAGCACGGCAGGATGAACCTTGGACAAACCTGCTGCAAGACCACCAGTTTCAAGGATGCTCAGGATCCCAGCGGCCTGGAAGTGGAATATCTGCACCATCTCCCACTGCCAAAAAAGCTTGAAACACTCATTTTGTGAGCGATGCGCGCGGACTGCACAAACCCAAGGGAACACCTCACAAACACCTCTCCTCATCATCAGCTATACGAGAACACCAGGGATCTCACCAGTGGCCGGGCACAGCCTCTACCCGCCTTCCTCCCTCACCGCCTTCTCGTGGCGCGTTAATCCTTTGTTCCCCACGGCCTCCCGGACGAGGCACTTACACCCCCCGCACAAAATCTGCGCTTCCCTCCCACCCCGCTGCGCCGCGGCCGGCGGCACCTCGGCCCGCAGGACCAGCGGCTCGAACAGCGCTGCGGGCCGGGCCCGGCCGCGGCCCCTGCCCCGGGGCTGCCCCTGCCCGGCCCATCGGGGCCCGCCCCGCAGAGGCCCCGGCGCGGGCAGGGCGGCGGCCAGAGCCGGGGAGCAGGGAGAGGAGGCGAGGGGACGCGCCGGCGCCGCGGCCCGCTTTGTTTTACCTCGGCGCTCTGGTGCTTGAACGTGTCCAGGAACAGCAGCTCGGTGGCCGCGTCCGCCGCCATCTTGGCCCGGCCGCGGGGGACGCGCTTCCGGCGCGCGCGAGAGCGCTTCCGGGCCGCGCGGGCCGGGGGGGCGGGGCTGGGATGAGGGGCGGGGCTTAACCAAGGGGCGGGGCTGGGATGAGCTGGGGGGCTGGAATGAGGGGCGGGAATGAGCTGGGGGGCTGGGATGGGAGGCTGGGATGGCATGAGGGGCTGGGATGAGCTGAGGGGGGTGGGAGGGCATGGGGGGCGGGGTGGG
>JAWWTY010000077.1:127546416-127607864 GCA_035222235.1 Margarornis squamiger
GGGGCCGGGATGGCATGAGGGGCTGGGATGAGCTGGGGGGCCGGGATGGGATGAGGGGCCGGGATGGGATGAGGGGCCGGGATGGCATGAGGGGCTGGGATGAGCTGGGGGGCCGGGATGGGATGAGGGGCCGGGATGGGATGAGGGGCCGGGATGGCATGAGGGGCTGGGATGAGCTGGGGGGCCGGGATGGGATGAGGGGCCGGGATGGGATGAGGGGCTGGGATGAGCTGAAGGGGTTGGGATGGGATGAGGGGCCGGGATGGGATGAGGGGCCGGGATGGGATGAGGGGCTGGGATGGGAGAGGGGCTGTGGTGAGGGGGCGGGTCCCACCGCCCTCATCGCCACAAGGGGAGGCAGAGTCGGCGCTGCTGTGGAACATACTGAGTCACAGACTGGGTCAGGTTGGAAAATACCTCTGGATCGTCGAGTCCAGCCTGTGACCCGCTGAGCTCGGGCCGGCGGCCCCGCTGCCCGCAGAGCCCCGTCCCCGCTGGGCCGCACCGCGCTCCCAGCCTTGGCGGGTGCTCGGTTCCACCAGCTCGGCGCTCGCTCATCTCAGTCCTGCCCGAGAAACTTCCTCTGCAGCCTTTGCCGTGCTTTAAACAAACCCTTCTCAGGGGTAAGGGGTTGTCGCCTCTCTGCAGTTCGTGCGGGACCGCTCCTTTCAGCCTTCCCGCAGCTCCTGATGTGCCTGCTGCGCATCCCCTGCCCTCCTGCGGCAGCACCCACGCTGTACAGGCACCGGGGACACCTCGAAGCCGAAGCCAGCACCGTGGCAGGAGAATGATGTGGAATTCATCTTACGCAAGCGGCGTGTGGTTACACAAGTACAAGCTCTCATGGCAGCAAATGGGCCATGTGCCTTTGGAAGAAGGTACAACAGGATGTGTTACATCTGGACTGAAGCTTCAGCTGCATACCTGTGCTCTCCTCAACAGTGATAATTATGCCTTGTTATCTGCATCTTGTGTCTGAAACAGATGCTTAGTGAAAGGTGCTGTTTTGTGCGTGCATCAGGAATTCACCATTCCCTTTTTTTATTTCAATAGGCGAGCTTGCTGCTCGCTCAGCACTCCAAACTTTCACTTACCCCAGGTGCAGCAGTTCTCTGGATTGAACTCCACATGACAATGTTGCATCAGTTTAAAGAAGGCTGTGGTTCAATATATCCATCTGCAGTGGTGAAACTAGTTCAGGAAGTTCCTGTCCCCACAGCACGTGTTGGGGAGCTGGGCCACAACATGCAATTCCACAACCAGTTCTACTGGCACACCCGAAGAAGGGTTTTGTGGCAGTGCAGGAAGACTCATCAACTAGCATTTCTTCTCAATACACTGAAAACATGGTACTAGCTCATACTATTTCAATAGATGTAGTTAGAATTGTGCAAATCCCTTTACATAAACATTTCCAAATTTGAGAATCAAGGGGCCTCCTTAGCCATGCTGGCAGATTTGACTGCAAATTCTTGCCCCAAGCTGGGATCCTCTCTTGCACTGATTAATAACCAGATCTAAACTCCTGAAGTAAATTATAATTTTTTAATGTAGAAAAGAAAAAAAAATCCTCTATATGTCACAGTGCCTTGTGACACTTGGCATGGCTTGTTTTGGTTATGTTTATGGGCTCTTTGGAGACTTCTGTGGGAGAGTAGCTTTGCAGATCTACTCCAAACATGAGCATCACCATGTGAGCCACTGGCCTGGAGGAACACAGTCCTAGTCAGATGACTTCTCTCCTGGGACAGCCTGGAACAGCATTGCAACCAGGTCAGCTAGTGCGAGCTGTTTCGGTAATTGGCAGGGGAATCCCAGCTCTATGTTTTTCTCTCCAGCAACTCCCTCACTGCTGGGTACAGCTGCAGCTCTGCATGTAAGAAGAATCAGTTTTGCAGGATTAAATTCACATGGCTGTGAATGCAGTGTCGTTGATTTCAGCACATGGCTGGGCTTACAGGTCAGTGGTATTTCCTTGCTGCAAGGTAGAGCAGCAGTGTTTAAATGTCACCCAGTTGCACGATATCAGAAAACAATTTGGGTATTTTCTGGGGTATTTTCTCCACTGGTGAAGGTGGAGAAAAGAGAATTTTGTTAGGAGCAGCAGCTATCTTAAAGACATTAAAAAAAAGTTGGTAGTAAACATTAACACATTAAAAAAAATATACAGCTGATTCTCCAATTTCAATTGTAAAAAGTTGACATTCTGAAAGAAAACTAGAACACTGTTGGGGAAGAGTGATACAGGTGGGACACTTGGCACAGAACAAAGGTCTGTGCAGGAAAGGGTAACAGAGTTACAGGTGGTATTGGGCTGAAGACCCTCCTGTAGAAAAGGGTGAGAGATGCGGAACGAGCAGAAAAAACCTGGACACAGTGAAATGTGCAGTGTCACAGATTTGTTCAAATAAACTGGGAGGAAGAATCAATGGGTGAGATAAGGAAACTACAGAAAAATGGTGGAAATAAGTAAGAGGACCCAGAGGTCTCTCGCAGTGCTCAGGAGGGGATGTTAGGACCAGCTCCTTGACACCAACAAAGGTGAGAGTAGTTTCAGAAATGTCCGAAAACAGAAAGTGGAACAAAAGGGCATGTGGTGGGAAGCCACCAGAACTAATACAAAAAGGACAGGGAAACAGTTACACTGAGATTAGCAAAGGGGCTGGTCAAACAGACAGCAGATAGGAAACAGAAGGAATACCAAAGGAGAGGAGAGAAGCACAGCAACAAGGTGCTGGGAGGAGCCGTGAGAGGTCGTCTTGCCCCAAAGCACCCTAGTACGTTCCTGTAGGTAAAAGCACTGACATCATCTGTGACTCTTCATGCAAAGACTATGCTTAACCAGTCCTAGGACAAGGAACGGCCAGGGAGAAGGAACTGGAATGGGAGTACACAAACGCCAGCAGCCTGGGCAACACAACACAGGAACCTGACCAACTGGTGCATGTTGTCAGACCAGGTGCTGCAAGCATGCAAGAAAGAGGGTGGAATGGGAGCTGTAACTGTAAAACAGGTGTTTTAGGGAATGTGTTATCCAAGAAAGAGGAAAATAAAAGGTAATGGCATTACAGTAACAATTAGTGGCAAGCAGCTTCCTAAATAAATAAATAAAACAAGGGTTAGTCAAGAACCCAAAAGACAAAATGGGAATTAAAAATATTTTCAGGGCACAGTTTCACCTTTGAAAGGGGTTACTATATATAATGCAACCTGGTCTAGTGATAAGTTGCTCCTAGATGGAAAGAGACAAAGTAGGATGAGACAATAAGGGTAGAAAAAGGGAAATATGTAAGCCAGAACACAATAAATCACAAGTAAAGGAACAGGTGCTCATCCAAAAATTGTTCTCACAAAGACAAAGGCTGCGTCTCAAAAGCCAAGCAGGCACTGGGAAGGAAACTGCTTAGAACGGATGATTAAGTTTCACTGAAAGACGAGTCAACCAAGGCAGCACTCTCTGTCTGGCACACTCCAACGTGGAATCATTTCGGAAATGTTCTGGACTTTTGTAGTAAACTATAATGATTATTTTTAAAAGTTGCACTAAACTAAGACCTGAAAGGGAAACTGCACAAAGAAACCCTATACCATTGAATACCCCTGCTCCAGCCTAGCAGAGGTCACAAAGCAAACACCCTCTGTGAGGACTAACCCCACTCCTCAGATGCTGAGTACAGATCAGCTGCAGCCACTGCTGAGGCCATGCACCCCAGTTCTCTGCTTCACATACATTTCACTCAATGCATCAGAGCATCAGAAGTAAAATGCACAAAGAAAACCAGGTGCTTTAACCCTTCTACAAATGGGGCACAATTAGCTCAGGTGTTTCCTGATGCCAGATTCACATAGCAAATTTCAGCTAAGCTTTTAAAAACTGGAGGGATTAATTTCACATTTTAACCCCTCAAATTGCAGTCTCTGCTAACAGTGCATGCCATTTCTGAAATCTTGTATCAGAGAGAGTGAAAAGTACCCCAGCTATCTTGTATCTTGCTGTCTGTTGAAGCACATAAACTATCAAGCAGGAACCTGGATGCAGTGCCTGCAAAGAGAACCAGGCTGCACCAAACTGCAGCAGGGCAGGACAAGGGTGCTGGGCACTATATGGACAAGTCAGTGGCTGACAGGATCCCCAGCAGTGGTGAAACGTCTGGTCCCTTCCTACCAAATAAATGTGTATGAGTTAATAAAAGGTGGTGCAAGCTGTGAACCTGCACCAACACAAGGAATGGTGATGAAGAAACACAATCACACCATTGTCAAACTGTCCAGCACACAGCTGGATAACCACATTATCCAACGGGTGAGCAACTGGCTCACAGATCAGGCACAAAGACCTATAGAGAATGGGGTAACATCAGGCTGGTGACCTGTCACTAGTGGGGTTCTACAGGGCTCCCTCCATCCTCACCGCAGTGTTCTTCATCTTAACGACTTGGACATAGGACTCAAAGGAATACTAAGGAAGTTTGCCCATGACACTAAATTGGGAGGAGCTATTCACTCCCTTGAGGGCAGGGAGGCCCTGCAGAGAGACCTCAACAAATGAGAGAGATAGGTAATCATCAGCCATATGAAGTGTAACAAGGGCAAGTGCTGGATTCTGTACCTGGGACAGGATAATCCTGGTTGGGTGTATAGACTCGGGAATGAGAGGTTGGAGAGCCATACCACAGAAAGGGACCTGGGGTCCTGGTCAACAGCAAGTTGACTATGAGTCAGAAGTGTCCCAGGGGACATCAGGCAAAGCATCACCAGCTGGTCATGGGAGGTGATTGTCCCACTCTGGTCTGCACTGGCGCAGCCTCACCTTGAATATTGTGTGCAGTTTTGGGCACCGCAATATGAAAAAGACATCCAAAGGGGGACCATGAAGAGGGTGAAGGGTCTGAAGGGGAAGCCTTATGAGGAATGGCTGAGGTCACTTAGTTTGTTCATTCTGGAGAAGAGACTGAGGGGAAATCTCATTGTGGTCTTAAACATCCTCACAAGGGTAAACAGAGGAGCAGGTACTCTTCACTCTCATGACCAGTGACAGGACTCAAGGAAATGGCATGCAGCTGAGTTAGGGGAGGTTTAGCTTGGATATCAGGAAAAGGTTTTTCACTGGAACAGGCTCCTCAGGGAAGTGATCCCAGCACAGAGCCTGCCTGAGTTCAAGAAGCATTTGGACAATGCTCTCAGGTACACAGTGTGATTCTTGGGGTGTCTAGAGCACGGTCAGGAGTTGGACTGGATGATCCCGATGAGTCCCTTCCAACTCAGTATATTCTATGAGCACAGTAAAAATTTTGAGAAGCAGCATTGCAATCCAATGTTTATTTCCAAGAAGTTGGAAATAAACAACTGGGGTCTTAAAGAACAGGGTGTACTACAGAATTTCCCTATGGAAAGTTAGTGTTACTTGTTTGCCCTGCCTTCAGTGATTTGTCACTTAAAAATCTGGTTTTGAGCATTACGCATTTAAAATAATGATTTCACAATGAAACAGTAATCAGCAAAAGTGAGGTTATCACAAGGGCCAAAATCACCAGCTAAGGGAGGGAAGGCTGTAACACCTACCCAGCCAGCTCTTAGCACGCGACTCTGTCTGCCGTGCCTGGGCCGTACAGAAGCTGCGATGCCGCTGCCTTGAGGACAACGGAGGAAGAGGCTCCACCGCCCTGAGCCCCTCGGTTCCCTCGGCAGGAGCTGCTCCCGGGACAGCCGGCCCGCACGCCACGACGGTGGTCCCTGGCACTGCACCCGCTCCCTGCGAGGGGAGACTCGCGGGGGCGGCTGCGGGCGGTGCAGCCAGCTCCTCTGCCCCTTCGCCCAGGGTACAGGGCTGCCCGCGGACGCAGGACCGACCTGCCCTCCGCGACATGTCCCGGCAGGACCGGGCAGCCCCGCCCCGCGACCCCGTGGGTGCGGAGCCGAGCCGAGCCGGACCTTCCCGGGCAGCGCGCCCCGACGGCGGGAGGCGGAGCCCGGCAGGGTCCGGTCCGCCGTCGGGGCGCGCTGGGGCTCCTCGGAGGCCCGGGGTGGCTCCTCCGCGGGCGCGCCCCCGCACCCCGCCCGCAATCCCGGCCCCGCAATCCCGGCCCCGCAATCCCGCTGCCGCCCCCGCCGCGCTGCCACGTCCCCGCCCGGCGGGGCCAATGGGCGGCGGCGCCAGGTGTGTGTTACCTGCACCACGTGGGCCGGGGGTGGGCAGGTGGTGCCGCGGCCCCGCGCAGAAAAGCCCGCAGCCATTGCGCGCTTCCCAAGGGTGCAGCCGGCGTGGGAGCGGCCGCTGCCCGCCTCGGGAAAGGGGGGGAGCCGTGCGCCTCCCCCGCACCAGGTCCTCGGGGAGGAGGCTGCAGGTGGGGGCTCTGCCGCTTGGGTCTCGCTTGGAAGCGCCTCGGGCAGGGAAAGTTTCCGCTCTCTTCTCGTCCCCCTCCCCTCCTTCCTTTCCTTCTTTTCCTTTCTTTCTCTTTTTTTCTTTCTCTCTTTTTTATCCTTTCCGCTGACCCTGTGGCACCATGACGGCATCTCCCGACTACCTGGTGATCCTCTTTGTGACCACGGCGGGCACCAACGGGGCAAGGCTGGGCTCAGACGAGCGAGAGCTGCTCCAGCTCCTGTGGAAAGTGGTCGACCTGAGGAGTAAGGAGGTATTTTCACGCAAGGGAGGGGCATCCCGACCTGTTGCTCCCCTTGGCCCTTGCCACGCTGGGTGTGGGTAGGGTGGTCTTAGCGCTGGGCCGGCAGTGGGAGCTCCAGGCTGGAGCAGGCTCTGGTGGAGGGCAGGGGCTGGTGCTGCAGAGGGGGACCCCCAGTCCGAGGAGCTGACTTACCCCTCCTCTGCTTTCTCTGGAGTTGGGGCACCTGCATGATGTGCTGGTCCGGCCTGACCACCCGGAGCTGACGGCTGAGTGCCAGGAGATCACCCAGGTGGATGTGGAGAGCCTGGCACTGGCTCCACCGCTGGAGCAGGCACTGAGACAGGTGACACCCTGTAACTGGCTGCTGGGTGCTGGTCTCCCTTGGGAGCTCCCCTGTAGGGTAGAGGCAGTGTTATCATCCACTATCTTTTCTACCCCACTGTCAGGACAGTGGAACCTGGCACAGGGGCACTACTGAAGTGTATGGGCCGGGCAGCCTCTGTGCGAAGGGCTTTGTGGGCATTTCTCCCTTGCCTTTTTGCTCATTCAGCTGGGGAGGAACTGAGCCCCAAGAGAGAGAGGAAGGTCAGCATCAGATATTCCCTTGCCTTGCTCTCCTGCTGTGCTGGACCCTGAGTGAGTCTCAGCTGAGGGTGAGGCCCCAATCAGTGTTAGAAGAAACCAAGTTCAGGTGTCCCTTGAAAAAGCTGGGTGGAGGCAGGCCCTGTCAAGGCTTGTGCTCATCAGTCCTGGGAAGGTGACAGTACTAAAGCCCCTAGATTAACAAGGGGGTGTGTGATTTCCACTGAGGATAGGGCTGAAAGCCTGTCTCCTTTCCAATATGCTTGACTGCCCTGTTTGAAAAGCCTCAGCTTTCTGCCTCATTGTAGTGCTCTTATAAATGTTTCTCAAAAAGGATTTTTTTTTTCTGTGATGTGGACTGTCTGTGTAGCCATATTTCCTTAGAAAGGGGAAAAGAGTGGTTTCCTAGTGAAGATAATTACAAAAGTTAGCATGTGCTTAGCTAGTAAGAAACAAATCTACAGAAGTGAATGAGTAGGCTTATGCAAAAAGGCATTCTAGCTCAATGTTCCTCCTGCCCAGGAATAACATGTTACCAACTGATGACACTGCTTAGTGCAGCCATTCTGATCTCTTTAACATGTATGTCTTTTTTTGTTCCTGCCTACAGTTTAATCAGTCTGTGAGCAATGAGCTGAACATTGGTGTAGGTACTTCCTTCTGTTTCTGTACTGATGGACAGTTGCACATTAGGCAGGTTTTGCACCCCGAAGCTTCCAAAAAGGTATGTAGTTGTAGCTTAAGTTTGACTCTTAATGTGCTTTCTGTGCAAAACTGACAAACCTCTCTGTAGTATGAGGGTACCTCCACACAACTGTAGCGCAAACATCACTCCTACAATAATATGCTTTCCAGGCTGAAGAGCCTGTCCATGTGGAAGGCATGTGCTTACATAGCCTTGAGATGCCTTTTTAAGTTAAATCAGAAAGAAAACACTCTTGAGTGTTTGAGAGAGGAGCAGTGCATTGACAGGACTCACAGCTTCTACAGCTGTAGGAGCTACAATGGGTTAACAGGTGGGATTTGGAAATGTTGCTAAATAGTTAACCACCTTAATCATAAACTGTCTTTTGAAATTTTACATTCATGTTTAGCTTCAGCAACTTTCAATCTTCGTGTGTTCAGTTGATACTCTGAGGGTGGTGTTCCTATTTGTAAGGAGCCGAACAGTAGTTTGAGGCAGACTGAGTGATTAGTCCCACAGTCTAGAGTTCTCTATAACTTCAGAATTGCCAAATTGCTAACAGTGTTACAAGGTCCTGCCTACTTTTCATTAGTGATTGGGTTGCAGCAATATGCTGAGTCTCTCTAGTTCTGAAATAACTGCTTCAGTATTAATGGCGCCTCATTTTGTGGTTTGCTGTGAACATGCATTGCTCTGTAAATGAGCTGTTCTGCTCCTCTCATTGCAACTGACTTCTGAGCCCATCAATTGGCTGCCTCATCTTTGAAGGGGCACTGCTGCAAGTCTGTGCTATTACAGAACAGATACTGAATGAGTTTGGTTGCAATACTTGTTGGTGCTTTAAGTGTTTATAGCTTTGAAGGCTTAGAAGAGAAACAGTGAGCATGATTGATGGTGAAGGGACAGTCCTTATATATGTAACTTGTCTTCTATGATGCGTAATATGATAAAATGTGAAAACAGATTTTTAACATACTTTCTTCTTGATTAATAAGTCTTTTCATCCATTTAAATTAAGCGGCTAAAAGAAGGGACAACTCCTACAATTATTGAAGTTGATTTGATATTGGGGGTAGGCATCCTTTTTCTATATCATCATAGGGTCACAGACAGGAATGAAATCTTCATCAAAATCTTCTGTTGCTGTTTTGTTAAGAATTATTCAATTGAAATTTGTTCTTTGCTGCCTGTAAATAAAGTAAACCAGATGCTTATGAGACTTTTAAATAGTTCTTTGGTGAATACTCTAATCCAGAGACTGGAGTGTGGGATTACTAAAATTCAGATAGGCAGAAATCACTAGGTTCTTGGTTAAGATGCACAGTCTAAACCCATCTAGCAACTCATGGTATTCAGAGAATGAACTGGCATTTCCAGTGAACACAGGTGAAGTACAGAACTTCATTTTACATCATCGAAGAAAGAGTCATGCTAAAACTAAAGCAGAAAATCTTGGCAAGCACACTTGCATTTTCATAAGTTTCTCTTTAAAGAATGTCGTTTGCCTAATGCACTGTCCATATGTTAAGATAAGCTCTAACATTCTCAAAGCAGAACTTGTTTATGAGCCTAAACTACTTTCTTTGGGTTCCCTGAGTATGCTTGCACATAGCCTGTTATTCTGTTGTAATGCCAAGATGCTAACTAGTAGTTAAACCTGAGAAAGCCCTTGTATTTAACCTGGAGAGGCCTGGCAGGCAACAATCAGCCAAGAGGAATATCAAGTATTCTGTCTGTGGAGAAGCTCTGGGGTGAAGAGCTAGCTGAAGGAGTAAGGTTTTGTATTGGTTTCAACAGCTTCCCCCAAGACTTCTCCATGTCTTTTCTTTCACACCCTCAAAAAATTTAAAGCATGTGTTAGATGTAGCGGTGGTGCAAAAGGATTTTATGAACTTCCAGTGGGCTACATAACTTGCTTCTGGCTTTGTACACTGCAGTTGTTGCAGGTACCATAAACTGCCAACTTCTGCACCAACCTCTTTTTTGTTGAGAATAAATATTGGAAATGTGACTATTCTCTGAAAAATCAGTCTTGTCTATAAACTGAAATATTATCTACTAGTCTTGCAAATTGTGCTTGGTTCTGTAAACTGAGCTGAGTGCCCTCTGGCTTTTTGCAGTTAAAATTGGAATCAAGAATTGAAGTTACAATAGCAGGCATTTGCTCTTGAACATATATATTGAATTTGAGGCTCTAGTAATAATCACAAATGTTTCTCTGGCTGTGCAGAAACACATCTCTCTTTTTAAACTATATATAGAGAAAGCTGCTTAAGCAAAAAAGTTTATCAACATATTTAGGTGGCTAAGAAGAGCAATGTGAGTTTCTCTGTAGCAAAGGATGTTTGTGTTTCCTACCTATTATATGAAAATTGTTAGAAAGTTTGGTATCTAAAGACAAAGTAGACTAAACTTGCCCTGACTGACAGTAGTTGCTTTGTTCCTGTTACAGAATATCTTACTGCCTGAATGCTTCTACTCCTTTTTTGACTTACGGAAAGAGTTCAAGAAGTGTTGCCCTGGCTCACCTGAAGTTAGCAAACTCGATGTTGCAGCCATGACAGAATGTATCCTTTTAACTGTGATGGTGTCTGCTGCTGTTACAATCTTGGCTGAATTTTAGGACAAAGGTGTGTGAGTAATGCTTGCAACACATGCTTGGTGGTATAACTTTAATGAGTGACTTGGAGCTGTACTGAGCTTTCTCACAAAGATAAAGATAAAAACATATGAAGATGCATGCTTCCGTGGAGAAAATCCAGTATTTCTTCTTGGCTTCTGTTTTTTTTTACCGTCTTTATAGTCTTCTCTCTTTAAACTTCACAGTTTAGTGTAACTGCACATTTGCTCAAATTGCTGTTACGAATCGTAATGTTAAAGTTTGAAGTGGTTCGTTGCATCAGTTAGATTTTTATCTAATTTTTGGGCAAGACTGAATGTTGAGAGGCTGTCTTAATTTTCAGGAGAGGGAATGGTTATTCTTGATGTGAACTTGCAGTGAATCTTTCAGGCATGGGTGCTGTTGATATGCGTGGTGTTCAGTCTTCTTGGAGGTGCACA
The DNA here is from genome assembly GCA_035222235.1 of Margarornis squamiger. Taxonomy (NCBI): domain Eukaryota; kingdom Metazoa; phylum Chordata; class Aves; order Passeriformes; family Furnariidae; genus Margarornis; species Margarornis squamiger. Next base: position 127,557,370 of record JAWWTY010000077.1, read on the forward strand.
TGCTGCACCTGACAGGGTGAGGCTTGGCTGGCACTAACATGTAGTCAGTAATAGGTTTCCATTTTCAGGGATGTCTAAAATGACTTTCTGAATAGTCTGAAGTGGTCTGTAACCTAGTTCTGTCTGGCTCTTTACTAGTCTCAGCATGCTTTTGTTTGCACGCCATGTGCAATCAGGAGAGCTGAAGCTGTGAATGATTTGGCTGTGCCTTCTTCCTTGCTTCCCTGTCAGTCTACCCCCTTGCTACAAGCTTCAGTCCTCAACTCAAACATACTCTTGGACACAGAAACACTTGACTTCCTTACTGAGCTGTTGAAGCAGTGATCAACAACAGCTAGCTAGCAAGGAGGAATAAAGGAATTTGAGAGGTTCTTTATTATTGATGGTTCTTGTTGCTATTGTTTTAATAACTTTTCCTCTGACTAGCTTATTGTGTCCATAGAGTGGCTGCCATTAAGAGCTGATGTCTGTGGCTTCTGAATTATTGTGGTCTTTCACTGAATGGCAAGTATTTCCTGAGCTTTGTACCTGTGTCTGGGGCATAAAATACATATGCATTTTGGATTTTTTTTTTTGTGTTTAACCATAAGGTTGAATACTGGAGGCTGCTTGCTCTGTTTTGTCATCTGCAAATTAAGATTAATCTCTGCTAGTGAAGAGGCAGAAACTACTACTCCCCCTACTCTGAAGCAAAGCAGTACACTTAGAGCAGAAGTCTGACTTGTTATGTAGAAAAGTAAAAGAAATGCTGTGTTTCATAGGAAATGAATGTTGGAGGCTTCTTAATGTTATGGTCAAAAACTTAATGCGTTGTCTAATGAATGCTTTGACATAAGCTGGAGAAGTTAAAGACAATGAACTCTTTCAGCTGTTTTGGAGATTTGCCTTTGCTGAGAGTGAATGTCTGGGGTATGTCTTGCCAATCTGGAAAGAGTTGTATGACTGTAGCTGTCTGGAGTATCTCTGGTCAGCTAAGGCATGGCAAAGGACTGTGTATCCCCTGGCTACTGGGTGAGGGAAGTAGACCACCCTGTGTTACCTGACTGTTAGGAAGCCCCTAAAGGGTCAGTGCCACCTGAGGGTGGTTTTGGCAGGTGCCAACAGTATTTTCTCCAAGTTCCTAGAGGCTTGGTCAGTCTATCCAAATGCCCTCAGCATGAGTCTGAATTCTGGATATGATATGCTTCTTGAGGGATATAAACCTAACTTCATTCTGGTCTTATATTAATCTTTGTGGTTTGTCTTGTTTTGTAATTGTTAATATACTTATTTGTAAAGTTACGTTTATGCAACATGGCTAAAATTGACTGTCTCTAGCTCTGTTGTTTGAGAGTGTTGGGGGCAGAGGATGCAGAGACCAAGAAGAGTAAAATTTTTGTTTTCCTTTTATTGACAAATATGATGATTTTTTTTCTCCTCACCTTGCTGAAATGTACCAAATGAATCTGTGTCAGAAGCTGTATAAGTTAATTGTACTCTCAGAGTCTGGACATGTATGTGGGATAAAAAGGTTGTTGAAGCAGGTGCAAAGTCTAAAGACTAGTTCAAACAGTTGTGTGTGGAGTTGTTTGGGTTTTTTTTCCTTTGTATATAGATATGCTGGTTTGGGGGACACAGAAACAAATTACAAACAAATGCATTGGGGTGAAATGAAGCTGCAAATTAGTGCATGAATTTGACCAAGCTCTTGTTATTCTTGTTGAAAGTGCAGATCTTCAGCCCCATTGCTAAAGAGACTGCATGAGGGGGAGTCTTCTGGGATTTCTGCTGCATAAACTATATTGTGCTGCTTTGTTAGGATTTGGTGAGGATTGAAGGATTTTGGTATAGGGATGGCATACTGACAATTGATGAGGTAAATTCAGGAGATGTGCATTTGCAAACTGATAGGAACAGGAATAGAATGATTTTTGAGCACATCCCTTCCTGTACTTACATCTCCTGTGTGTCAGATGGTTGTGATCAGTAAGAGGAAACTTGTATAAGAAAGCTGGGTTTGAATCTACAGTTACTTAAATTATTAGAAGCCCTCAAAAGCTTTTCTTCTGATATGTAACATTTGATTAAAAAACAAACTGCAGGCAAATGCAGGATTTACTCAATTGCACCCAACAGTCAGAAGAGGTAACTTCCTACTGCACAGTCATTCAAGATACACATTTCAGTGTAGCACACTGGATAGTAGGGGATTAGCTATGTATTTCTTGCAGATGAGGCAAGCACAATCTTGAAAAAGAGCATAGAGATAATAAACTGAAAAATTGGCTGGGTTATTCTTTCTTTAGAAAGTACTGTGGGGACTTATTCTTTCGGCAGACTAGCTGAAATTTGTGTACATCAACAAAACCATTCTAACCCAAGAGCTCAGGTGAAAGCTTTATGTATCTTTCTTCCTCCTTTCCCCAAGAAATGATAGATTTCATTTACAAATACTGATTTCTTTTAGTTCGTAGTAGAGCAATATTTAAAATACCATGAACTTTGAGGGACCAAAGAAGAGCTGAGACTAGCTGTAACTACTGAGTGCTACTGCTGCTTAACTTAAGGTCTCAAAACAGTTCTTAGTGTAGTAGACAGTCTTCTGGCAGAATTTAATTGTAATTGTGTAAATGTAATGACAGCAGGACAATTATGAGAAATTTTGAGTAACAGAACTTGAGAGAAGTGATCATGTTCTAGCAGGGAAAGGAACTTGGGTCTGTTGAAATCTTTTTTTTTTTTTTTTTTTTTACTGTGTAAGCACACAAAAGGAGCAGGGTTGTTCATGCACCCTCTGTACCTCCCATACTTGCTGCTCTTCTTGATTTGCAAAGCTTGCTGAGCCAGTTTTCACCCTGTGAGTGCCTTCAGGGTGGAGTGAACAAAGCTTGCATGACTATTCATATTAGGTCTGCAGAAGACTCATCCTTTGCCTCAAGATTGGGTGTGCAGAAGCCATTAAATGGCAAATAGCTCTTGCTTCCTCCAGTGCTTGGTTTGTTCCACTTATGAACTGGATTTGTGAGGATAACTCCTTACTAGGAGTATCTGACAATGTTCTCAGTAGAAACACAGGTGCACTTCAGAATGACCTGTGTAATGTGCTGAAACTTGGTTTGTTGGAGTTCTATTTTTGGGTTTTTTTTTGACCTGGGTGTCTTGGGAACAATGATATGGAGCACATTTAAAACCAATAGCACCTAACTCTGGCAAGGAAAAGCCCTTCGTTGGGTATTACCTGAGAATCTTGGATATTGCCATTTGTATTTCTTGTGATAGTACTCAGGAATATGAGTAATGAGATAATATGAGTAATAAGGGTAATATGAGATTATGTTTATGCAAAGTATTATTTAGAAAGATATAATCTTCTGTCTAAAGAGACTTAAATAAGAAACAGAACAAAGGGGAAAGGATCAGTGCAGAGCACAATTGCAATGCTGTTTCATGTCATCTCAGGTTAAGCTGTTCAGTAAGAAAGGCGTTAAGACTGAGAAATGGAAGAGATAGCGGGGAGGAAGAAGTCCTGGAGGGCACTGGCAGTGGGTGAATCTGAGGAAATGATCGAGAAACTTCTTCCATGCTATAGAGGCCACCAGGATGTAGAATATGCCTTCCATTTAACTTCCTGAGTGTTGCAGAAGGTGATACCATAGCTGCACAGCAAGATTAAGTAGTTCCTTGTTTCCTATCCTGCATTGCTATTTGTGAGTGTCATTTGCTTGTTGCTCTATTAAGAATATACATGTGTATGCTACTGCATATAGTACTTTGAGACAGACAGGTCTGGTTCTTAACACTTCTTTAAATGTGAACTTTGATTATCCACTGTAATTGTCTCATTTCAATTGCCCAGGAGAGGCATCCTTTAAACAAAAATGTGCACAGATGTGTGTGGTTTCCTGTCACTTCACAGAACAAAGAGTGGGTTTTGTCAAGACTATTCAATTCACAATTTTTTCCCCAAGAGTCCAGAATTTCTAGTGCCTCTGTCGATAGGAGTCCACCTCTATGTAGTCAGTCTTGTTCATTAGAATACAGGTTTTCACTTAGGAGCACATTAATCATACTGATTTGTATGTGCAGAAAACTATCAATTCTCTTCTCCAATCTATCCTAAAAGCCTTCCTTCTAACTAATGAGAGGTGAAAGTGTGAGGTTTGTTTTTTTTTACTCCTGGTAATGTTGATGACTTTCTTCCTCCCCTCCCACTGTGTTTATATTAATCTAGAGTTTGGCAAAATTGACTCGGTGTCTAACATCTGGTACCAACTTACATTGGCACTAGGGTGTTTCTAGGAACTACATCTCCTCTGGGTCAGTGTCTTCAGAAAACATTTTCATTGAAGGAAATCAATGTGGGGTGGGGGAGTTGTTCGTTTTCCTTGTGTCATAGCCTATTTTCAAATTCTCAGCCCTTTCACACTGCTGCATTCCCCTCTCTGGCAGCTGATCACCTGTGGGGATCTTTGGCTCTGCACAAAGGAAATATTGAAGTGTCTTTTCAGCTCTGACAGCATAGTCTCAACACCCAAGCGCATGTGTGTGCACATGTGTATGCATGTCCCCTGCTGGAATAGCTATTGAAACTGCTGCCAAATTTCTCTTGATTTTTGACAGAGCAAAGACATTTCCAAAATCTGTATAAAAATTTGTCAGGCAAGACCAGGGTTCCAGTACCTGCATCTTCAGAAGCTTGTTGTTTCCTGGATGGACAGTAGAGACTCTGCACAAGCCCAGAGCTGTTAGATGCTGCAGGGGCAGGGGTAGGGGTGTTGGGAAAAGGACGAGAAGCACTTCCCTGCTCTGATATACAAGGTGCCGAGAAACATCTGTGTGGTGCTGCTTAGGCACCCTCTCTGTGAGGGAGTCTGTTTGTGGGTTACTGTTCTTTTCAACCTCCCTTCCCCGGGGACAGGGGGAGGACGTGAGCTTGAATTTAAAGCTTAGAAAGAGATACTACAATGAAGAAATTTTTTATTGTCATAAATAGTGGTCAACTCTTAAACAGTGTTTTTGAGGTTGTTCAGGAGTTTTAGCTTGATATTTAAGAAAACTATCTAATGTTCTCAGTACTTTACCTCAAAGAAGGTACCAGGAGGGAGGGTAAAGCCAATGACTAGCAAACTATTTATAGTCAAGCAGCTGGAGGGGAGGAATCACTGGTTTAAGTTTTTTTAAACTATGATAATTCACTGAAAAGTTGAATATTCTTCGAAGACTAAACATCCTCCTCTCACTTCCATACTCCAGTGCGTACTTAAAACCAACAAAGCCTCAAAATCAAGTTAGCCTCAAGTGTACTGTGTTGGCACAGAAGCCTTCCTTTTGTTGCTGTGGAATATGAATGCATTAATTCAGTTGAAATTATTTTTCATCTCACAAGACAACAGCTAAACAATTCTTCAAAAATCTGTTTTGTAGAACTGACTTACTGACTTGCAGTCATCCTATGAATAATAGGGAAGACTTTCACAAAGAAACTTATGCTGCCTTGCCTGTTGATGAGATGATACAACAAAGCTTCTGTAAGGTGTTTGTTTCTAACAGATACTGTTCTGTTCCCTGCACTTCATGTAGGCATCTGCTAACTCAAACTTTGCTGAGCTCCAGGTGGAGAAGGCTTTTTTTTTTTCCTTTTTTTTTTTTTTAAAAAAAAAAAAGAGGAAACCTGCTGTCTTGGATTATGAAGCAACTTTTGAGCACCAAAGTGCAGGCTCTTGAGCATTTGAAATGTGTCTAATGTAGTTTGGGAGGGATGTGGGCAAGTGTTCAATGTCTTGCATTACCATGCCAGGATGGGTCTTTTTTAAGAAAATCTTTCATTCTTGTTCTGAAGTCTTGATGCAAAGTGATAAGGCAAGTAAAAAAATTCAAGTCCTATTCCCAGACTTCTTTATATTTCTTGTTCTGTTCTTGATTGCTTTTTTACCCTACACTCATCAAAGAAGGTGATGTGAGTGAAAAAGACTCTTCTAAAAATTTGCTTTATGGAGTAGAGTTCCAAGTAATCTTACAGTCCTGTAGCTTGGTGTTGGAGAGGGGCAAATATGATGGAAAGCAGGAAAGATACTATAGTAAACTCTGTTTAAATTTGTGTGACAAAAGGTGGTATATCCAATTTAAATCAGACTCCCTTTATGAATGTGTGGGTTTTATGTGGTTTTTCTATGGCCTGTCTTTCCAGAACAGGGAACTTCATCCTCTCTGTTGCACTCATTTCCAAAATCCTTCAGACTGAAGATACAGGTTGTGGGATACAAGAGTGGTGGATTCTTACTGGGTTCTCAATGCTTCTGTGTAACAGCACAAAACTTGGCTTGTAACTTCTAATGCCAACATTTAGACCAAGTGCCACTTGTGGATTTTGTTCAAGTAATACTTATTCTGTTTTGGAATTTACTTGTTCAGAAAGCATGTGGTATATCCTCCTATTTCTGGAACATTTAGTTGATTGCTTCTTCTCCAAATCTTTCCTTAGATTAAAGATGATGTTAACTAAAGAGGACAGGACTCCAGTCTCTTTCACATGCAGAACTGCATCTGTCAAACATGCATAATTCATGGATATATTAAATATATGTCCTTATTATGGGGTCTTATGTCCCCAAACACTTCCTGAAGTGACCTCCCACTCCCGCAGGTGGCAGTAGTTAGAGGCCAAGGCAGAGCAGCTAACGTATTCCAGCAGGAAAATTGATTAAATCTTCTCTCAGAAGTGATTTAGCATCACAGGATAGCATGGAAGTGTGTTACTCTAGCAGGAAGCCAATTAGACATCTGTTTGGTGATGATTGACTTAACTCCAGCATAAAGATTTAAATCTTGACAAGAACAGTCCAGAATTTCCCTATGGAGCCTCTCAAGTTGAAGATATGGGGAATATTATTTTAACACTAATATCTGAACCATACAGTAAGTGATTATGATGAATGAGTTTTCTCTGTTGCTTCCTTGGTTTTGCTGCTTGTCTTGTATGCTGATGAAATAGGAAATAACTTGTGTTGTATTTCATAGATCACCGATTTTCAGATCCAGAAAGAGTGAACTACAAATTTGAAAGTGGACCGTGGTAAGTACTTTTTCCCTATTCTTGCTGTATGTTTCAACCCCCACCACTTTTTGTTTAAAGTTACTGTTTAGATAAGCTGTGCTTCTCTGTATTTCTAATCTTCAAATAGTTGATACTATTGTTTCTGTTTACCTTGCTGCTGCTGTGGGAATCTGTTAGATCCTCTAAGTGGGAAAAAACCATGTTCTATGATCAGATGCAAGCCAGTTTTCTTATTAGGCTTCAATGTTGCCTGTTAGCTGCTGGTAGTTCTGCATTCTGCTAATAAGTGCTTATAATGGGTGCTAAGTCTGCCATGCTATTAACAAAGAATGTGAGCAGTGTTGCAGAAGTAACCCTCTTGGTTACTAACTCTTGCACTCTTCCTGCAATTTACTCCACAGTTACTGCATACACATCATGATTTTTTTTTTAATAGGGAAGAAACTGTTTTGTAAAGATACTGGGCCAGAGATACTGTGCTACCAGTCAAATGCTTAAGCTATGATGACTGTCTTGTTCCTAAATATGTTTTAAATATAAAGCCTTATCTGCTTTTCATGACTGCTGTGTTGTTTGGTTTGGTTTTTTTAAATGTAACTGTGCTTTTTCTATGTATAAATACAGATTTTTTTCTGTGGTTTGCTGGGTGCACTCTCTGCAATATCACAAGAGACTGGTGTTAAACTGACTTTGTTTATATTCCCATCTGGCCCAAATACTTCCCTCTTCCATATTAAGGATCTACCGTAATGGTAGACGATGCTGACACTTCTGAGCCAAAAGAAGCAAGAAAAAAATACAACAATATTGGCAGAAAGTATCCAGAAAGATTAGCTCAAATGTTATGTTCAGCACTGTTCTAAGCTTTTTTCTCTTCACTAACAAAATTCTTGCATGAGGTGGAAGATTCCCATCTTATTTGAGATAGTGAGAAGTGCAGAATTAGGAGGCAAGGAGGAATACTTTTGGACAGAAAGACCACCTGAGAAATTAAAATATGAGTGAGACACATGACCCTTCTATAAAAAGGCATACCACGGCCCTTTTGTATGAGAGAGTCCTCTGCTACTGAACAGCACTTCATCTGCTTAATCAATCACATAGTCTTTTCTGTGCAACAACCTGTTCCTGCAATAGGCAGAAAGGCAGCCTTGAGTAGCTGTGAGCATTTTGTTGTACTTAATGCTTTTAACAAGTAAGCGAACAAAAGACTGTGGTAATGACCAATTAAACTTGGCTTTCTGTGGCTAAGCTATTCCCATGCTAAGCAGCCAATGTAGCCTTTAGCTATATTAGTCTCTAGTAGCACGGTGATGGCCTGAACAAGCAATGTTATGGCTCAGCTCTGTGCAGGAGTCCTAAGTGTGCTGAGTATGACCATGAACAGATTTTGTCTTGGCTTGTGACTGGCTCTTACCCACTGTCACAGTACAAATAATAAGCACTAATCTCAGTTACATCTAATTACTCTGCTTCAATTTCCCCCTAGCTAGGTTAGAATATCAAGTGCTTGATTTTTATACCAGCAACCATCTTCAGATAATGGAGAAGCACAAGCGATGTCAGGAGTGGGAAATAAATTAGTAACGTGATCAAAGAGATGACAGCTCAAAGAGCAAATGTGGTGAAGCAGGAAAAGGGGCAGCTTAACAGAGCAAACTTTCCCTAAGGGACTTCTACAGCGGCTTTCAGTTGTGGTATGGCTTTGGATGGTGGTGGCACTTGGGCCTCACTGACCTGGCACTGCCATCTAGCAGATGTGGAGCAGGGACAGATGGCAAGCAGAAAGGGCTGACTGTGTGTGGCAGATACTACAGGCAGATGTCTCTGCATTACTCTGTCTTTCTGTGTCTGCAGCAGCAAGATGGAACTTGTGGATGACAATGCTGTTATCCGAGCAAGAGGATTGCCATGGCAGTCATCTGACCAGGACATAGCGAGATTCTTCAAAGGCCTAAATATTGCCAAGTCAGTAGTTAAGAATTTACCTGTACATTTGTAGTGCTTCAGCTGTGTAAGTCAGAGTTTCATCTCTTTTGATTTAAATCTTTCAGGGGAGGTGCTGCACTCTGTCTGAATGCCCAAGGTAGGAGGAATGGGGAGGCTCTTGTGAGGTTCGTAAGTGAAGAGCATAGAGATCTAGCACTACAAAGGCACAAGCATCACATGGGGAATCGATACATTGAGGTGTGTGACATGGGCTTTGAAATCCTCTTCTCCAAAGGAATGCAAATTGCATGCCAATCACATGTTCTCTTTTCTTTCTTTAGGTATACAAGGCAACAGGGGAAGACTTCCTTAAAATTGCAGGAGGTAATTTTTAGGGGGTGAAAAGGGATGGTTTGTTCCATCAGCATCGCTAACTTTTGGCTGTAAATGGCTCCTGTTGAATGTGGCCTTTCACTTTCTGTCTTTGAATAAGTATGGCTGGTGTAGTGATTACTATGTATTCTGCTAGCAGCAATCCAAGATGTACCATCATTCATCTGTCCACCTATTTCTTCCACATTCTTGCCATTTTCATGCAGCCTGTCAAATCAGGCAAAGTGATCTTGCATATGAACTTAATTTGTAAGGTCATCTTCTTGACTGTGGGGATCTAAATGTTATTGATTGCTGAAAAAATGAAACAAGAGTAGTTTTGCAAAACAATATGACTGCTGTTACTGTGGAGACTTGCACATAAAACCAGACATATGATGCTGTAAACACAAGAGATTTATGGAACTTAATTTTTTCAAATCAGATCTTTGCCTCAGACTTAATGGGGAGGATTTAGGGGAAATGCTTATTTAAAGGGAATATTGAAATATTTGCTGATAATTGCAAGGCAGAAAAATTTGCTTTACAAACTCTCCCTTGGTCTCTTTTCCTCTCTGTTATGTCTGAAAGCACATGGAATTTGAATTAAGATCCAATATCTACAACACTGCCTTAAGGTCCTTGTTGGTTCCTGACAGATACTTGGTCTGGGGATTGCAAGTGACTAACTGGATATCTGAGTTTCAGGTTTTAGTGTGGGAGAGGCTATTAAGCTGTCAACTAAATAGCGGCCTGATAGGCTTGGTAATAGTAGTGCCACTCAAAGTAAAGAACTGCATGCTGACATTGGTGAAGAATGATGCATGTCTGGTACAACCAAACTTTGCAGAATGAGAGAGCTGTAAGTGAAAAGACTAAATTAAGATATGAAATTGGGTAGCAACTACCTTTGGGTAGGGTAGTGTTATGAGCATCACTTGTGTTCTAAAAGTACTGAAAGCAGAATTGGCAGACTTTGACCATTCTATCAAGACAGGATGAACTTCTTGAGCAGCTGTTTTCAACATGTCCTTCCAACTTTCTTTCCCAGCATGATGATCTGGGTACTTGTTTCTATATATTATGGCTTTAGTGCATGCTAAAAGTATTCCAAAGTTGAAAAGGTGAGGTGCACAGTAGCACAGGTACTGCTTACTCTAGAGATTTGGAGACTGTGCTTTCTTTGGGCTTTGAACACTGCAAGAGCTTCCTACTTTCATTCTGAATAGGTTGAATGTCCTCTAAATGATGGAGTAACATTATTATACTTTAATGGGCAGTGTCCTATACAATATATCTAGTTTATCAGAGGGGCATCTTTCCTGATTTTCAAAAACTGTCTGCGGAGAGGACTTGGCTATGCCAGACTTGCTCATGATTTCATGTGGCTGTCCAGACTTAAGTAATTCTGTACTTTTTCTTGTTAAAGGCACTTCCAATGAGGTTGCACAGTTCTTGTCAAAAGAAAACCAAGTGATTGTCAGGATGCGAGGTCTTCCTTTCAATGTCACAACAGAAGAAGTGCTGACTTTCTTTGGCCAGCACTGCCCTGTAACAGGAGGAAAGGAGGGAGTCCTGTTTGTCACGTACCCTGACAGCAGGCCAACAGGGGATGCCTTTGTCTTGTTTGCTTGTGAGGAATATGCACAAAATGCACTGAAAAAGCATAAGGACTTGCTGGGGAAAAGGTATATTGAGCTCTTCAGAAGCACTGCAGCGGAAGTTCAGCAGGTGGGTGCGAACTTTGCAAACCTTGGCTTCTTGTAATCCAAACTTATACACTGGTAGCAGTGGAAGCAAATACTGCTTGGCCATGACTTGAAAACTTCTTTTATCTTCTCTCACTCTTGACTCCGGCTGGAATGAGTACTGTCTGAATTTCTCTGAGGCTTTGCACCCTCAAAATATAAGACACTATGGTATATGGATGTTCTCAATCATAATAGAAACGTTTGGACTTTTGGGTTCCAATAGCGTTGTATAAAGTTGATGTGGATCTGATGCTTTACACTACAGATACTGAATTTGACGAAGTCCAATGATGTTCTACCCAGAAGGAGTGTTAGCAACAAATCTTGATCTGAAAGACTTATTGTTAGTCACTGACACAGAAAAGCAGAGCCTTTTGATGTAGTTGTCCTCTTCAGAGTAGTGTATCTGAAGAGTCTTACAAATAGCCTCTAAAGGCAGATCCCTACCATTTTCTGCCAGGACAGGCTACCTAGCAGAGGGTGGCAAAACTTTGTGAAACTGGGTCTGAAGAGTCTGTTGTTAACAGGGTTTGGTAGGCCATTAATCGCAGTTAGGCTGTCAGGGAAAGGAAGCAGGGCTGAGAGGATTGTTTAGGTCTCCAAAGACTTGTAGAGCTTCAGTTGAGGTCACTAACTTCTAAATGTGATTCTAAAAGATGTCAACTATTATGAAAATTATAGCCATGTCATTGTTACCAAGAAATGGTGCAGCTCTGTTCTCCCAGATACATAGAGATTTCAGTGCTTTGTTTAAAGGGTGCCACTAATGATAAGAAGGCAGACCTGCAATTCTCACTCTTGTCATTGTATTTTTCTCAAGTGCTCTCATATGGTTTTTCTTTAGTAAAACCTCCTGGTAGCTGTATAAATGCAAATCTTTATTTTGCTTAGAGTTCAAGAGCAGTGATTGAATATTCAGGAAACTATTCACCAGACAGGGGTTTTACTGTTAAAATTAATAAGAAATCTCAAAGTGTTACTGTCACAGATTGCATGATTCAGCAATGCCACCTCTTACTTGAACAGACTGTTACATCCCAAGTCAGGGCTGTTTGGAAGTGAAATATGCTTCCAGTTCCTAGACTCTCCTACAGTTTTGCAGAGGAGATATTTTTGGGTAAAAGTGTCACCATGACTCTGTAGATGGTATAATGTCTTTGGATACTTTCACAATAAAAATACTGTAGAAATACAGGTTTTATGTTCTAAGAGTTGTTCTGAGAGTTACATTAACAGTTCAAGTACATTCTTGAAAACAAAATTGTTTTTCAAGAAAAAAGATTTACTTTAAAACATCTCAATTCTAAGCATTGCTGTTGTGGTTTAAGCTCACAATCTAACTCACTTGTTTCTTAAAATACTGCAGTAAAAACAATGAGTGAAAACAGATGGCATTGGTGTTATGTTCAGTTCCTCTGAGTTGAAGAATGAGTAAGAAGGCTTCCTGTAACTTCTGTTTTTGTTTGCACAGGTGCTGAACAGGTACTCTTCCACACCTCTCATTCCTCTTCCAACACCTCCTATTCTTCCAGTATTACCTCAACAATTTGTGCCTCCCACTAACATCAGAGATTGCATACGTTTGCGTGGTCTTCCCTATGCTGCTACTATAGAGGACATCCTAGAGTTCTTGGGAGAGTTTTCTGCAGATATTCGGACCCATGGAGTTCACATGGTACTAAACCACCAGGTTGGTAGGCAGCCTCTTTGTAGCCACTCTGGCAAATGCCTGTGTATGTGAATGCTGTCCTTCTGAGCATATCAGTATTGGGAAGCACCTTTAGGATTGACACTAATGGTATTGATGGCCTCCAACTGTCCCCTAAAGGTGTACAGGCAGTAGATGATTTGATGTTAGCTGCTGCTTTTGCTGTGGAATGGTCTCTTTACTGAGACCCATGTGCTGAAAGCTAAGCCACAGTCTTAGAGGGGTTGGTGCTCTCGGAGCAGCAACTGTGACCCTGCACTGTTGGAGGCTTGAACTGAAGAGTCTTGCTCAACAGGATGCATAATTCCTCTTGTGTCAGGCAAGGAGTGCCTTCAAAACAGAAGTGTGGGCAATGTTAGTTCTCAAAGGAGTGGTTTGCCCCTGCCTTGCTGAACAATGTGTCTCAGCTATATTTGAGGACAAATGTGACTGTGGCCTTATAGGGACAGTATTTCCCATGGCATAAGTCAGAAGCTGAAGCTTTGGGCTTCCTGAACTGTATTGTTGCTCTCCTTTAACAGTCACAGTTAAAGCACCAAGATTAACAGCTCATGTTTTTAACAGGCAGGTATAAAGGGTCACATTTTTGCCACAGTTTTCTGGAAGCAGTTTCTACCAGAACTTTTTGGATAAAGGATTGTGCTTTCTTGTGATCTTTATCTTTGTATTCTTGTGACTTTTGGAGGAGTCAGTAGCTCCTTTGACTCTGTGGAGATGCTCTGAGTTGTTCAACTGATTAAACTGATTATTGTGGTATAAAAATTGTAGTTCTAAATTGTTTCAGCTTAGCGTTGTCCAAAACTACAAAATACTTCCTCGTCCCAGAGTAGGGCTTACCTGTTTTGGGGGTATGGGGAGGTAGAAGGGACTATAGTTATTTCAGTACTTCTCTGACGAAGGAGATTCTTGTGTCTGTGAGGACTTGACCTAGCCAAGGTTGAACAACTATAAGGAATATCTAGTGCTGGGAGAGGTTAAGAAAAGATGCAGATGTTAAAGCACAAGTAATGATTTACAATAGCATCAATCCTTGCCAGCAGTACCTGGATGAAGAGCTTGGTGTGTGCTTGTAGTCCTGAGGGCTGTCTGCAACCCTTGACCTGACCAAAGCTGTCAGAACTTTTTTTCCCCAGATACTGCTTTTGCCTGACTCCCAGATGTTTGTCTTTCTCCATGCACCTGCCGTTTCTGCTTCCAACCCTGTAATCATGAATGACTATATGATAAAGTTCTTCTTCCATCCAAAACAAGTACTGGCCCAGAACTTAAGTTACAGCTAGCTTCAGATCTCTGGCTTTGGCTGCTTTAAGTCAGCAGCTGCATGTGGCTAAAATGACTCCTCCCAGTGGTGTATCCCAGTCATTTACAGCTAATATTTAAAGATGGCTTTTTTTTGTTTGTTTTCCTCTGCAAGCTCATACCAAGCCTTAGGCTAGTTTGTAGCCTTATGAAACGTCCCAGCCTATATTGATCTTCACAAAATAATTTTTTTTTAAATAATCATTTAATATTTCGCACTTGACTGTGTTTATCCTTGGATTTTAAAAATCATAGGTAATAAATGGGGGTTAGATCTTCTAGTTCTGTTCTTACTAAATTGTTAAGAGCAGGTCTTAACCAGAGTACCCCTGAATTAGTCTCTCCTATAGGTATCATTTCTTTTTAAACATAGCAACATGGCTGAAGTTACACCATAGCTTAATCAAAACAGGTGATTAAATACAATCAAGTTATCACAAGTGGGAAAAACTTCTGAGATGGGGACTTAAACATGCAGATGGGTGCTCAGGTGACTGACTGTACTTGACTTTGGAGATGAATATATTTGACTGAACAGACTGCTTTTGACAGCACAAATTACTGCTGTGCTGCTTCTTCGTGGGAGCTCCAGAACCATTTCTTACTTGTCTGCCTTGTTCATAGGGACGTCCATCAGGAGATGCTTTTATTCAGATGAAATCTGCAGATCGAGCTTTCCTAGCTGCACAGAAGTGTCATAAGAAGACCATGAAGGACAGATATGTTGAAGTCTTTCAATGTTCTGCTGAGGAGATGAACTTTGTATTAATGGGGGGCACTTTAAATCGAAATGGCTTGTCCCCACCACCATGTAAGTTACCATGTAAGTTTTGCTTGGGTCTTGCCAATACTCTACGCTGTGTGCGGGTAGGTGTTGGAGCTGCTTTGTTGACTCTGGTTCTTGGAAAGGATTGTTAGACTGAGGTACTAAAATTAGGTCTTTTTGTCTTAAATCATCAGCAGCTTGCAATTGTTATTTTTCCCTTTGGTTGTGAATTATTGTGATTGGAGAACTATTCTTGTTTTTCCATTGGCAAACTTTCCCTCCCCTCCCTGAAACTTAACCTGGTTGGGGTGAGTGATTTTGAAAAGTAACTTGTAAGCCCTCCCTAGACCTTAAAGAATTGATTCACCTTTAAACTGATTTGAGTTTGCATTTTTCGTCATAGTGAACATGGCAAGTAAAAGCCCTTCCCTTTTCACTTCTGAAACTTAGCATATGAAACCATAGTTAATGCTTCCCTTTGGGACTTAATCATGAGTATTCTGCCTTTTGAACCAACTAAACTATTCCTTTCCTTTTTGTTGTTGCCTGTGTGTGAGTAAAATACACGTGGCTTTCGCCTCAGAGAATTGCAGAAACCGTATTTCCTTTTAAATTTTGCTTCTCAAAGCTACTGGGATGAACACTGACTTTGAGAAAAGTGTTTGGGAGAAATGCTTTAATAGCTTGAGGATTAACTTACTAAACATATGGTGCCACATAAGTCTGAGCCTCTGGGAAAAATAATACTTTGCTTTCAAGATCATGAATGGCAAGGTAGTCAAGTAGGAGCTTTCCCTCTGTCTCTCTGTGCAAATGTTATTGTTGGTGGACTTTTTAAGAAATATCCTCTCAACGTTAGTCAGAGCTGCCAATATGCCAAACTGCATGGGAGTGGCTTCTTTAGAGTACAAGTAGACCTTCAACTAATGCTTTAGAGATCTTTTTATTTTTTTCTTTCACTGAAAGCATTCTGAGCAGGGATCAGAAGTATGTAAGTCCTATGTGGGACAGCTCTTCCAGACAGAGGTTGGAATCTTCTGAGTTCCTGGGACAGGTTCTTAGGCAGAGTCCCAAAGTTTGGAAACACTTAGGTGGCAGTGTTTCTGTTTCCAACTACAAATGCCTCTGATGTATTCCTCAGATAAAGCCTTTTGGCTCTGTCTGCTGATTGTCACTTTAATAGCAAAAATAACTTGGATAAAATTTTTATATGTTAACTTATATGACACTGGAGAGGAGAAGAGGGAAGCAAAAGAAGAGAATGGCAAAGGAGGAGGGTGAACTCACATCAGTGAGAATTCATTTAGGACCTTACATCTTGTCAGAAAAAAATGCACTTTTGGTTTGTTTTTTTTTTTTTTTGAAGAACTTAGTATTAACACTTGAAGCTGCAAAACCTTGACTTTATCTGCTGTTGATTAATTGAAGAGAGCTGTTTGAGGGATAGGGAATATTTGGATGAAAGTGCCCTCTGTTCTGGAGGATGTTAGACAGATCTTTATCATGGAAGTTTCCTTCTTACAGTGGAGAAGTCTCATCTTCTTGATTGCAGACTTCATTAAAATCTGAGCCTAGACAAGAAAAACTGGCCTCCTCTTTAGAAAGAGACCCTATTTCCAGAGCAAGAGGTGGCTTTTTGTGTATTCCTGACTTTGCCTTTTGATAGTGGGGTGAACACAACACTTGTAGTCAAGCTCACGTTGGTGGCTCAGATTTATTATCAGATTTATTTATTTTTAATAAATCACAGGATTTATTATCCCTGTGATAAGCAAGGGAATGAGAAGCTTGTGAAGGCTCTTGACATACTGCAGACTTTTTGTGTATGTATGGTCTTCATTAGCTCTGGAATTCAAGGGTTCCTAATCTCTTTTCCATTTGTTCCCTTTAGGCCTTTCACCCCCTTCCTACTCCTTTCCAGCTCCTACTGCAGTTGTGCCAACAGAAGCTGCTCTGTATCAGCCATCCATGCTCCTGAACCCACGAACACTCCAGCCCTCCACAGCCTACTACCCTGCTGGAGCTCAGCTCTTTATGAACTACACAGCATATTACCCCAGGTAAAGCAGAGGAGAAACCCAGCAGGAACAAAGAAGTCTTTTTTTGCAGCAAATGCACAAAGCTCACAAAAGAACATTATCTGCTCTGCAAAAGGCTTGTGTTACCAAGAACAGTTTGTTCAGTATCTTGTTCAGGGAAACAATTTAAGAATATCTAGGTATTTTCCAAGTTTTAGAGTATTTCAGGTAGCCATGGTTTTTTGGGTGTTGGTTTGTTTCTTTGTTTTGTGGTTTTGGTTTGGTTTTCTGTTTTATTTTTGATTTTGGTTTGGTTTTGTTTAAACATCAGTCACATACAAGTGGGATATTTTTGATTCTTTTCTTTCTACTTAACGTGCCTCTTCAGCTTGTTAGTTTGTATTGTTATGCCCTTGGTGGAAATTGATGTGTGCAGTATTCCTTCCCGTGTCTATATGGAAGCCCTTGGCCCCTTTTTAGAATGGGTGGGTTGGGTCTGCCCTAACAACTTATTTCTTGTTTTCTGTTTTTTTTGGGGGGGGGTGTTGTTTTTTGGATGTTTTTGAGTTTTGGTTTGTTTTTGTTTTTTTTAAAGAGGCAACTTTTGACCTCTTTGGTGAAAACTGTTTACTTCTATAAATAAGTATTGCATTGAAGCATATATGTATTGAATGCATATGTAAAAACGTAGAGACACGTATGTTCTTCCTGACCTCAAACACCTCTCACAAAGGGCTTTTGGCTTTTCTGAATATATTAACTGTCTTCTACAGAACAAAAACTCTGGGTACCAGTTGCCCTCTGCAGTCATGAGACCTTGGAAAGAGCCATGTTCCCTATAAGCCATAAACCATTCCTCATCTGTCAGGGAATCTGTTAAAACAACTCAAGTGTTTCTGTCTCTGAAGAAGGGCCTAAATAGCTACTTAGGAAGTTGTTAAGCAATATGGACTTTCTCATACTTGTAAGATAACAAAGGTTTTCGTATTACTTTACACTAAACCAGTATGTCTGTGAGCTGCCTGTTGTGGTATTGTTACTAAAATGTTTTCTTCACTTATGAATTAATTTCTATAATGCCTTCAATAACTGTTCTATGGTTATAATATGTTACCAAACTCAACCTCATTAATGTAAGATTAAGAAAAATAAAATTCCAAACTTTCACTGGCAATATAAACCAAGTTTCTCAATAACAGTTCTATATGTCATGAAAATATAGTAGTAATAGTTTGTTATAACTTTGACATGTTTTATTTCTTAAAATAATAATAGGCTGGCCACTGCAGGCTAAGTGTCAGGCCCTACAAAGATCTCTCACTGAAGGGGATCCCACATGAGTTCTATTGCTGGCTGCTTGGGCATATCTGTTGGTTACAGACTGATCAATCCCAAGTCCCTAACTATCCTTTTTGTGTTCTTGTTTAATTGACAGTTGTTCACTGTTCCTAGGAAACCATCCTTACGTAGCTTCTGTGCCAATTACAAGTACCTTCTTTTTAAAGAAAATACAGAAAAATTTCTGGAGTTAATTTGGCTTCTTTCTGTGTTGTGAGATTTGATGTTTGAATATTGCTTTTCTATCCAGAGTAAATGTTTGATCTACAGACAGGTTGTGTATATTCTGGTAGATGCAGTGATCCTTTGTAGCTGACATTTTGGGCTTCTTTTTTTTTTTTCTTTCTAAAAAATCAAGTTTTGTTGCTTTTCAGGCAACTTCCTGTGCTTTGTAAAGGATACAATAAGTAATTTGGGTCCCTTTGAAGTAGCAATCAGAACTCCTCTTAAATATAGTTCTTCTGGTTCTGAAAATTAATTCAAAAAATGTTAAGTGTGTGCAGCAGGGAAGAATGGGGTATCCTCTGTACTAAGTGGTGCATTTAAATATATGTACGTGCAAAAGCAATACAGAGCTGGTGGCTAATGATCAGACAATGGTTCATAAATCTAACTAGTGAATACTTATGGAAATAAGGAAAGTTTCTTGACCTCCTGCCAAAAGGTTCAACCGTTTGTGTTTTGCAAGGTCAAGTTCCTTTGTAATAATCCAATTCCGTTTTCTACACGGCAGTCAACATAAGTTGTGGGGGGAGGGAGGCAGACATTGTTTTGGTCTTCAGTATCTATCAGGAATCCTGAAACTCTCAGACTCATTTTAATGCTCTTACAGCTTTTGATGATGAAACCCAGTGGTGTAAAGAAATGGATGCCTTATGAGCTATTAAAATAGCTTTAGTGAATTCCTAATGAGAAGGAGGGAGAGCAAGTTATTCGAGATCTGTCAGTCTTTGATATCTCTGTTCAGCTTGTAATTATATCTGGCAACATGCTCTGACAGCAAATCAGTGGTCTTGTTCTCTGTCTAGTCCCAGGCTTTTAAGAAAGAACAATAGGATTCATGGGAGGGAGGGGTTTCTTTATCTAATCCTGAATAAATGAGTGTGCTAGGTGTTGTATGTACAATGGAAGTAATGAATAACTGCACTATTTGGCAATTGCTAACACATTCTATAGAAACTTTGTACCATATACAAACTTAAAAGCTACTGCTATAGAGTATACAGTTTTAAAACAAAGATATATCTTACTGTATTTATTGAGTTCTAATGCCATTTCTATCACTTCTAAGCAGTACCTTTAAAACCTCAGAAGTACCTGTCAAAATCCATACATATAATATTACATTTATAATTTGTGCCTTTTTTTTTAACAGTATTTTAAATAGTGCAGTAGAAAGAGGAGCTTCTTACTCAGTGGGTAGTGTGCTTGTAGCCAAAACATGATGTGGAAGCTGAAGACTGATGTGGGTTCAAACAACCTGGGTAAAATCCATGGCAGGAAATTCATTGTGAGTTAGTGAATACATAGAAGCCACACCTGGCTCAGGAAGTCCTTGAACTGAAAATAACTGGAAAAGTGTTCTTATGTTCTGTGTCCTATGGTAAATTCTTGTGCTGTTGAACCAAGGTGTGTAGGAGAACTTGTTTGTTCACACCTTTGTAGTACTTGTCTTGAGATACAGGCACTGCTTGAGAGTGTGGGTCTGTTCTGACGTGTTTGTAGCTATGTTCAGTTGTGCTGGTCTAATAGTGGCTAAGTTTGGGTTATCTCCCTGTTGTGCCAACATGTATACAGTTGTTTCTGTTTGAGTGGTTTGAATTAAAAGGTCTTTTTATGCAATGACGGTATGATTGTGACACTTGCTGCACAAGGAAATACATGGTAATCTGTTAGTGTTTGCATCTGTCTGCTTCTGTCTCTTCCTGCTATGGATTAGGTATGGTTTTTCTCATTAACCACTAATCAACTTGTAAAAGTATATATATGTGCACTATACATATAACATTAATATTTATGTATGTACATGTACAAAGAAGTATGTGTGTATAAAAGTAAAATTACCAAGATTAGAAAAAACTCTCATTTGTTCTCTGTGATGGGTCAGCTCCTCTATAATGACCATAATGGAAAACAAGTGAGGCTTTTTTCTAACCTTGGTCATTACTCAGATCCATATTGAAGCACAAATAATTTACAGGGAGTTTAAAACTGGCAAAGCTAGGAACAAGGAGGCTGGATCAGAGTGATATCAGTCAGAGCTGCTGCCAGCAGCTTTGTTTGCATATCTTTGTCTGGCTAACCAGCATCACTTGACAGAACTGGGTTAGGAAACAACCATATGTGTATTTAGCCTGGAAGCTTTGTCACAGATGGAGAACAGCAGCAGCCAGAAAGAAAACCTCTCCATCAGCTTAGTTGTACTCACAGCATCGTAGCAACACTCAGGATCACAGCTCTTAGGTTGTTGCACTCTTTAGTGTTATTATTATTATTATTATCATTGTGCTAAGTATGTCAGCTTGGATTGCAGGAGATCACAACTGCAGTGAATGGGCTCACTGGGCATAAATACCTACTGGTGGCTTTCAGTTGCTGTCCAGCAAATGGAGTTTGGTCTTACATCAAGTGGCAGAATCGAGGACTTTTTCATTACCTGTCCTTCCTCATACTGAGCTGGTCTCCATCATGAAGTTGTCAAAATAACATCAACTTTTTAGTTAATGGCACAACTGTGTCACTGAAATGATTGTTTGGGTGGGACACTTAATGAGTCACTTTTCTAAATTAATGTAACTTGCCAAGGAACAGAACAGCAGGGATGCCTCTAACTACTACTGTATTTCACTGGGGGAGGGGTGCATTAACAGGGAAGAATAATTGTTGCATGCCTCCATAGGCTGTCATTATCCCTTCCTTTGTAGGTTTTAATTAGTAAAACAGCCATGGTGTCTGAAAAGCAGCAGAAAGGTAATGCTCTGATCAGTAGGTATCTGGATATCAAGATAGTAAAATTATTTAAATTAAAACCCAAAAACTCCACCTTTCTTCAAAGCTGGTAAGCCTGTAAAAATGTTGCTGGTAGCAGTGTCCAAGATTTGCTCAACCCACCATACAAAATGCCTCCATGGGTTCTTCCTTTTGTTTGCATGATATATACTGAATGACTTGATTTTAAGCTAGCAGCTCTCACTGTCGCCTTCTGACTCTTCCTCTGCTAACTGGTAAAACATTTGGGTTAGCATGAGGGATTAATTGGTATTACAACATTGTGCAAGCTTGCTGCAGAGATCAGTTTGAGTATACTGTTTCCTTTTGCTTATTTATGACACAGTTCCGTGGTGGGAGACTTCTGCCTGTTGATCTTCAAGATGTGTCATCCGTTCAGGTGGCTCTCTTAAACATTTGCAGTGATCTCAGGTTGTTCAGGGCACAGATACGTTGCTGGATGCTTCTCATTCCTAGGAAGCAACCCTCTACAAGGTGCGTTGAAAGTCCCAACGCTACCCAGGGCAGACCTTTTCAGCCCTCTGTGGCAGTCAGTGGTGTCTGGCTCCGTTCCCACTGGTTTTTGTTGTGCTGCCATCAGCTTACACAGTTGGGAAGGTGATTGCAGTAGTCAGGTGAAGTGGGCAGCAGGTTAAATGTGGGGAAGGCATCTGTACCGAAGGAGCTTTTTGTGTTTCCAGGGGTAGAGTTGGGTTGATCTAGGAAAAAGGCTCCTTAGACTTGAAAGCTTTTAGTTTCTTTAAGTTAAAAAAAGTCTTCCTAGTTAAGAACAGTCTGTTATTTGACCATGATTAAACACCAGCCATGGGGATCTAAATGTTTCTATTTGACTAACAGATGACCTGATGGCTTAATGTTCTTACTCCTGTTATTTGTCATGTTACATGGCCTTTCTTCAAATGTGGATAAACATTCCAGTCTTGAAAAAGGAAAATTATTCTGGTTATGTAAATACTTTTGCTAATAGCAAGTCTTGTTAGTTTTTGTGAATAAAGTACCATGTTGAAACTTTCAACTTTGGTAATTATACCACAAAATTTACTAGCTTTGCTTCTTTCAAACTTTTGTATGAACCACTTCTAAAAAAGCTATGTAGTGAAGCTGCATTTCCTCCTGCTTTTGGGCTGCTTCCCAGTAAGGAACATTGTAGGCATTATGCTGCAAACTTGTATATACATGCATATTCTACCCATGTCCTGTGCCAGCCCAAGGAGCAGTTGAAAATCACTTAGTCTCTGAAAAAACCTGCTGTTCACTGGATCCAGGGCTCATCTGTCAAATTTCCTTGAGGTTTTTTTGAAGGCTCCATGGTGATGTGGACCCTGCGGTTTTTCTGGTCCTCCTGCTGGCTTCAGTCAGAGGACCTGACTTTGGAGTGCTGCAGAGCTGGTCAGGGTCTGCTGATCTTCCTAGACCTCACAAAGTGGGGGCTAATTTAATCTTGAAACACTAGTGGATGAGTCTGACAAGTTTTCTTTCTGTACTAGTGTTCCTCTGTGTATTACAGTGAGAAACGTAGTAAAACTAACCTGCAATACAGGACCTGTCTTACAGTCCTAAAATTAATAGAAGCTGTCAATCAGTGGCTTGATGAATGGTTGTCTTCAGTATTTATTGTAACAAAGCAGAAAATAGCTAATCCTTAACAAACAAAAAACTTTTTCAGGACTACAGACAACAAAGTCATAGGAAAAAGAGGGATAGAAAATCCGCAGGGAGAGAACTGAAACCTCTAGGTGGTGTCTGTGTTTATCTGTTCCTATGTGCAAATAGTGCTGGGTATGTCTGTGGTTCTTTTGACTGACCTGCAGGATACTTGGCAGAGATCTGAAAACCTGCTTGGTTATGTATGCTGACTGCTCCCGACTCACACCCACTTGTAACATAAACCACAGTTTCCTTCTGGATATTTGTATCTGCTAAGCAAATGAATAATAGAAAAATGTTAGGAAATCAGGAGAGATGGTGATCCTCAATGTTTCCACATATTTTGATTATGAAAGTTTGGGATCCCTCTAAGTATATAAATGTTGCCTGAATGCCAACATCAACCTTCAGAAGGTGTGAAAACTTGTTCTTGCATCAAACTGGTTTCTGAAACTTAATTAAGTTTCATTTGGGGATTCTTTGGAGAATACAACAATCTCAGAAATACTGATTGGAAAAAAACATCCAATCTGCCTGTTGATTAGCTCCAAGAAGGATCAAATCATAAGGAAAAGAGGTTTGCATTGGGAAATGTCTCATATTCTGATTTCAAGAACTAGATGGATACAAAAAATTAAATTCTTGCACTGCATTGTTATGTAGTAGTATGAAATTAAGAACAGCTGTAGAAATTCTGTCTGATCTGACGTAAAACATGCAAGTATTTGTTCCTCAGATTCGTTTAATTAGAGTAGATAGGCTGGAGTATTTGTCTTGTCTCCCTGGACACTTTTTGTTACCCACGTCCTCTATCTACTGCTTTTCCATCTGGAGACATAGCCCCTCTAAGTCACTTGCTGCAGTTCCTCTAGGAGGTTGTCACCACTCAGACTGGGGAACACAGAATTGTTTGTGAGCAGTCCCTGTACTATCTTCTGTCAGGGAATTGAAGCAGGTAGCACTCTTAGCCTAATCTGTGGCTGAAACTTTACCTTTATCTCCAAGGTGGAGTTATGAATTAGCAAGTGCTTAGAGCATTGCAGTGCAGAGCCAGCAGGCTGAACAGCTAGAGTTTTAGACAGGTATGTGAGTTCCTTGAAACAGATATGGATCCTGTAGAAGGAATAATAAAAAGAAAAGGCAGGGGGATGAGAACTGAAAGGGAAGCACTCTTGCCTCAGCAAATGCTATCCCACCAAAGCTGAGGGGAAAGCACATGAGGTGCAGCAGCGGGGCTAAGTGGCCAAGATGGTGGGAAAGCTGTTCTCTGAAACACTCAGATAAGGCTGTCACGGGCACCACTGCAAGTTCTTGTGGCCTCTCAGCAAAGGCCAGGAAGGCAGAGGAACTTCAGTGTAACAGTGATGCCTTCCAAAGACAAGGGCCGTAGCCTTATTTGAAAAGGAAAGCAAGGTTGCTCAAGGAGTCTGTCTCATTGGTTTCTGGTGCTTTCTGGTTTGATTCTTGTTGTTGTGCTTTGTTTTGGTTTTGGGTTTTGTCTCTTTTAATGGCAATACAAGTTAACTTTTGCCTTACTAAATTAGTTTACCTCAGGAAGCTGCATCATTTGTCTACTTTGGGGAATGGGCTTTTTATCTCCCCCCCCCCCGCCCCCCATAACAACTCTGCATAAAAAGCTGTCAAAAGGTCTTTTTCCTTGCTTTTCCTAAGTCTTAGAAGAAGAGTCTTAGAAGTAATGGGGTTGTCCCCATAAGGATTCTAGAAAAACTTAAGCTATTCTATATTATAAGTTCTCTTATGATGTTCTGTTTTCTTATCTCAGATGCACAGATTTTGGCCTCTGCTGGCTGGCCAAAAGGATCAATGTTAATTACACTTTTTATAAAGCTGTGTGGGTGCAAATCAGCTGGAGGGGTGCATCTTGTTCACTACATCCAAGGGCAAAATATTTTATCGAATGTTACACGTACATAGATTCATGTAGATGGATACTCACATATTACATGACATTTTAGTAAAAAGGGTATTTTCTGTAACTGCCAAATCAAAACAAAACTTAAGTAGCTACAGTTTCATGGCAATTTGAGTAAGGCTATGAAAGACATGAGAAAGAATATCAAGGCTTCTAATATCTACAGATTATGAGTATTTTGGGCATAAGAAAGCATTTTTATTACACCTGAATAAATTATATTATTGTGCCATTAATATTGCTTTAAAACAAGATAAGCATGTCTCATCATGGCAATAACCTTTAACATCCAGTGGTTACCACCGACTACAAAAGATGCCATGTCTAAAGAGTCCATGAAACATAAGTAAATGGAAGCAAATACTGCCTTGCTGGCAGCTGTGCAGAGTTTCTGCCTCAGGTGTATTTGGCAGATAGGTAAGGGAGACCCACTGACCTGAATCTGGCATCCAAATTGTGGAGGGGCTTATCTGCAGTGGGTTCATATCCTTACTCAGTAGCTACATTTTTAAAAATGAGGTTGGAAACAGTACGTGATGGCAGTAAGTTCCAAAGCTGAATGGTGCACTGCCCAGGGCAGACTTGTTTTCAGCCTCAATGTCATAAGGTGACCCCTGGATCTTGTGTTTGAGAAGCTGAGTAGAACATAGGTATATTGACTGTAGCATTTTTTAGAAATTAGTATAACTATTAATATCATGGAAAAGGCATGCAGGAAATGATTAACAAGATGGGTTGTGCTAAGTTTGTATGAAAATGCTATTCTACAGCATTAAACCTTCCTGCAGCTCTTTTTCTGACAATAGGCTCAAAATTGATAAAATTATTACAAGTGTTGTCCTTGGCATCAGACTATCTGTGTCTAGTGAAGGATTTTTCACAAAGGTACCCAGGAATAAAAAACTGTGGGGATAAACGTGCATTATTAGCAGTTCCTATGGAAAATGGAAAAAGCAGTTCTCCTAGACGTGGATAGTTGTTCACTGTAGAAGCAGCAGTGTTAAACCACAGTTAACTTCATTTGCTTTGTGAAACACCTTGAAGAGGTTTATTTGAAGGGAAGCCACAAACATGTGTATGTTGTGTTCAGGAATGGCTTGTCTGCTGGATTTGCCTGTCATTTGCTGTGACTAAACTATCCCATTCCATACTGTGCTCCATGAAGATGACCCAGGGCTTTGCAAATAGTGGGAACTCTGTAAGGGTAAGACTGAAAACTGGTGAGAACACATGCTTGGAGGCAAACGCACCTGCTGGATTTCGAAGCTGCAGAAGCATTCAAGAAGATGAACTTTAACTTAGAGAGGTGGAATATAGGCTAGCACTGTAGGTCTTGGAAGGGAGGGCTCTTCCACAAGGCATCTTGAGACAGTAGCCTTTGGGCTAAACTTAGTCTTCACAAATACCATTTTAGCTAAGGATTTAGACACAGATAGAAGCAAGCAAAGGGACAACTGATAATGCCCTGTGGAAACTCTCCCATGGTATTTTCATAGCCTTGAGTTTGAAGAATGGAAGCAGAGGCAGTCTGGGAACTACCTCCGTAGTGTGGCTTGGAGAGGTTATCCTAGGTCTAAGGAACAGCAGGAAAATGGTGGTGGAAATGGGTAGTTGCTTGAAGCCATGCTCAGGAGACAGAGCAAAATTATCAAGGTGGCTCTGAGCAAGAATCATGGGCATTTGGGGGAGTGAGTTTGTTTCATTTTTTTGACTTTCATCTTAAAACTGTATAATAAGTAGGAGTAGCCAGTGGCATCCTTCAGTATTAGGACAACTTCAGGGGTAAGTGGTCTATGCAAATCTCATCATCATCATGGCTAGGTTTTGTGAATGAAGATTTACAAGGGCTCTACCCATGCTTGCTACAAGCACGCTGGTGGCTAAAAAGGCCAATGTGAGATAGGCAAGTCCAACTGCAAAAGGCACAGAGGAAAGTCTCCATCAGCACTACTGGCGAGGCACGGTTCTTCCTGCGTTGCCTTTTTTACTCCAGACTGATTCTGTGTGTGATCCCAAAGGAGGCAGCAGCGTTATGGATGGTGTGTCTCCATTTCTCCCGACTGGAGGCCAGAGTGGACCATTGATGGTGGTCAATATGGCCAAGGCTGAGGTAATTGTTTCAGGGAGTCCTTCTATCTCCTCTTCAGGGCTCCTCTCTTGTGGCAGCCAGCGGCAAGTTCCCCATAGAGCACAGTCTTAGGGAGGCAGTGATCCTCCATCCTGGAGACGTGCCCTGCCCAGCGCAGCTGCGTTTTCAGCAGCATGTCCTCAATACTGGTGATCTCTGCCTGTTCAAGGGCAGACACATTAGTCACGTAATCAGACCAGTGGATGTTTAGGATTGTATGGAGGCAGCGCTGATGGAAGCGCTCGAGGAGTAGCAGGTGGTGGTGGACATGCAATAGTTAATTTGGACACACCTTTGGAGGCAGGTGTAAGCCTTTGCCTTCTTGGTTTTGTTTTTGTTTGACCGAAAGGAAGATGCCCCTTGGCCGCGGCAAGCCAACTGGGTGAAGGGTGGAGATGAGCTTTGGTTAGGCCACCTTTTCTAGGCCCCTCTCCATGTGGAGCAAGCAGTGCTCTCCTTGGAAAAGGCTGCTTGGTCATTCAGGATGCTGCTGAACCAGACTGTCATCTCTGGGTCAGTCTCGAGCGACCAATGTCCCGAACCGCCTGCATGCAGGGCTGGGGCTGCAGCTTCCAGTGCACCTTGTCACCTGCTGTTTTGTCCCTCACCTGTCACTACATGGCTTTGCGAGTGTGGGAGGATCCCTAGAGCCTGCACAATGGATTTTTTTAGGTGAGGTGCAGTGTGTGCAGAACTGGCCCCACCCTTTACCCCTAAGGTTCATCTGCCTGGGCCAGGCAAGCTTGGACAGTGACAGTGAAGTTCTCAGGTCGTAGGTTTGGTTAGAGTATCCTTCTCTTAGATGGATGGCCTTACAGGGCTAAGCGAGCTCCATCTGCACAGGTTTGGAGTTAGAGCTGTCCTTCTCCTAGGATGGTTGCTGGGGAGCTAGCAAGCCCATCCTGCCCGTGGACACACTTTGTCTGACCCTTCAGCTGAGACCTGAGGAGCATGGGAGACCCTACCAGAGGCATGTACCACCGCCAGCACAGCTCGCAACCTCATAAGGGCACACAAGCTTCTCCCCTGCGACAAGGGGGGTGTCCATGGAGAAGCTATGCAAATCTACCAAGTAGTGAACTTGTTAACTTTCCCTTTAGAGACTTTGAGAATAAGTGTGGCTGTGCAGGAGGTATATTTGTCTCTGATCTCCAGGAATACTCTTGAGACCAGTCAGTTGTGACTGCCATAGTCTGGAGACAGTGATCTTCAACAAAATACTGTGTACCCATGTGTTGTACTGTTAGAGGAGACTGGTTACCCCAGTGTAGTTTGTTGTTGAATTGCTCTTGATGCCATGGTGATGGGAGCATTATAAATGTCTAATTATGTGGCCTGAACTTTGGTATCTGCCATGGGTTTAAGAAAGGTTAAGGTTACATAGCCAGTTGCTGGCTCTCCTCTGCACTGGTTTGGCTCCTGATTGCTTCTATCTTAACTTGTGTTTGTAGTATGCAACAGAGGATGGACTTGCACACACAAATGATCCGACCAGGACAGTGTCCAAAGAATGGATTTGCATTTAAAGGCCCCAGCAGTTAAACTTCCTTAGAGATAAGGTAAGGATAATGAACCCCAGGAGATGGGTTTTGGGTGTATCATAGTGTTTGCTTCATATAACCACCATACTCAACGTAATTATTCATTTGCTGCCCTGGGAACATGGCTAGTTCTGCAAATGTCCAGAATGCCATACTGCAATGTATAAAATCTTGGCTATTAAAGCCATCATTTAAAAGACTTTTTGACTACTTGAGTCATCTTAA
This sequence comes from Margarornis squamiger, assembly GCA_035222235.1. Classification (NCBI taxonomy): domain Eukaryota; kingdom Metazoa; phylum Chordata; class Aves; order Passeriformes; family Furnariidae; genus Margarornis; species Margarornis squamiger. The sequence goes on from JAWWTY010000077.1 coordinate 127,586,067, forward strand.
GGGCTGCTGCTTTCCATGCTTTCCAGGGCTTCAAATGCATGCTACTTCAAACTTTAATACCAGTACTGGGAGAAAGCTCCCCAGAGCCAGTTTTCTCTGTGGAGCAAAGTGCAGAGATGATGTTACTTCTCCTAGCAAAGCACTGGGATGTAGTGTTGGTTAGGCAGAATGAGCTACTTTCTTAGGTAACTACAGAGTCTGATTTCTAAGTCTCATGCTGATGTAAAATTGGAGCAATGATGTAGACTGTGTTTGTATAATGGCAGCTACTCTCTGCTTTCGTGAGCTTTCTGATCAGGCCATTTGAGCCTTTCAAGCCTGGTTTACTTAATCTTCTGTGTAGGAACAGTCAAAGGATGAAGTCACCCAGAAAGCATTTTTGCCGAAAAATGCAAGTTGAACTGCAAAACTGTGTATTGGTGGCTGCACCAGGTGCTTTATCATGTGCTGTGGTATCAGAGAAAGATATAGAAATATATTTATTAAAAATGCCCCTGCATTCTCTAGTCTTTTAAAAATACATAGTCAAAGAAGTGATAAGATTTCCTATGTCCTTTTCTTTCCTCTATTTCTTTCTTCCACTTTGCCTCTCAAAACAAAAAAGAGTCCTCTTTTTTTTTTTTTTTTTTTTGCTCTACTTTTGACACAAAGGTAACTTAGCCCAGGGTGTAACCTACTTCTGGGCAAGATCATTACCTCCAGCATCACTTCTCTGTTATCTACTCAAAGTGTGCTGCTTTGCCATGTATAAAAGCAAAAATTACCATCTCAGGTAGTTGGCTAACAAGCAGGCTTTTGTCTGGATTGATAAAGCTAAACCCCATCCCCATAACTCAGTCTGAGGCCAAAATTGGGTGCTTAGTAACATCCTGGACTACACTATGCTACCTTGCTTCCCATCCCATGGCTGCTTGGCTGTGGTGAGTGTTGCTATGCAGTGATTAGGAGGGGAAGCTGATCCAACTGGAAGAACCCACAGGGGTTGTCTCTTAATCTGTTTTAAGCCAGTTAACATTTTAGCTGTGTGAGTGCCTGTGTTGGCCCAGAGATGGGAAGGTAGAAGTGGCCAAAGCAGGCACTGAGGGATAGTAATGGCATTGCCATGTTGAAGTTGATTATAAAACTTCACCTTGAAAGGTAAAAGGTCATGTGATATTGCATCAATTCTGGCATACTCTTAGTGAAGCACTGTTATCTTTAATTGACAATGTCATTGAAATCCTGTGTGTATAAGCTGAAAACTAAAGCTTTTAGTTCTTCAGTAAATGTCTGTTATTTTGGAAATCAAGAAATTAATATTTGCATTTATGGTGGTGTTCAGTGACTTGCGCAACTCTTTCATGCAGATTCCTTCACGCTTTCTGATGTTTTGAACAAGCACAGCGAGTGTAGATGAAGATTTTGATTATGTTCCCAGTTTTACCACTTCTCAAGCCAATTGTGCTCATGAGAAAAAATCACCAGAACTCTGGAAATCAGCAGATGGACCTCTAACTGTTTTCAAGTTTAATGCACCATTTTCAGACATGCACACACAGACCACTAAGCCTTTCACTGAGAGCACAGGTGCTGAAGTCATGCAAGTCCTTGAGGGTTTCTCCTTGAGTATTAAGTATTAAGCTGCTTTGAACACAGAAATAGTTTAGCCTGAACATAAGTCTGATCTCTTCCATCTTTTTTTATCTAATTTTGCACACAGTTCTTTTTTTAATTAAAAAAGTATTTTACAACCTCTAATTGTGCATTTGACATTTTAATTAAAAGAAATCTTGTCTTGTATATATTTGTCTAATCTGGGCAAAAGAGGCCTTTGTAAACTTTATATGCAGGTGTAATAATAACAGTGCAGAAATAATTAGAAATGTAAAATGGATTATCTGAGGAAAAAATGCTGTAACTTTGTAAAAAATATATGTGTGGGATGTTAAATGCTTTGTCTCTGATTCTTATCTTGTATGCTTTTTCATATGCACTCAGGTATTTAAATTTTAAAAGACTTACAGGAGTAGGCATTTTCAAACTTTGATCACGCTGCTTAGTTAGAAAATGAGAAATGTAGTTAACCAGTCTCCTGTGCTACTGCTTTTATTTTTCCACTTCCTGCTCTACTCACCCTACTTGGTGTTTGACAGCCTTTAATCCAGGAGAAGGGGTTGTGATCTGGAGTAAGACCCAGCACCTTGTCTGCTTTAAAGGAGAGTTGGCCAGGCATGGTAGTTTGAGCTTGGTCTCTCTGAACTAGAGCAAACAACCCAGCACCACAACTGTCACTCTTACCAGAGAAATCAGGTGATGAATGTGGTCTTACTTAAATAACTCATGTCTCTGAGCAGCCTCTGGTCTCCTTGCCTGCCCTGAGACTGGGCTTCAGGCTGAGGGTTAGATCACTATCTTTCTATGGCTATTACACTAATCACTTTTACTGAAGAAAGGGGAAGGAAACTCTGAAATAAAGAGATTTGTGAAGCTAAAAGTGGATGGGTTCTCTGGCGTGTTCAAAATAAATATTGCAGAACTAAGAGCTGCAAGCACTTTGGGTATGTGGTGCTTAGGGTACTCCTGTAGTAGTATTTAGTTCCCGTGAGCCCAAATCCACAACAGTGCCTTGGTACCTTTGAAAGGAACCAAAGGGGAAGAAAAAATGAAACAAGGATGGTGGGGTGGGGTGATGAAGTAGGGATATTGTTTAGACAAGACAAGTGATAGTCTCCCCCTTTCCTTCTTCCTGTATTTTTTTTCGCTTCTCTTTCCTGTGTGCCACCTTCCCCCAGTCCCTACAGCCATTGTAATATAAATTTATGTCTTCTCATGGCAAGCTTCATACTGTTACAGTATGAAGTATTTGACAGAGGTTGTTTTTTTTAATCACTGTTCTGTAAATATGAGTACATTGCACATGATTGAGGCAAAGTATTTTTAAATGGTGTTTCCAACCTTTCTTTCTGAGAAGATGGGTTTGCCTTTCATTTTGTAGTGTGATTATAAATTAATAGTTATGCATAGAAAATTAGCCTATATAAGCCACAGGGGAAGTGATGGTGGAATAGAGTCTTCACATATTAACTGTGCAGGAATATCATAACTGCACAAATACAGATAGGGAGTGGATGAGAAGCAGTAGGCCAGAAAAGGTTTGGAAAAATAAATCACAAACTGAATGCAACTGTAATTTAATGCTTTTGAAAAACAAAGACATACTTGTTGGTTTACACACCTCGGCCTTTAGTTTGAAATGCCCTTCAAGTGTTTTCCAAGTGCTCCATACCATGCTGGTAAAATTCTAGCAAAAAATTGTGGCTAACAATTGGCAGAAAAATTGCAAAACGTGTGGATCAACTGCCGAGCGAACAGAGGGAATGTGTAAACAGCTTCCAGAGGCCTGCTGAAGGCATTGGGATTGCTTAATTTGGTGAAAATAAACCTGGGGGGAAGTATGAGAACAGTACATTAAAAAATATGGCTCTGAAGAGAGAAGGAATAAATTCTCCCGGTTGTGAATGGGACCAGGAGAGAGGGATGGAGTTACAGAGAGGGATTAAGAGATCAGAACAAACCTGCTCCTAGCAGCAGTAGTTAAATACTAATCTGAACTGCCTGGGGAGGCTGCTCAGTCTCTGCCTTGGTAATCTTTTGGGACTGGTTGGCCAAGGACTCATCAAAGATGTCACTGGTAGAGCTGGTCCCACTGTCAGGCACAAACATGGACATGATGTCCTCTTCACATCCCTGCTAGCTTTGTGTTCTGTGATGATACTGCTTTGTTCTTGGGACCCTGCCCTCAAATGTTACAAAGTTAGCTGTACATCCTAATATACCCAATCTGAGTTTGGGATTGTGTTACTTTTTACAAGCTCTCTCATGTTTGGGAATCTTTGGATTCCCAATTTTCAGAACTGAACCCTTTATACTCTTTTTCAATAATTCTGTTTTAATTGATTACAACATTAGATTTCATTTAACCTAAAGCTGAGTAAAATACTATTCTCTAATTTTAATGCCTTCAGGTTTTCAAAAACCAACTAGAAATTAGGTGAATTCTACAAGAGGGGGAAATTTGTACATATTCAGTTTTCTTAATGCAAAATTAGTTGGGAAATCTCACAGCTTTGCTATTTTTGAATATCTCTATATCTTCACTTAGGCAGGTTCTCAGCTGGAGGCAATTTTATTTATTGAAGCAGGAAAGCCTGAGACTTCATCAGTAAAGATGAAAGTCCAATTCCACAATGTAACTTTGTCTGAGATTAAGAGTATTGATTGAACTTCAGATGTTAATCTATTGCTCCTGTGTTTGGATGTGTAAAGAATATGTAATATGAAGGTAATAATTGGAATTAATCTGAAAAAATATGTAAAAATATATATTGTACTTTCATAAAGACTGTATTTAAAGTTATTGTGTAACATGGAGAAAGATTTTCTTTCTTTTCTTTTTCCATGCTTCTACCTCTCCCTGTCCTGTTCTGCTTTTCCTAAGGTCACTTCTTTGACCTCTCTGGATCTGGGAGGGCATAGAGCTGGGCTGTGCCCCTCACAGGGGCAGAAGGGCTGGCTGGAGGGAGGGAAGGGGATGAAAGGTGCAGTAGGAGACCCAAAGCACTGAGCATCCTGTGTGAGTGCCACAGTGCTGCCCCAGAAGGGAGGACAAGGGAAGGCACAGCCCCTTCCCCAGCATCTCCCATCTGGCCCCTGCCCCTCTCCAGGCCCATGCTCAGGTAAGGAGCCCCTGTGTTTGCTGGCCTGCCACTGCCTTAAAGCAACTGGTTATTTCAGTGTGTGCTCAGTTGTTGTTTTATGGTTAATCATTTGAACAGAGATGTAAACAACTGCTCTTCCCTGCATCCTTGCTTAGAAAGGGAGTGATACTTTCACACTTCATAGGTCAAAGATGGGCTACTTGGCAAACAAGCCTGGGCAGTCAGAGCAAGTGTAAGCAAAATAAGTTTGCTTTCACACACCTTCACTACCTCTGCCCTGCTTGGTTTGTGAAGCTGAGGGGAAAGTCATGCTGTACTCAAGGAAACAAAGAGAAAAAAAATTGTTTTCAGGGTGTAAATGGAGCGTGGTAATAAAAACTATTCTCCTGTGGTTCTTGCATGTTGTGTGGCAGCTACTTGATGGAGCAGCTGCATCTCCCCAGGGGCTGTGTAATCCTGTCCTCCTGTGAGAACTCCTTCAATGAGATACTTGAGTACCAGTCACAGCAGACCCTGCTGAAAGGACTTTGTAGCCAAAGCACTGGCTACAGAACTGAGCTGGAAAACAGCTGAAAAAGCACTGTGGGTATACTGAGAAAAGTTATTAAATACCAACCCAGCTTCTTCGTTTACTGGTGTGAGAAATGTGGCAGCACACATCAGCCTGGCTGGGCTTGAGGGAGAGGACTGATTGAATGGCCATAACTGAGCAAGGAGCCCATGTGAACTCCAGTAAATCATACCCTGACTGGTTCTGACTGCCTATGAGATTCAGAAACACAGAAATATCATACAGGAACTCTGGGTTTTTTTCAACTTTATCACTTCAGTTAATGAAAGATATCACCTCTGCCACAAGATATGCACCTGTTCATACCTTGGGGCTGTGATGTCATAGTATGAGAGCAGCCCCATTTGAAAATCCCTTCTTCCTCACCAGCTACGCTTGCACCCAGCCTTGTGCCACCACACACCACCCTGGGACCTGAGCATGCCCCTGGGGGTCCAAGTGCATCCATGGGCATAGAGAAATAGTGGAGATCTTTAATAGTTGGCTATTACTGAACACAGTTTGGAGTTAGATTAACAGTGGTGGCTGCACACCAAAGGGAGCCCCAGTGCAGAGCCAGGGATGAGCAGGGAGTTGAAGCAGCACCACCAGCAACACTGGACTGTCACTAGTGCATCACAGGATCCCAGCGAAACAGCCTGAAAAGACAAAGGCAAAATTTAGGGAAGGCCCTCTGTAGGCACGTTGCTTTGCTCTCTCCTGGTGATGGCACTAGCATATTGAGTTGCCCCACACTCAACCAAGGCTTCCTGGGATGGGCAGAGGGGGGGCAGAAGCTTGTTCCACCCAGTCTCATTGCATCACAGAGGAGAAATGAAATGCAGGAGTTGTTTGGACCTCAAAGGCTACAAACCTTGCCTACCCCAGCAATCAATGACTAATCTTGTGATGATTTGTGAGCCTGACTGGTGATTAAAGAACAGTCCTGGGCTCACCACACTGATGGAGCCAGGAAATACTGAAGTCTTATTGTGAATTACTGCTGGAGTCTGAGGTGCTTCAGCAGGGGCTGAGGCTGTGCCAGCTCCACTGCAACGAGAACCCTGATGAGGAAGGAGGGAAGGGTGTCCTCTTTCACATGACTGCAGTCACATTTAAGTGCACTTAACCCACCATAATAGCACAGGAATGAGATGAGAATGTACAGAAATGAGAGCAGAGAAAATTAAAGATGGCCTACATTAATCACCAAGCCTGGTTTGCTTTTTAGAGAGTTGTTACACATCGGTGCCTGCAGAATCTATCCATCACTGTATGAAGAAGCATCAGCACTGGGATGGGATTCTTTGAGTGTTTGCTCTGAGATTTCTAACACCAAACCCTGTGTCTTGTGTCCATCCATACAAGTGGACAGTTGCATGGGCTACTGCAATCCAGAGATTGCTGGGTCTGTCCATGCTGCCTGTGTGTCCTCCACCTGTTCCTCTGGCTGCCATTGAAGAAAGGATCACCCATCGAACTGCATAGCATCCAGTCTCAGCCCCTACATCAGCACTGGTGAGAGGTTACAGAGAAAGGTGTCTGTGCTGTGAGCTCCTCAGAAGTCCCACCTTTCAGCAGCAGCAGCAGCAGCAGCAGCATCTGGTAAGTGCTTACCACATGAAAAGGCACAGCAGTGTTTCACCTGCATTTCTTAGGAGACTGGTGTGTAACTTGGGGTGCAAGATATAGGCCAAATGAAGAACAAAGCAACCCATTTGTTAAAAGGTTTCAGCCCATGCAATCTGCTTGCAAGTGGAGTGGGAAAGGGTATTACATGGAGTAAACATCATAAACCATCATAAAGTAGGTGCAAAGTGAGAGAGTGACAACATTTCTAGAGCACCCCACTGCTCATGAGCCATTCCTGGTGAAAAGACCCTTGTCACTACTCTATACAAATCGTAGATGAACTGGTTTTGCTAACCAGTATCTCAGATGGAAAATACACAACCAGATGGGAAAAACTAGTAAGATGGAACTAATAGATGGGCTTTAACACTTGATTCTTTTTCAGACAGCAATTGCAAAAATAGAATGATGGAATGGCGTTATTTCTCTCTTACTTCAGGTTAAAAAGCAATCTATGTTCAAGGAGACTGCATGCAAAGTTTCAGACCCTACCTGATCTCCAAGCCTCAGGCAGGGTGGGTCTCCTTTCCATGCACGGTCACCAATTGCAGCTGCTCTGCAGGTTCAATAACACCCTTGCTGGTGCCTGGTGGGGGTTTCTGACTGTGCAGGCACCTTGGGGGATGGCTGTGCAGGTACCCTCGGTTACAACCACTCTGGGAGCTCATGGGCTGTGTGGGCCCTTAGTCAGCAACACTACTGGGGCATCACACAGCATTGCTGTGGATGTTGTTCTCCCCACTCCCTCCCAAGCAGGATCAAAAACGTGTAATGAGCTAAAACTAAAAAATGACAATGCAAAACTGGGTACTGTGGTTACCTGTACACCACAGGGCAGTGACAGTGTATTTGAGGTCATTACTCAGATCTTCACTCTTTGTGAGGAAAACTGAGGAAAATAGTGTTTGGGAAGAGCTAGAGGATTCTGGCAGAGCCACCATCTCCACGGGCAGCAGTCTGTGGGGCAGAGCCAAGCTGCCCACCCAGCACTGTGCGGGAACTGCGAAAAACTGCTTGGAACCAAGCTCTTGGCCACAACAAGTTTGAAAACAAATTCTGCTTCTAGTATATTGTGCAGGTGATTCCCCCCCCACCCCCCGCCAACTGATTACAAAACCTGTGAGCTGTGACTAACTTTTTGGATGCTACAGGCAAGTAATTCTGCTGTTGAAATGTGTGTCTGTGGCATGGCGAGACCTGGCATTGCCTCCACCAGCTGAGGCCACAGCCACAGAGCGTGCTTTCCAGCCCAAGAAGATAGAGGTTGGGAGGTGGAAATACAAAAAGGCAGCATCTTCCAAATCTGTCTCTGTATGTGCTCTGGGATAAATGTATAGCAGCTGAACCAACTGGAGGGAAGGAAATTTCTGGTTTAATTAAATGAGCAGACATAGCAACCAGATGCTTGAATAAAGAACAAAGAAGAGCTGCCACTTGTCCAGAAGAGAACTTCAGTGCTGAGGGCTGGTTTGTGGATGGGCCACTTTCTCCTGCTCCTGCCCCTGCCCATGGGAAAACCACTGTATTGTGTACCATGTCTCTTGGCATGTAGGTGACTTGAAGTGACTTAAGTGGTGATCATACACTTGCATGGGAGAGGAAACAGCTTCCCTCGATGGCAGACACTGCCTTTCCCCGCAGTGCACACCAGGATCACCTGACAAATCCCATACGGGTGATTCACAACATGCTTTGGGTACTGACAGATTTACAGAAAGCTGCTTAAGGTGGAAGGCAGCTGCACAGCAGCTGTACAAGGCGCCTGCACATCCTTATTTTGTTGTGTTAAACTCAATTGAACTAATAAGATGAAAGGCAATTTAAAAGCACCTTGCAGATTACCTTGTCCGAGAGCTTCTTAAAAGCTCATACAATGAAAGTGCATTTGATCTAAAAACACAACATCAGCCGTGACAGTGTATAATAGCTATAATGCTTAACCCAGAAGGAATCAGCTCTGTTAAGTGTATCACTTTACAACTGCTGGCACCTGGGAATAGTGTCTGTGTTTCTGGGTCAGTCTTTCAGATCCCAGTTTGTCAGACTGAAAGGGACTACCTAAAACGTAGCAGCTCTCTCTGTCTTGTGCACTCCAGTAAGTCTAACGGCCAGCAATGGTGCAACAAGTTATGTGGGCAGCTGGTGAGGAAGCTGATGGCTGCAATTTAGTTCATCCTGAAACCAGTCTCAGGCACCCCATTCCAATGCAATTTGTGTGCTATTGGAAGTGTTTTGGCTGCTGAGTTATTTCTGTTGTTTCAAGCCTGACAGTGCCCACAGTCTTCCTGCCCCACCCTGCAGAACTTACTTACCCCAGTCCCACTCCCTGGAGACCCCATGACTGCAGAGCCTGAGTAACCCCTGGGCTCAGGGGACCTGAGTTTCACCTTATATTTTGCCAGCCAAGTGGTCTGATTTCTCTTGGTTTTAGCACAAAATGGCTGATGAACATTATCTGAAAGTGAGGGAAACTACAAACAGCTTTTATCTCCATGAAGCCAGGCAGTGTGTCCCCCCACAGACTTGGGGTCAATGGCATCCATCTGTGAGGCTAAAAACTACCAGCCTCTTATCTACAAAACCTCTTGCAACAGAAAGACCTGAGATATTGTTTTCTGGCTCTCAAGACAAAGATTGAGGCTTAGGTCGAGGCTTTAAAGTTTCATTTTGCCAATCGGGAGTTTGCAGGGCTCTGTGTGTACCATCCCTGGCCAAACAGCCACATTGCAGGACTGCTGTTATCACAAAAGTGAAACCTATTTAAACTGCCATCCTGCTATCAACTATTCCAGCCCCAGTATGTCCAAGGAGAAGCAGGTAGTCAGTTCAAGGGCTAGAGTTGTTTGCTTGATAAATATTGATGGTGTGGAGCAAGGAGTATTGCAACACTGCAAAAGGTCCTTAAAAATGTTCAGAGGATGAAAATTGCTGGCACTGTTGTGATTTTGAAGCTCAAATAATAAATGATTCAACAACTGTACAGTTACCATGGGGATGAATTCTCGTTGAGCCTAAAATTACCAAGCTGCTGACAAGGACCTATTTTTAGTATCAGCAGATGTGTATCTTTAAAAACATCAGCACAGACCTACTACTGTGTGTTTGTGTATGCATGCCTGCCTGCCTGTAATTGAGTTTTCTGATGCTAATAATAAAAGCAAAAATAAGTAAATGTCTGACTGTTGCAACAGACAATGCAGTGATTTAGGCTGGGGGGGTGATAAGTGGAAGTTGCAATTAATACCTGATTAATAAAGCATGCAAAGTGGCCAGATTGCCAGTGCGTAACTGAACTAGTAAGCAGAGCCCTATCATTACCATCAGCTAATGTGCTGCAGTAATGGAGTGTCTATTTTTGGTGTCTGTGAGTATCTAGTGGGAAGCACTCGTCTGCACTGTCAGCCCCACGACACGGGAAAACAGAGGATCAAAGCTGACAGGAGCTGCTGGCACAGATCCTGAGTCTCCACAGTCAAAGACTGAGTTTGTAAGTGTTCCCTCTCTACTTCACACTTGAGGGAGGTGCAAGGATAACCCCCCAAGAAAGCAGACAGATTAGGCGAGGTGTTAATACATCTCCAGCAATGACATAACGCAGCCGGTTTGGTGCCAAGTCGTGGAGTGCCTGCTAACCACGACCAGCTCATCCCACCCGTGCTGACTCACCACAGCGGCAGCGGTGCGCTCTGCCGCCAATTTAAGAATGGTTGAGGCCTCTGCACCGCTGACTTTGACTGGGTTTTTCTCATTAACTCTAAGAGGATGGGCTGGAGACCTGCCTTTTTTTTTAGCCCCATTTTGCTGAGGGAGAGGCCAGAGGGTGGCTATAATGACATCTCATTTGGTGATAAAAGGATTGGTTTGTTTTTGCCAAACACGTAGCTGGATAGACATATCTCTGCTCGCCTCTTGGCATGCCAGTGCAGTACATACACATGCAAACGGAGTTTGTGAGCAAACCAGCCAAGCAAAAATCAAAAGCAGTACATTGCAGCCATATAGGATAATAGGGCGTTACAGGAGACAGTTCAGCAGTTTTATTTAAGAACCAAACAAGCTCTTCTAGTTTCTGGAAAGCAGGGATGGAGGCAAGGGAGAGGACTGTAGTGGTTCATAGCAGGCAGCAGTGCTCCCCACCTGCACTGCCATGTGAGGTGCTGGTCACACCTCCCACAGAGAGCTACGGGGGAATAATGGCATTTCAGATGAGAGAGAGGAGAAGAACTAAGGATCAAGAAAAGTCCTTGTGCTGAGACATGTTTGAAAAAACCCTCTGTGAATGGTCTTCTACCTCAGAGTAAATTATGTAAAGAGGACTGATTAAACCATCCATCATGTCCCATTTTTGATATTTAAGTAGGAAAGAATGGTTAGTTCCTCAGAACTGGATCTTTGAGAAGTGTTGGCCATATACACTCTGCACTGAGAGTGTACATGCACGTGTTTCAAATGTCCTACTCTGCTAAGAAATACCATAGTGTTCTGCCCTCTTTGAGAACTCCACACACACTCCCTTTTTGGCTTTATTCCTTAAAATTTGATCTTATATGATTTGGACCTTGTGGGAGTTTTGTTTGATGCCAAAGAAGCTGTCCATGTGGAAGCCAGTCAGCCAGCACTCCAGGTGAGGTTTAGACATGCTCTCATTCAGAATGACTGAACAACGTGGCCACGCTACTGAAGATTAAAGTGAGAGCTTCAGGACATCTGGACAGCTGAACTGCCTGGGCTGGCACTGCCCTCTTAAGATCATACATGTGGGCTCTCATCTGAATTTCCTAATGGCCTTGCCAAAAGAAGAATAGGAGGGTATACACTGGAGAGCAGAGGTGTGCAGGGCACATGGACATGTCTGAGAGGCGGTCTCTGGATCATGGCTTATCTTAAGCAAAGGATATGACTTTAATTCTGTAGCAAACAGAAACTTGACCTCACATTCAATTTTCTGTTTGAACAATCAAAATTGGAGCAGTTTTGCTGTCCAGGCACAGCGATCTGAAACACCCCCACAGGCACTGGCCTAGAACAGTTTCCGAGAAGTCATTGGTTCACAGGAAACTGTTTCCTGATAGAGAGGGTGTTGTCAGCTCTTGTCAAGTCCCAGGGCACTGGGTTTACTGAGACAAGACCTGCCACTATGAACAAAATCCTAAGAGCACAGGGAATGGGTTCCTTTAAATCCAGGAAAGGGCTTTTTTATTGGCCTCTAAGGAATAACCCTTACCCTTGCACACACATGAACATTGAACTGGTTTGTTCCCTCTTGAGTCCAAAGGTATGATCCAGATGACCCAGATATGAGCCATGGGGGAAAGTAATAATGCCTGAACCACAAGAATGACATCTTCCATCCTTTCTGTCCTTTTTGTCTGCCTTTTCCAGTGCTGGAGAAGAATGTGCCTATGTCTGCCTGAGCAGTATCAGCTGAGCAGTGGATGTCCTCCTTGTTGTACATGAGTAATTGGTGCCCGAGGAAAGGATGTTATTTCTTTTGATACCTCACAGATTTCAGTGAGAAACACCAGAATCTAGACATAGAAGAAACTGAGAAGAATGGTCTTTTCAACCATAGGACCCTGAATGACGGTAGTACTCAAGGGGAACCAGAGCGAATGAAGCTATGGCAGGAAAGAGCCTTGAAATTACATGCTTGCTGAGGACTACATTCACATAGCCTGGATTCTTTATTCCTAGTTGAGATTTAGGGACACACTGGGTAAATTCCATGCATTGCATTGGCAAAGGAATATTTTGCTGCAGGTGGATGTGCCAGTTTTGTGGGATCATAGGATAATTCAGGTCAGAAGGATATTTCAAGAGATCTCTAGTCCAACCACCTGTCCAAAGCAGGGACATCTCTGATGTGAATCGTATTAGTATTTTATCAAGTCTGATAAAACCCACCAAGCAGGGAGACTGAAACCTCTGGGCACTCTGTTCCAATGCCTGACTGTCCACATGGAGAAGAAGCTTATCCTTACATGCAGGACATAAAGATGTGGTAAATTATATATTCAGTTTTGCTATGCCTCATAGACATCACCAAAACCAGTGAGAGTGTTAACAGCTGAGTAACAGCCATTATTCAAGGGAAACTGTTGATGCCAGGAGCCCCCAGGGCCATGAATTTCAGCTGTGAGATATAAATGAAAACGTAAGTGCTGAAGTCTTTGGTACTGACAAAAGTTTTGTCATCATTGCTGAAGGTACAGTTAGAAGAGCAGCAAGAGAATAGGTAACACTTGTACTTAATTTGGCTCACTGTGATAGGGGTTAAAGAACATCAGCAACTAACTAACTTAAAGAAAAAGGTAACTTGAAGAGGAAGGTGAAACTGCTACAATTCCCCTGCTTTCAAAATCACAAGCTTTGCAATAACCAAGGAGTCAATAACCACGCAGGTTCTGTTTTACAGCAACAGCTATGGAAATCAGACTTGGGCAGGGCTGTACTTTCCCCAGTTCCCCACAGAGGCTGAGACCTCTATGTGCAGCATTAGACAGAAGATTCAAATCTCAGGTGCTGGGGTGTTGAGAAGTACTGATGCAGAAATAAATACGGTAAAGCCCCAAAATTACATCTGTCCTGTCATCTGTCCTGCAAACCCACAATCCTGAAGTCAATCAGTGACAGGAAAAGGACAAAACCCCAGCACAACCAAGGTCAAGAGTACATGAGAACAGAAGGAAGAGCTGGCCAGTGCTGCCCACGGTCAGTATCCACATTTCAACACCCTTTTATACATAGTCAGGGATACTTACTCAGGCCTGTCTTAGTTTTCTTGGCCATGCTACTGTTTTTCTGTCATCAGGAACCTTGATTTTATCTACAGTTCTCTAGTTGGGTTTCTCATAATCTCTCCTCTCACGGTGGGGCTCCATAATGTGCTCTCAAAGCTTCAGTAGCCTCTCTCTCCAGGAGTTAGCTAAGGGAATTGAGGCTTATGCACCCTTTTGGTTTTCAGTATAGGTCCTTTGGTCTAGAGTGTCTGAAAACACTGTTTCCACAGAGTTGCTCACATCCTTGTGCTGGTTCAAATCTCAACTCTGTGCAGAGTTTTTTCTCTTGCTCATCTTCTGTTTCTCTTCCTCGTCAGCTCCAATGTTTCCTGAGGAATCTCTTCTCACAGAGCCTGACTTCCAGTCACACACCTCTCTCTGGAGGCAGCTTCCACAGGCAGCATCCATTCCTGCTGTTTGACCAAGAGCCCTCAGCGTTACACACAGAAGTCAAGGCAGTCACCTCTGACAGGCTGGCCATGCTCTCTGCTTCTCACAGAGGGAACCTTGCTCCCCTGACCATGCTGACCACCCTCCCCCTGCCCTCCACAGGAGGCAGCTTTGTATTTAAGCATACACAGGCCAACTGACCACAGCAGGTCAGCTCTCCTGGTTCAGAAAGCACAGGAACATCCATACCATTGTGCACAGCTATCAAGAAAATCAACTGCACCCATGAGTAAAGCTCCAAAACCCGACAGTATGGAAGAGTTTGTAACCAGGAGGGAGCCAAACTGCCAGACATCAGGATAAGAACTGCTGGGGCTCTCCCACCATGCAGCAGCTGATATGAAGTTGACTGACATCCAAGATACTGAGCTACCTTGAGCTCAGGTCTCACCCACTACAACAGTCCCTAGAGTTCTAAAGATTTAATTATGTGGGAAGTGATTCTCCCCCAAAGCATTCTATGATTCTATGAAAGATCACCTTTGGTGTCAATCTATAATCTCCTTTGCTGAGTCACAGGAGTTCAAATAAATTTGACTGGGCTACTTGGGAAGTTGAAGTTGCCCATGGAAAATCATTGTTCTTTCTATTTAGTTTTACCATTCAAGTTAACTTCCCCTCTCCAATTTAAAACTTTCTAAAGTTTATGGATTTAAAAGTAGTGCCTCCTGGATAACACAATTTCAACTTCTACATGTCTGTGGTTGTTGTACTTAAAGGTGAAGATCAGTTTGTAATACAATTTTGCCAAGCATATACAACCTGAAACCTTTAAATGTTTTTCTTTTCTTTCTTTTTTTTTCTCCCCACCCTGAAGGAAGACTTTGGTGACTCTAGAAGATAGGAGAAAAATTTCCACTCTCGCAAACAAGAAAAAAGATTGTGATCATATTTAAAAACACTGAAGCCAAAATAATGGAGACTTTTAATAGCAGACAAGTTAAAGCCATTGCAATGATGAGGCAGATCGGTATTATGCTGGCTGCAAACTTTAAGTCACTCCTGCATGAAGACATTCTTCAAAGAGTTATACAGCGTCAATATATACCAAACAGTAAGGATTTTTGTTTTGTTTAGGAAGAAGCAGGTGAACCAAAACTCATTTGAAATTCTATTACTTACAATAATTTGGTAGTTCTGATAGGGTCTGATCTGCTTTTACGAAGATAAGACCTGTTCAGGAGCAGCTATCAAGGCAGTGCACACAGGGCATATGCAGTATTGCTCCAAAGATACATGTGCTTCTACACTGAGACAAAAAGCACAATTATATTCTTCCACAGTATTTACTGTACACTAATTTTTTTCATGAAAATTTAATTTTAAATCTAATTAATAGCACATGTCCTTTGTGTAGTGCTATCTTTTATTCTTAGTGTCCATAAAATATCTGCACCTCTGACCCTGTGCACAAGAACTATTTCAGCGACTCACATCTGGTCGATGCTTGTGTGTGCACATGCACGGTACCCAGGGTAAGCACGTTTGCTCTTTAGCCCAGAAGCATCTCTGTTTCACTGCAGATCGGAGAACAGGATCAGAACAAACCAAATGTGCTGTGAAAGGGTCTCCATGAGAACAAGGGCGAAAGTAACAAGGGCGAAAGTAAAAAATGGGGCTGTGGATCACTTCCAAATACCTACTGAGGTAGGCAATTTGACTTCCAGAGTTTCTTGACAACTGTGGCCCCTCTTAAAAGGAAAAAAAAAAAAAAAAGGGAGGGGAGAAGACCAGATCTAAACAGATGCAGAGGTAGGAATTTATGTCTTACTTCCACGCTTCTACCAGTTCTGTCACACTCCAGGCTGATTTGCTCCTTTTTTATGGGAATAGGATTTCTGTGTCCTGTGACCCAGGATCCAGCCACAGTTCAAGACAGAGCTGAAAGCAGATGACAAAGTTTGCATTAAGGTGTTGGAGGAAAGCAGCTGTCAAAGCAGCCTGGTGAAATCTAACAAGAGCAGAGCAGCAAGATGGAAAATATAAATGTCTGCTTTTTTAGCTTCCAAACCAATGCATAGATGAGCTATCACATTGTGGGGGTCAGGGGGCATACCTGTGCACTGACTGACAGCCAGGTATTGCCAGAATAGCAACTGCCAATGCTGCCTGCTAACAACAGGAGAGGATTACATATCCCCTTCATTTTCCATCTTTCAGGAGGAGCTGGGGATATACATACACACATGCAGTCACCTGCTTCAGCACTGCATAGCTTCCCGTGGAAAACAAAAGTCTTGTAAAAATGAAAAGGCATTGCACTGTGGATTTAAGAACACTAATAACCCAAATTTTCCTTTTAACTTAGAGCCCATGCTTCTGTAGATTTAAGCCTTGAAACTAGGACAATTTTTGTGATGCAGGTAGAATAAGACCCAACCTCTTGTGGTAAAATGCTTACAGCAGTAAATATTTATTATTAAGTCAGCCAGGATCCATTTCCTATAATTAAAACATTTTCATACTGGTGCTGTTTCATCTCATACTACCAAATGAAAAATGTATTTCTCTAAGTCAGTGCTGCTCATGAAAATGATTCCATTGAGCTGGAAGGCTACAACCTCTCTGGACTGTAAAATCACTCAGAGACCCCCTTCTGAGGGAGAGTTGATGACACAAGCCCCATTGGATGCCAAGGAGCAGCAAAGTTCCTCGGATGAGGACTGACAGTGCCTACACGAGAGGAAAATGAAAGCAGGTCTATTTATTCTCTAACTTACCACTTGGCTTCCAAGTGCCAAAACTCCATCCCTAGCTTTACAATTGTTGCTGCTATAAAACATGTATTTGGGGTTTGAATTGAATGTATTAAACTTCTTCATATAGCTCAGGAGCTTACAGCCTTTCTTTAGCACCTATTCACGAATGAAGTCCTGCCAAGCCAGTGATTACCAGGGGGACAGAGCGACAAGACGTTTTTTACAATTTCTTTTGATTGCTGATGTTCCTAGTGCCCGCAGTGATGAAGAGCACCCTTAGCTGGCTGTATTACTCTACCAGACACCACCATATTATATAATGGGAAACAAAAATAATACAATTTAGATACAGGATATTGCAAAAGGAACAGCTAATGCTGCACGCCTCTGAATTTATGGTGCCTGATTTCCTGTAGCTTCCTCTGTCGTGGAGTTTACAGTGTTTACTAATGTGGCTTGGGCACACTGCAGTCTTCCTCTCTCTATGGGCACCAATTCCTCCTTTTCCAGCAGCTGCCTTTTGCCAAGGAAATTGCATAATGGCAGTTCTGCCGTTTTGACAAAGGTGGCTGAGGTTAGTCACATAGCTAGAGCATTGTCTTTGGAAGAGAAAAAGTGAACCAAACTCATTGACTCAGAAATGAGTTTGTCAACATCATTTATGTAGTCATTGTAGCACTTTAGGTGGTGTTTTCCAGTAGTAAAAAAACCCCAACCAACCAACTAAACAAACAAACAAAAAAAAAAACCAAACAGAAAAACCCTATAGAAGTTGTAAGGAATATTTCTGTTTACTTCATCTGTTCATTTCATTGCAGCAAGGATTTTGCCTGATTTCTGTGCTATGTTGCACAAACTGAAGATGAAGGACACACTTAACTTGGCCTCCAACTCACACACTACAAGGTTTATAAGAAGTTAGCCAGATCGTGGCTACCAAGGGACTGAGCTACAACATTTGAAGTCAAGCGAACAAGTACATCAAAAGTACTTAGCAAAAAGCAACTGAAGAGAATAAAGCTACTTAATATTTGGGAAGAGCAATGTGACATGGACAAAAGATATGTAAAAAGTGAAAGACTACAACCACAAGCTGAAAATAATGGCGTGGGTAAGGCAAGGAATGCAGGCTGAGGAGAGGAAAATCATTGGGCCAGAGACAAGGAGGGAATGAGGAATGTTTTTTATATGGAGGTAAAGATGGAGATGATGGAGATGGAATAGCCACCAACACTGGGACTGGCCTTGGCTGACCAGAACTTAAGTTATGCATTAGTGAGTACACATAATTCTTCTCCCTTATGCCTTCCATGAGACGTGCCTGCTATTTGCTTGAAAGACTTCTTTAAAACTTGATTTTAACGACTTAGGGCCGAGTCTCTACTTTCCTACCATGCTTATTATGCCAAGTACCATGCTAACATATGTTCTAGGTGCTGGTACAACACACACTACTGAGCTAAAAGGGGACAGGACACACATGGGAAATAGCACACAAAAATCATTCTACCTCCCAGACTTCTACATTGAGTTACTTTTAAGAGCTCTGGCAACAGGGGAGTAAAACCAGCAAGATGTAACTATGGTGTGAAGCTAAGTTTTGGGCAAAGAGTCAGCAAAACACTTGTCCAGTCATATAGAGAAAACTCAGGAGGAATTAAGCAGCAACACAGACTACAAATGAAAAAGCTGTGCCAGCCTTGTGCCGTGCTAATTCTACATCACAGAGGTGCATCGAAAGATGAGGCTGTGAGTCTTCAGTGCATTTGTCACAAAATTATTTAAAATCAAGTTTACTCTCAAAATACAGCCCCCATAGATATAACGAAAATAAGTATCTTCCCCAATGCATTGAAATGTCACTTGTTACAAAAATCCAAATGGTTTACTTTTGGTTCTACAGCTCACGTGATCCACTGCGATCATGTGTTTTGAACCATTTATTTTCTTCACAAGATAGGGAAAAAAATAAAAAAGGCTAAAATCTAGCTAAATGCCTATCATGAAAATATAATTTTATTCCAAATTTAAAGCTGAGGTAAACTACATTTTCACTTACAAATGAAAATAGCCTAAGCATACTGTGAAGGCCAAATACACTGGCATTTTCTTTCAGCTTCTCTGGAAACCAGCAACTGGTATCTGAGGACCAGCACAGACTAAATGTACTGAAGAAACCCCACCAATGAATTACAGATATTTAAAGCTTAAAAAATTATTTCCCTGTGCAACACTTTTTATCCTGTTTGGGAAACATAGTAGATGGTGACTTTTACATCACAGTTCCTTTCTGTTTGTATGCCCACAGAGCATAGCACAGGGCAAAAGTAAAGAGAATTTGCAATGAATCAATGCAAACCTTCTGGCAGTATTTCAGTTGGTCCACTGAAACATATTGTAAAACGTGGCTTCCAAAACTAAAATAAGCCATGTTCGATCCATTCCCATATCAAGAAGTGACATGTGCTCTATTTTGAAGAAGATAAAGACTTATATGGAAGATGTGACAAGAAAGGCTGCTGGCAGGAGCTTAGGACATTCACATTATAGATGATGAAGACGCATCAGTGAGTTATGCAAGTTATCTGAAACAAGTGCCAAAATTCCTTTTACCAAATCATCACACACTGTACGTAACACTTAGCTTACTATAACCCTTTTCATACATACACCTCCCAGCCTTGCACAAAGGAGAAAGTAAAAGCTATTTTAGAAGTAATTTAGGAAGCTTAAAAACCAGCCAGTCACAGTGAAATTTATTAGCATCTTTTCTATGCCTCACTTCAACTGCCACTTTATTGAAAAGTGTTATTCTAGTAAAATCCTTAAAAGGAATGTCTCGAGGCTTTCAATGACTACAAAGGACACTTGTAAAGTTAGCTGTTCTCATTAGTATACCGAGGCTAGGATTTGGGGAGGGGGGAAGGAAGGGGGATGCAAAATCAATGCATAATTTTCAGTGGCAAAAAGTTCAAGTCAAACTTGCCAGCTTTCAGAATTGCAGCTGACCGCCACACATATACTTTTAACTGTAGTTGAGTAACAACTTGGGCTTCATCGGCTGTGCTCGGTTTTTAGCTCATTTCCTCCAGCTCTTTTAGTAATTAAACTACTCATCCCTGAGTTCAAATTCAGCATCAACACAGCAAATACCTACCTCTTCAAGCATCTACAGGACAAATACAAGATTAACTAGTTTTTTAGTTGTGGCTAATGGTTATATTTGAAGATAAGATTTCTTTTTATCTTCTATTGAACATTTTTTCCTGGATTAAAAAAGAAACAAGTAAATTTCAAATAAAAATTCATCTGAAGGACAATCTACCCACTACATTATTTTACTAGAGGGTAAGAATTAATGGTAGAGCCGAGTCCTTTACAAGTTGTGCAAAATGCCACAAAAGCAGTGCAAGTTATGAGAAAAAGGACTTCAGATGCTAGCAATTAAGGAGATTCTAAAACGCATTGAACTTCCTTTGCATTTTACATGCTTTGATACGGAAAAACTGCATTCTACTTATAAATTAATCAAGATAAAGCTAATAATAACATTGCATGCCAGTCCTAGTGCATGAAGAATTCAGTGAGACACCGTAAAAACCTCTAGCATCCGTTTCTGTTAGTAGCTGTTGCAAAGAAAGAAATCTGAAATATTTTGTAGATTTAATGTATTCATGAAAGAACTAATCACAGAAGTAAACGTAGCTGTTCAAATTGCTCTCTTGGACAAAGGCAAACATCTTCCATTTTCTTTCATGTGGGATTTCTACCTTCTTCAAAGGAGAAGCTTTTACCTCAAATTGAGTGGGGGTTGGGAGATTGTTATGCTCCAGTCTGTCTGATGTGTTCAGTTCTGATCTTGAAGCTCAGTGACTCCTAAAAACCCAAGGCAGGATATTTTACCAAGGAAGCTATTCAAAACAGGTACTGGAACTTAACAATGGACCAGCATCAAATTATCAAAATCTGGTTGACACATTTTTTTTTTTTTAATTGCTGCCTAGACCTTTCCTCTCTCTCATCTTTTGCCCCTCCTCTACTCACAGAAAGAAAAAAAAAAACACAAGACAACCCAAACAAGTAACCAACACAAGCTATGTTCCTGCCCTGACACAAGATACCTAATTCTGGTTTCAGAATGATTTCACTTATAAATTCCAACAGCCACATTCTCGGCTGCTCGAAGGGGCGTCTCACAGCTTACGAACGAATGCTGCTGGCAAACAAAGGGGCTCAGTTGCATCTCCGTGCATTAATAACCAGTGTCCCACTGCATCAGACTATGCGGATTGTTGTGGGGATTTTTTTTTTTTTTTGCCTGCAAAATGGAGATCTTACAACTGAACGAAAATCAAGGGGGAACGTGCCTACCGGAGCATCATCCACACAGTTTTGTTCCCATGAACCAGAATTCACCTTAACAATGAGACACAGACCCAAAAATAAAAACAAGACCACGTTTATTCAATACAGACAGGTTAATTAAGACAGTAAGTCCTGTAAATCAGGAACACATTTCAAACGCTCCGGTACGAAGTGCACATATTTAAAATCAACAGCTGCATCTTGTACTTGAGCCATTGAGTTTGTCGGGGAAGGGTGGATTTAGGGTTTTTCTTTTTGGTAGAAAAAAACTTGTTTCGGCTACCTTATGTGAACAATGCATCTCAGGCTCCATTCACGCATTTGTTAAGTCCAGCTGCCTTTCAGCTTTGATATTCACATTTTTTTAAAAACTGCTTCATACAGTCACAACGAGAAATAATAACAATAAACGTTAAAATAACAATAAACCCCCAACAAAAAAACCCCCAAACCGGCGCGAGAGGGGAAAGGAAACCCGCCCCGCCGCCGGGGTCAGCGAGGATTATTGCAAATGGCTCCTGGGAGCGGGGCAGCTCCGCGGCACCGGCAGCGGCACCGGCAGCGGCACCGGCAGCGGCACCGGCAGCGGCACCGGCAGCGGCACCGGCAGCGGCACCGGCAGCGGC
>JAWWTY010000077.1:127609141-127664810 GCA_035222235.1 Margarornis squamiger
CGGTGCCGCCCCCGCACGCGCTCCCGCCGTTAACGGCGCCGCTGCCCCCGCGAGCGGCCGGCCGTTGGGCGCGCGCGGCCGTCCCGCACCCACGCGCGAGGGGAGCGCGCCCCGGCCCCGCCCGGCCCGGCCCGGCCCCCGCAGGGTCCCGCAGCACGGCTCGGCCTCCGCACGATCCCGCAGCAGGGCCCGGCTCCCGCACGATCCCGCAGCAGGGCCCGGCCCCCGCAGGGTCCCGCAGCAGGGCCCAGCCCCCCGCATGATCCCGCAGCAGGGCCCGGCCCCCGCAGGGTCCCGCAGCAGGGCCCGGCCCCCCGCACGATCCCGCAGCAGGGCCCGGCCCCCGCAGGGTCCCGCAGCAGGGTCCCGCAGCAGGGCCCGGCCCCCCGCATGATCCCGCAGCAGGGCCCGGCCCCCGCACGGTCCCGCAGCAGGGCCCGGCCCCCGCAGGATCCCGCAGCACGGCTCGGCCGCCCCGACCGGCTCTGCCCGCTCGGATCGCGCTCGGCGGGCGCGGTGGCCCTGCCTGGTATGCCCGCAGTGTCCCTGCACCCGGCAGCGCGTTCGGGTTTGCGTTTAATTCCTTATCACTCTGGAGTCTTACTTTTCATCACTACACTGAGCAGACCTGCGGCAGCTCTGCGCGGGTGTCCTGTCGGGGCTATACCAGCCCGCATCACCTGCACCAAGGCTCTGTCCTGCCTTTCCCTGCCCCAGTCCCCCTCCTTTCCTTGATCCCGTCCCCATATCCTTTCAGCAGGTGCTGAAGTTTCTGTGGCGAGCCGTAAAAAACCTTTCCCGGGTGTCGGAACTCGGGGGGCACAGTGCGGGACGCGGCCACTCACATGGCGGGGCGGCCCCGCTGGGAACACCCCGCGCAGGGTGAGTTGTCGGTACAGGTACCTGCGATCAGCACCTGCCCTTCATTAATCAGTAAGCAGCTGGCAAAGGAGGGGGCATGTCCTTTGGTCCGTTTGCCCGTGTTCTCCCGAGCTGCTTTCACCTGCTGTACACAGCAAGAGACCCTGCGTGTATGTGCACGTGTTCATGAACGTGCCTGTCACCTGAACAGGTCGCTCCAGCCTACGTGTGCGAGTCCATCCCCAGTCTGGATTTACTTGAGCTGGACATAAAGCATGCTACTTAATTGCGTATTGGTTATTCCTATGTATATTTAAGGTACTGACACTTTCTTATTTGTAGCACCTTCCTGGCAACTGGCAATTAAAACTCAGATGGTATTGTTCCGCAGACGATGAAAAAGTGAAATCTTGTTGCCCCACAGCAAAATATTTTTAAGAAAACACTTTTATTCCTTAATTATGCAGTATCTATTCAAGTGAAATAAAAGCAGGCCTACATGGATGCAGTGGATGAATCTACTTCAACTCCAAGGGAGATCTATATTCAGATCACTTCTGAGTAGGTAATCTGTCATTCTATACAAGCAAAACTGCAATAAACCAGTACAGCTTATTCCAGGCTTTTCTTCTCCCACAAAAGCAAAATAAGCTATACCAGCAAAAGCTCCGTGCTGCTTGTGATTACATCTACACCTGGGGCTTTCATGAGCCCAGCAATGATAATCGCAAATCGCGCTCCATTGCATCCCCAACCGACAGCAGCGCTGGGAAAAGCTGGCAGCACAGAACAGATCAGTGCCACAGATAGGGAGCTCAGAGCGCAGTCATTACAATCCTGATGTCCTCAGATCTTTTTAAATGCAAAACTTTAGTGATGGCTCATTGACAATCGACTAAGTAACTGCTGCGGATTTTAGGACTAAACACCCTGAAAATGTTTACACTGAATGCTAGTGATCAGGATTAATAGATTTACCACCTCAACAAAGCAGATGTGTGGATCTTCAGGAGAAGGGCTCTTTCAGATTATACTCTCCTCAGCCACTACTGTAGTAATCTATCTGGTCCCTTAACAATAAGACTGAAAGATAAGAGAAAAGCTAAAATGCTGGAAAAACAGTATATGCTATGTCAGATTCTGAAGTTCTCCCTCAAAGAATTGTTCATGTGGGAAAACTTCATCAAAAAGAGTTCAGTATGAATTTACATCATAATCACATCTGTGGAATGGATCTCTGAGTGTCAGCACTGAGAGACCTTTCTGTGATTAAACCCCAATCCACGCCAAGGGCAGGTCTAAACTGTCTGTAGTCACCATTGGATCTTCCCAGCAGAAATTACTCCAGCAGTTTATGAACTGGTAGCTGTTTGCTAGTGCCTCTCTGTAGAAATGACAACTTCATCAGTGCGTTTTGCAACAAAGTGGCTTTCATTGGTGCCTTGATGCAGAGTTCGTGATAGCATAAGTGACAGGGTTGGCTCCTAGGTCAGTCCTGAAGAAGCTGAGGCTTCTTTAGTTGTACCGTTGGGTCATTTGGCCAAGTCCTGAATTAGCTGTAGCAAGGTGTTCTCATTTAGATTGCGACAATCACAGCCTGGTTATCATGCTTGGTCTTCTACTCCCGGTGATGAGTTCTGCAGCACTGCTGTTACTTTAGCAGTTTACTGCAGTAACTGCAATTAAAAAATCCCTGACCAAACAAAACAAACAAACAAAAAACCAAAAAAAAGCCCCTAAACCAAAACAAATAAACAAATAAAACAAACAGGCCTCACACACAAAAAATAAACAACCAAAAACCAAAAGTCCAAAACATTAAGGATAGGGGCAGGTTCTTTTAAAAATAAAAGTATGAAAAGAGTTACAAAAGTGTTGACAAATTTTTTCTGACCACCAACAACATTTTCCTCAGCAGAAATTTGATGATGTGCATTGCTGCAATTCTTTTTTTTTTTTTTTTTCTAAGACATTTCTGTGTATTGTCTGTTTCAGTTTTGGGATTGCCAAAATTCTCATGGCAATTTGTTGTCTAAGTCATTCTATTAGCTAGACATTACAGTTGCAAACAATAGTTGGTTCCTTTATATGATTATTGTTCAATCACACTCTGACTTTATCCATTCGTAAGTTGAGAAAACAGTCTTTAAGGTATTTTCAGTAATAGTTGTCTTTCAGATATCCCTAGCAGAGGGTAAAACCCAAGTTTCATAAACAAGTACCAATGGTATTAATTATGTGGCCAGTTATAAAATTTTGACATAATTTTACAGTGTTTCCTGAGGATACATTTTAATTTCAGAATATAAAGGTCAATTGGTATATCTTGCCTTCTGTATTGATCCTGATAATGTGGACAACTGGACATGACTTCTAGGGTTTAAACCTATTGAGGACAAAGAAAGAAAACCCTTAAATCCTTTGAAGTCTGCAATCCAGTGTAATCTCAGTCCTTCCTTGACATGCATGTGTTCAGGATCATTCATGTGTTCTAGTGGAAACCCTGTAACCCAATCAGTGTACAAATTATAAATAATATTTAATTTATGCAGGTGTTTACATTTCAAACCCTTATGCTGGATCTGCGTGATCTGTGATCTCAGACTTTGGTGTTGTGTATAGAAATAAATCAGGCTGATAAATTTGTGACAGAGACTAGGTAGTGTTGCATCACAATGGTAAAGTATTTATAGTGTTGTTTACAAAACAGTAAGACAGCTTTGAACTGGGTGAACCCAGTGACTAGGAGGTCCTTTCCAGTCCTTTCTTTCTCCAGGCATTTCTTATGTCTTTTATTTTCTTCAGAAACTTCTGTAATATTTGTTAAATATGCAGAGCTTCTTTTCATAACAATAGTGCCAATGAAGAATGCTTGTGCAAAGTAAATTAATTTCCTGTGCACAGTTCAAATGCAGAATGGAGAAAGGCCAGAACACCATACAAATAAGACAAGTTTAGATTCCCCAATAATTGTTTTGCAATCTGTATTTATAATAGACTTCCAAGAACAAAAGACATTCCTTTAGAAACAGCTGAGGTTGCTAAGTGACACAAATCTATTTACTGTGTCATAACTTGCAAAAGCCAAACACATTAAAACAAGAGAATTAATAAGCAGCAGTGTCATGAATCTTACCTTGACTCCCAGGGTAAATATAAACCTGTTGGCCAACAACCTTACATAGTTTTGTATGCCCAGTCTGAGACCTTAATGGAAACAGGAAACATTAGTTGTTTTAAAAAAATATAGACTTTCATTCTCAAGAAATTCAAATATGCATACTTTGTCCCAATGGATGTTTAGGATTTGTATCTTTTGTGTATTGTTTAACCCCAGTAAATTACCTAAGAATTTGCATATATGGACGCTGCTTCCTAGCAAGGCTACATCATCAGTTGTGAGGCTGAGCTACTTCTTTTTGCTGAAGTTATCACTGTTTCTTGTATCTTTTAGACATAAAAAATCACCCTCCAGTCTTTTGGGGAAAGCTAAAGGCTGGCACCTCCTTCTCCCCTCTCACCTTCTTCTAGTGTCTGACACACCAAACTGCTGTGTTCCAGCTCATCCGTGCAATCAGAATGTGTGGCCCCTTTGGAGGGACCACAGGAGCATTCCTTTGGCCTAATAAGCTGATCCTTCTCTTTCCCTAATCTGCCAAACCTCTTCTCTCTCTTCTCATACACAAAAGATGCAGTTAATGCCCTGTGCCTGCCCCAAATGTGCAGAGGTGGACAGTGTGCAGGGATTGCTTCTGAGGAGTGCATTGATCTACCTGTTCATTAGGAGTTGCCAGGCTGCCTTGCACAACAGCCTCTGCTAGTTTAGGAATGAGACAGCAGGCGTGGGAAAGAAGCCTACAGACATCTCAGGGATGCACTAAACAGTGGGGCAACCGGGTCTTTGTTTATTCAAATAATTGACTCACTTCCAGCTTTCCTAATAACTGGAATACATTTTAATGGTAACCTTATATTATAAGCAATGGGCCACTGTAATCCATCATGTGGGCACTCATAGATTTTCCATATATATAATTCCTGTGAATAATTTCTATTTGTCTGATCTTTTCAAATATGAAAATATAGGAAGCAGAGATTAAAACAAAATATTGAACCATCCCTAAAATGCCATCAAATAGACTTTGGCAACATCTCTTGAAAAATCAGATTCAAGAGAAAATCCCTTTTACCTCTAGTCAAAATTCCCTGCACATTTCTGTATGTTCTGAAAAAATCCCTGTGCTTGTTGTTATACCTTCAATTGGTAATTGTTTGTTAACCAGACACATCTCTTGACAGTTCTGTTAAAACAAACCTACCTACAGTGAATACTGAAAAGCCACGATCAATAAACTAGTACATAATGATTACATGTAATGTGTCTCACTCAACATGTAGGGCAAAAAAAGAAAATTAAAAAAAAAAGAAAAGGAAAAAAAAGCCTCCTGTCTAATTGTGTTTGAAGTAGACTTGTCTAAAATTAAGGGACCACTTGTCCCATAAGGACTAGAGCCAATTCCACTGAATCAATGGAACCTGGGCAGGACTGCCAGCTTTCTTCATTTAAATTCCTCCTTCAACCATACTTTTGACATTAAGCCATTAGAAAAAGATTACTGTTACTTAAAAAGAAAAACAAAAACCAGGCACCACTTGAGATCAGACAACCCCTTCTTGCTTCGAGTCTAAACTGTAGTGTTTGAGGAATTTAGGCCCTGGATTTGCTCCTCACAGAAGCTTGATCAGCCTTCAGGTGAGAAACAGCTCTGGACAGCTGCTGTGGTTATGGATATGGTCACATTTCTTTGTACTCTCTGACCACAACTTTTTTTTTTTTTTTTTTTTTGCATAATTACTCCTCTCATCTTAAATTTCTCAGTTTTCCTGCTTAATCTAGTCCTGCACAACTTTCCTTTTTCTCTTTAAAAAAATTGTGGTCATGACAGCCTGATGACACCGCACATGCCACTTCCCTTTTTACCTAAAATAGTCCTTTTGACCTGTTTACAGTCCTATTTCTTTTTTTCCCATAAACTTCTAAATATCCAAACACATTTCATAGAATCATGTAATGGTTTAGGTTGGAAGGGACCTTAAAGACCATCCAGCTCCCATTCCCCGGCATGGGCAGGGACAGCTTCCACTAGACCAGGTTGCTCAAAGCCCCATCCAACCTGGCCTTGAACACTTCCAGGAATGGGGCATCCACAACTTCTCTGGGCAGCCTGTGCCTCTGCCTCACCACCTTCACAGTAAAGAATTTCTTCCTAGAATCCAATCTAAATCTACCCTCTCTTCGTTTGAAGCCATTCTCCCTTGTCCTGTCATTACACACCCTTGTAAAAAGTTCCTGTCCAACCTTTGTAGGCCTCCTTTGGATACCAGAAGGCAAGTCTCTCAGCCTGTGTTCATAGGAGAGCTGCTCCGGCCTTCCAGTCATCTTTGTAACCCTCCTTTGGACTCACTCCACAGGTCTACATCTCTCTTGTGCTTGGGGCCCCAGAGCTGGATGCACTACTCCAGGTGGGTCTCACAAGGGCAAAGTAGAGGGGCAGAATCACTTCCCTCGACCTGCGGGTCAGAGTGTGAAGAACTGGCTTCTTTTGAACATTTGGGGTGGCTTTTTTTACCCTATCTGTTTATTTTATCTTCCAGACATCTATGAGGCCAGCCTGACTTTCCCATATTAAATCAAGCCTATATATTTAGACAGTGAATTTCCAAACAGCAAAGTCAACAAACAAGAACCATAAATTATTACACAGTAATAATTCCTATCACATTAGCAACTGTTTTCTCCTGTATATTTTGTTTAGAGTGAAATTCATCTTCAGTGGATAATGAAAAGCAGCCCCTTATGTTGCAAACCTTTCAGCACATAATGTTCAACATAATAGATTTCATGATACCCTTCAGTGTTATTATACATAATTTAGAGTAACTATCACAGATCATGTCACTTAGCTCCTTCTGATGTAGGACTCTCAAGACTTCTGTGTAAATAAAATCTGTGGGTTACAGTAAGAGACATGAGGAGTGTTCCTGCCTCATTCCATTTTCCTCTCTCCAGGGTCCTGCTGAACCACCACAGTTCACAGCCAAGAGCACACACATAAACAGCCGTGATTTTAAATTATAGAATCATAGAATACAGGATGAAAACAACTGACCTCAAGGATCATCTCATCCAACCTTTCTTGGCAAAAGCATGGTCTAGACAAGATGGCCCAGCACTCTGTCAGCTGAATCCCAGAAGTGTTCAATGTTGGGGACAGCACCAGTTCTCTGGGGTGATTATTCCAATGGCTGATTGTTATAATTGTGGAAACTTTTCCTTTTGTGAGCAGTCAGAACCTCCCCAGGAGTAACTTGTACCCATTACCCCTTGTTTCTACCATGTGACTCCTTCTAAAAAGGGAGTCTCCATCTTCTCTGTAGCCACCCTTTAAGTAGTGGAACACGGTGATAAGGTCTCCCCTAAACCTTTCTTTCTCAATGCTGAACAAACCCAGTTCTCTCAGCCTTTCATCCAGTAACAGGTTTCCCAGTCCTTTATCATCTTTGTGGCTCTTCTTTGGACCCTCTTCAGCCTGTCCACATCTTTTCTGAGTAGTGGGAATGACAACTGAGCACAGTATTCCAGGTGTGGCCTGACAGTGCTGAGCAGAGTGGCAAAATGACTTCCTGATCTCTGCTTTATGCCCTTATGTTTGGATCAGCATGGATTTTTGTTCCCAAGGCTTGAGGCCCAGCAATGCTGGGGCAGGCAGAGGTGAAGTAAGCATTGAGAACCTCTGCCTTTTCAGTATTGTCATTCACCATCCTGTTTAACAGTGGGAGAGTATTTTCCTCCGGGTTTTGCTTGCTGTTTATGTACCTGAAGAACCATTTCTTGTAGTTCTGAGCCGACTCAGAAGCATGCAGTTAAGCCAAATTTTAAGTTTCCTTTTTAGCAAGACTTGGAGTTGTGACAGTTCTGTAGCTGCAGAGGAGCAGGCTAAGTGAGGAAAGCAGGCAGTGGAGAAGTGGTGGGGAAGAAGCAAACCAAAATTCCCACCAATTATGAAGAAACTTTTTCAACACTTTAAAGCCAAATAGCAATAATCTTTCTGCTCGTTTTGTGTTTCATCTTCCCCACACTGGCTGCTACAACAGAACTATCATTCCCACTGGACATTTTGATTCCTGCATTACATCCTTTTTGCTGAAAGATATGACTGTATTTCAGAAGAGGGAATCATGGGGACTCAAGAGGATTTTTTTGTAAAGAAAATTACAGCTAGGTCTCCGTAATACTCCCTTGAGCACTGACTGCATTTTGTTAGGATTTAGAAGTGGTCTATGTGTGCTTGTGGTAGCTGCCTCAAGTCTCTTGTTAGCTTATGATGGATCATTTGTAGCCTCTGCCCTCAGGAGTATGTCTTTATACCTTCTCTTGTGTCTCCTGCAGTAGTCACAGCTTAATTATGACAAATGTTTAGTAACAATATTGCCTTCAGTTTTCTGACCCAGCATGCCCACTGCCATGCCTGTGTTGGAGCACTCTTGTGCTAGGAGGGATGTGTTATGTCACACTAGGAGCCACTGAGCTGTTCATTGAAAATGTATCTTTTTTCAGGACTCTAAAAACACTGGGTCAGCAAAAATGAGCAGTGCTGGGGCAGAACAGGGCAAGGCTGCAGGAGGACGATGGAACAGGAACTCTGAAAGTGGGTTTTACTCATAAAAGACTTCACACTGTAAAACCATGGACCAAAATTTCTGTGAACATTAATGGTTCTTAGCAGCACCACGAGCTGGCTGTGCTATTCATTCTGTTGCAGGCATGAGCAGGAGCTTTCTGGCAATAAAGAAGGAGGAATGAAAAGGCATTGAAAGACTAACATCCTTCAAATAATGCCAAAATGTGCTCATAGAACAGAGTATCTGACAAGATAGACACTTCAAAATCAGCCCCTATCTTCCTGTTTAAACTCACTGCCTCAAATGAAAAGCAAGCGCAGGCTTGGGCTTCATATTATTTGTTAGAAAGGGTTCCAGTTATAGCTGGAGTGAGTTACAACTCAGGTTAACTTTGCAGTGAAATTGAGCCTAAAGAGCTTATAAACAGAATCCTTGATTGCAAAATTGATTTTAAACTATGTAAAGTAGTTCTGCTGCTGCAATTCTATTTTAGCAATGAAGACAGAACCCCAAAGGCCAACATTTCTAAGGTAATTTGTCCAAGGAAGGAATATGTCTTTTCAGTTAATGAACCATTTCATAATTAATATTATTAACTTTCATGATAACTTTCTTATAAAATATATGGTGACATTAGGTCACCATCTTCAGCTTGGAAGTCATCACTTAGGTTACATGCCACTGGCATTATGAGTGCATATATTTCAGAATTTCCCTCCTTTACTGTTTTCACAAATTTTTCTACATGATCCATTTTCAAATGGTCCCTACTTTAAGTTTGTGTTTCTTACTGAATGTCAAGGTGCAAGAGGAAAACTCTCCACTGCATTTACCAAAATTCATTGTTGTTGCAGCCTGGTGGGTTTTACTATCTTCATTTAACGTTCAATTGAATAAGATAGTAATTTGGGCAAAACAGTGCTAAAAACAGAAGTTGCAACATAGTTTATGAAGACGCAAACTTATAAATGAGCAACAAAGCCAGGAACCAGAGAAACTAGATACCATCTGTCTATATGTTTGAGACTACCTTTCTTCTACTTCAGAATCATACCTGACCTGAAAGACACCCACACAGCAGGAAAAAACAAACAAACAAACAAAAACCCCCAAACCACCAAAAGGAAAAACTCCCATTGCAGTTCCAGCTTTGTGATTACTTTCTTCCTCATGGCTTTCCTACTCTTCATATTTATGCAGATTCTTATCAGCACTGGGCATTGCAGTCTGCTACAGCAAACTGTAGTACATCAGAGTAGGGATTGCACTGCAGAAAATAAAATGTTAATGATGATGATTAAAGTTTTCCTGGGATTCCCATATGCACTCATTATCACTGCTGCCATCATTCACTCTCGGTGCTGTTCTCATTGAAGGATTTTAATATATAGAAATTTCTTGAAGAGAATGTGAATCTAAATTCCTCTTCCTTAATAAAATAACTCTAAAATAATGCAGTCCCAAAATCCCAAAAGAAAAGCTCCTCTAAGATACCAAAAGAGGAAGTTGGTTGCATTGCTCAATAAGAAACCCCTTGAAAATGACAAGCTGAAGGGAGTGACCACATGAATGTTTCCTGTGCTGAGGTATCCCAGCTTTTGTGGGGGTGTTGTAAGGTGACTTGTGTAACTTGTGGGTAGCCTGGATGGCACCTCATCGTGGAGATGCCTTTTGATAACAACCAAACCTGACTAAGCCAACCTAATGCCAAGTTGCCTTTGAAAGCTCCCCTTCCTGTGTTTCTAACACATCCTTGTACTGTTCGTGGTGCTCCTTGGAGCCACAGGCAGTCAGATCTGAGGATTCAGACAGCAAAAACTAGGCCTGCAAAAAAAACAATGAGTTTTATATCAGTTTAACTTTCTGCACTGGATTATTTATGATTTGGTGTATGTCCTCTAGGAAGGAGCTTGCAGAAAGCATGGCTGGCAGGAGGGAGAGGGAGTGAGACTTCTTCTTTCAGCTATAAGTTTGACTTACCTGAACCATGAACCTTCAGGTGAAGTCTCCCCAGTACAGTGAGTTTGGCAGTCCAGCTCTTTGAAACAGTGCCTGTACTGCTCCGGGCCCAGCTGATTGCTCCTGCCTTTGTGCTGAAGTTCACAGCCTTCTCAGGTGGGTCTGTGAAATCAGCCTCCATAGGGCTAGACTATAAATTGGGCTGTGGCTCAGCGTACATAACTTCTGATGCAACAGCAGAGGTGATGAGGCTGTGGTGTAACACCAGGAGTGAGCAGATGGAGGCCATAGGGCAGGAACTTTAATGAACATGGTTACTGGAGCCAGTCTCTCATAAAACTACAGTTGGAGGGATCTCAGTGGATCATGTTCCTTGAACTCATCAGGACCTGCAATTTCACTGTGCTTTTTAATTAAAGAAAATGCTCTGTGTGGCAGCTACAGAGTGGATTCAGTTTTCTCCAGAGAAAATTATCTTCTGGGGGAACAAATTAACACATAGCAATTATGACACTGTGGTCTTGTATGTGACACCATGGTTGGACATAATTCAGTCTCGTAGGGTAGACAGGCATCACAGAGAGGACATTAGTACAGCTGCAGTACAGTTACTAGGCCTTACTGGTGCCACAGATCTTCTTTGCAGAATGGAGCCATGAAAATCTGCTCAATTAGTTCATGTTGCAGACCTTCAAAATCCATTGCTGTTACAGTGATTTAGGAATAAACAGAAATCCAATTTCTTCCATGCTGGCAATAAACCATAGATTATGTTGGGGAAAAACCACCTTAAGTGTGCTTATATATAGATTTGGACCAAAGTGCCTGAAGGTGTGGTCTTCACAGGCAGTCTCAGTGTTCCATGGGGAGTTTGCAAGTGGTCAAGTCTCCAAAAGAAGTGTGATTCTTATGCAACCATATGACTTGCAGGACTGGTGTCAGAGGCAAGGACCAGTCACCATAAAGAGCTTATCTCTGCTGAGGCTGGTGTAAGGGATGAGTGAGGCTTTTGGACTTCTGTGTCTGAGAAAACATTGTAAAATATTTTACTAATAATGTATTTTCTGCTTGGAGATCGTGGCAAAGTTCAGACTAATTGTCCACTATTTTGAGTGAATGCTTTCTCTCATCCTTAGGTGTTTGAATTGCCCAAGTCACAGTGAATGCCTTCTCTCTCTACAGTCGAGACAAAACATGTAATAGATTTCAGCAGATCCCCTTCTGCCCCTCCCAATATGTAAAGGAGGCTAATGCTGCTGGTAAAAAAAAAAAAAAGAATTATGAGGAACTTCATGTACAGTTTCTCATTCTGATAATAAGGCAAAGCCAAGTATGATGGAAAGCATTTTCTCTCTGAACTGATTTATTGTATGCATATTGCTGTTTACAGCAACAAAGAAGCCATTGTGATGTAAAAATGTCAGTCCTCAAGTTGAATTTGTAGTTGCAGTTATCTGATTATATAAAAAGAAGTGCTGAAGAACTGTAAAACTCTCAAATATTTATTCAGGAAAAAAGCTGAGTCCCATACACTCTTCCTTTAACATGCACATGTGCATGTTTCTTGTATATCATTTAGTGTGTGCTGCTTTTTATAGCACAGTTTGTGTAATCTGTAACTTTGATTTACTGTATGAATTCCTGAGTATGGAACAATTCCGAAATAAGTGCTGTTTTGTGGGTAGCAAAGTATTTGAGTGCAGCTCACCCCCTCCAATGTGTCAGCTGAATCTATTGCACCACTATTAATGGCATATTCAGAAGAACCCTTACACTAATATTGAAATTCTTCTAAGACTGTATTTAGCTTTGGCAAATGTTTCCCACGTGTCTTTGACTGGCAGTCCATCTTTTGATGTTTATATTTGCCATCTGGAGATGTCAGCTTTGTTCTACAGAAGAAGTATGAAATGGTGTAAGTAAATCTCAAGAAGTGGAAAGAATAATTTAAAAGGTTTACAAACAAATGTATCCATAAATAGTATAGAAAGATGAAAGTTTTAGCCATGTGTAATGATGCGGACATACTTTTTTGGCAAGTCATTCTACTGTCTGAATTTTTTTTAGATCCTATTGCTACAGATATCCCAAAAAGAATTGTAAGCAAATTCTATAAATGAAAGAATATATAATGTAGTTTTTAGTTTGTTCATTTTATGCATGTGATCATATGTTCAGTATGACCAGGCTCACATTTCTTCCAGTGCTCATTGTAAAGAGGCAGATTTCCTGATTTTCATGGATTTTCCCACACAACTTTTGTGAAAAATATTTGAACGAAGGATGAACTACATGTAAAATGTAAAACCTCCTTGGTTCCTTGGACAGGCAGATGCAAGAGGTATGCATTATGCTTGTGGCCGTTGTGATTACTATTCATACTTACAACAATTTGAATGTAGAATCTGTTTTTCTTGTACTCGGCTACAACTCAGATAAGCATCAGAAGAGATTAAATATAACTGTGTAAAGGATGCAACCTCCTGTTACACTGTAGTAGGTTTGTTTTGCCACCAGCTACTGCAGGATAACATGAAATTCAGATCTTGGCAGGTAAAACGCTTCCAGTTGAACTTCATAGTTTCTGTAATGTGGAATATTTGAAGCTATAGCCATGTTAAATATAATTAGATGCAACCAATGGTTGTAAACCACAGAACAATTAAAATTCAATCCCTGGAAATATAGTTCTTTCCAGTTATTTATGCAGTTGAGATAGGCAGAGCTATATACAGTACTCAGAAGCGATACGCATTCATCTGTGTTTATATCACCGGGAAAGGCACTGCCATCTGCCCTTAGCAATTCTCTCTCTACTCTTTGCTCTTTGTAAGATGAGCCCAGCTTCAATGTCATGTTATGATTTATTGCTAACGATCTGCTCCTAGTTGTTTTCTGGTCACCAGTAGTTTGTTTGGATTCCCTCTTTTCTCCTCTGTTGTCTAGTGTCTCTGTGGGACTTGGGCTTGTCAGTTATTTTATACATCATTAGCTCAGCAGTGCAGGGGATGATTACTTTCTCATAGAAAAGCAATTCTTTCTCGGAAGACGCGTGTAAATCTTGGCTGTTGAGACAGTGTTTTTTGCAAATTTCCTTGAAAGCTGAATACTCAGGATTTTATTCTTTGTTGTCTCACACGTCTTGCTGTCATTTAAACTCCTGCCAAAGAACACAACTGAATCAGTGGCTCTGCACACTATGTCTTCCAACCTTTGAGACTGCTGCTTTGTAATCGTAATGTCCTTGTACACAAGTCTTATTTACTTTCTTTAATGTCATCTCAAGTTCATTTCCTTTAATGATCAAAAGTCCGTGGCATGGTTTAGCCCTGAAAAGGACTGATACTACAGCCCTCGCAGCGTTATGGAGTGTAACTAGGGCAGAGGCCAGCTGGGCAGCAGCCAGCGCCTGGCTCCAGCATTTGAGAGCTGGAAAGCTCTGAGGTGAAATGTAATTGGACACATTTGAAAACTAGAGGCCGTAAATAGAATAAATAAACAAAAACATTTAGAAAAATGAGGGCTGCAAGAACTGGGCTCTTTCCAAACACTCTTCCTGTTTTGTTTTGGTTTGAGTTTTTTTTTCACAAAGTCTTCTTTTTATTTGTAAGGTAACACAAGTTCTAGATCTTGGCACTGCCTTTTCCACAGCACAACACATGCTCAATTCTCTGTCCTATTCCTTCTTGTGATGTAGTTTGCTGAAAGGCTCGAGTACATAGTTTTAGGGTTCATGAGTTTGGTTGGTGGAATCAGGACACAGCAATTCTCTGAGTGTATTTGAGCTGCCTCAGTGGCCACCTGCTGCCATTTGTGCACCAGGGGATTCATTTTCAGAACTTGAGAGCTGCTCTGCCATTGAAACCTGTGAGAGCTTGAACCATTCAGCACTGCCCTATGTTTCTCCAGCATCAGAGTTTGATTGTAGAATAATTTCTCCAAAGGCCTCTTCTGTTCCTGCTTTACTGGCAACCTAATACTACAGCAGTGCGTGCTGTTGGTGGGGAACCCAGGCTCACAAGGAGCCAGGTGTGTTGTGATAGCAGCAAAATTGTCAACCGTCAGTCCAAACCCAAACGCTTCAATGCTTAGGTGGGCCCACATTATGTGCTACCTGTAGTGTAGAACTATGCTAGCAACCCTTCCAAGTGTACATGAACACTGGAGGAGTAGACAAGTCACGATGGAGAATCAAAATCCTTACCAGTGGAAAACCAAGCTTGTAAGACCTAGAGCAACACTTCCACAAGCACTTCAGGCAAATGTATGCATTTAAATCTCTGTAAAGGACTTCTGTGTTTGAGATTTTGAAGGGGGCAGAGAGTCCCTTGCTGTAATTGTGCAGGGAGTGAGCGCACCTCATAGCCAGTGGGTTCCTACTGTGATCTTTTTGTGATGGAGACAGGTCTCGGATCACGGTTCCACTAAGGGAATCATCAAGGCACTAATAATTATAGGTATTTGTTTCTTTGACATTTGTTTCTGCCCCTGCCAATGCTGCTGCAGACTGCCCCTGTGGTATGTAAGTTTAAAAAGTAACCCTGGGGGAAATAATGTGCTGACTTTTCAAAGCTGGACCATCACTCCCACAAAGAGCTGGGTTAACTTCCCTGATGGAGCACTGCATTTGGGAACTGGAGCCTTGTTGTCAGGACAGATGGAGGATAGAGAGGGGCTCTGTCATTTTGCGGCCCATCTTCTTGGTGATTACATTCCAGATACAGGAATATATTCTAACTAGAGCAGATTTACTGGGGCACTCAGGAGAGAATGACTGTTTTGCAGTTGGTGTATAAGGGTGAATTACCATGTAACATACACAGGAACTATGGAGTGCAGTATCTGAATGTAGGAGAGCCTCTTTTTAGCCTTGCAAGCACACTCTAAAATATTACTGCATGAGAGACTGCAATAAAAAAGCAAGAGCAAAAGGACAAACCAGAATCATTCACAACTGTCAGTTAGAAAGTGATGCAGTATGCCAAAAAAGTAGAGACTTCATGAAAGCCAGCTATGCACTTGCAGTCATTTATGCTTAGCACTGACTTGTGTAACTATTGCTATATGTAGAAGGATAGCAAATAATTAACATAAAACTGGTTAGTTATTACTTGGGCCTGGAGCCAAACCATGTTATAGCTGATTTACTGTAAAGGCTTATCTGCACTCATGCTGTTCCCACCCTTGCTCCAGTACCAGCGTGGCTTCTCTTGCAGTAACAACTGCAGAAGCTCTTGTTCAACCAGGCAGGAGCACTTTTACTGCCATGTGGCCTAATCTGGTTGTGCAGTCATGTGTGCAGAGCTCAGCATACGGTGTATGTTTTACAGCTTTTCCTTAGAAATGGCTTTAATATGCACACCAACAGCCAGCACATAAAAATCATTTCCATCAAGTGATTTTGGGGTATAGGAAAGAAAGATTTCAAGGCTTGTTTTTATGCTACTGTGATGGGCTTTAAAAAGGAAACATTTTTCCTAACATGTTATAAATATCTCATCATGCTGTTACAATCACAGACTAGGAAACTATCACAGCTACGCATGAGAAAGGCAACACTGCAGTAATATAAATTCTCTCACTGTGTTTTGTTTTCCCTGATGGATAGTTGCAAAATGGAAAACCTGCTAATGCCCAGACATTTTCCTGTCCTTTTTTAAAAATCAAAATTTCTTCTTGTTTACCTTAGAAATTAAGCAATTTTTTATTGGTGTGTTCTGTGCTGTGAAGCACATCAAAATACAGGCTATCCCTGCTTGAGAAGTCTCACTGAGCTACTCCAAGGCTACGTATTTACAGAGAGACCCAGATTCAGGTTTGAGTGACTAACCCAACACATGTACATATCTCAGAGGACTCAGGCGTTTGAGAACATAAGCATAAGTTTCTAAAAGTAAGCAAGGAGTTAAACAATAAACTGTATCAGGTAGCCTGTTTATTACTATATGACTATTTCCACTGTTGTTCTCCATAAAACTGCACTTTGATTTTAAACATTGTTTTTCATTAGTTTACATAATACAGTTGTAAATATTTTTTTCAGGCTGAAACTTGGCACTTAAAGGGAGAAACTAGGGAAAAAATCCCACCCCTGGCTACTCTGCTTTTGAATCATATGAAAGTCATACTGCTGGGAGTGTTGCATGGGATGGGTATGTTCATCTCAATAAAAGCTGTGTATTAACAAATGGAGGATGCACAAAGCCATTTCTGCAGAAGTCCTCCACAAGGCAGATGTCCTGGAAAAGGCCAGGGAATGAGCCTGTGTGTTGAATCTTGAACTGGAATAGAAGTGCTCAACAAACAAAATACCAATATAGTAATGCTGAAGGAATATAATTAGTCACCACATTCTTGACTTGTGCTCTCTGGTATTTCCATTGTAAACATGGATTGTTTCCATCAAACATAGGCAGAGCTGTGCATGCAACCATGTGTTCTTTTATAAGTAATAAGGATCAAGGATCTGATCACTGTCGTTGAGATGATACAAAACAACTAAGCCATCTAACAGCCCAGTAGAAGACTAGCCTCTTTCTTTCACAGCCAGCCTAGTTTTCAGCCAGGTTAGTGAGCTCAGTTACCCCAGTGGAGCCCTCAAACGCTAGAGCCAGCACAAGTGAAATGGCTCAAGCAAAGACCCTCTTGACAGCGCCTGTTGATGCAGCTCCATCCCTTTGCGTGACTGACCAACTAACCTGGGAACATCTTCCAACATTTTATTGATAGCAGTGCTGAGCAGCTGCTTCTCATTGCTCCTCCTGGACCCTGTGCCACCTGTCTTTAGGGCAGGGACAGCTGTTTGTGCAGCCAGGTGGTGAACTGTGCTGGGGAACATCACTGTGCTGGGGAACATCACTGTGCTGGGTTATTTCCTAAGGTGGTTTACTGTGTGGTTACACAAACAGTCAGATTGGTGCAACTCAGGAGGCTGTAAGGAGGCATGAGTGATCAGCTGATGGGGACAGAGTAAACAACAACTGTTTTAGCCAGTCCAAAGCAATACTGACACCAGAAGCCAAACCGTGGGCTCAAGTTATTACAGATCTTTCCATTTGCTTCAGTGAACCAGTTAGTCCCCCTATTGAAAAGCCAAATCTTGGTGAGAGTGAAATCAGTGAGCAATTTTTTCCCTCATGGTTTCAATGGAATTGCTTTTAGAGTAAAAAACTCACCTGAGTTTTGATGTTCTCTGTGAAGGTTCCTTCTGAGGGCATTTGGAAGGGATACTTAAAGGTCCTTTGGATAGCAATCCGTAGAATTTTTTTTAACCATTTCCTGTCTTATTCACCAGCTTTATGTGTTTATTGATATTCTACAAGAGCCTTGTTCTCTGTTGTGACTAAGGATGATGTACAATCATATGAAAGCAAGTTCCTTCAATCTGAATCACAGAGGAAAAACAAATCCATTGCCTGTGCACCTATCTCAGCTGAGAACACAGGCTGGGAAAAAAAGCACTGGATGCCTGGGACGTATCCACTGAAAGAGAGTATTCAGTCCTCCTCTTCCCTGTGCTTGGCCAAGTACTCCATGCTTGTGTTGCTTTAGCAGTTGGGCAGAGAAAGTCCCATGCTGTGTCCCCTAAAAGCTATCATGGACTTGACCATCTGGGTAGTCAGTACATCCATTAAAACCCTTCTTGCACTAAACCAAAATGGAGAATAACTCTCCAAATCCACTGAAGGAAGTCCAACACCAGGGGCCCTTTAGGTCTGTAGCTCATGTTTACAGCAGGATTACTAAAACCTTATTTATTTTTTACTTTTTTTGGATGTAGGTGCCCAGTATTCAGTGCAAGTATCAAAGTTTTGGCCAGGAGCTCCCTAGGCATGGTGATACTAAATGATAATTCCTGAATGAACCTGTGAAGGTTTGGCTCTTTGAAAGGAGCTTCCAGCACTCCTAGAAAAAAAAACAGAGGAAACAACGTGATGTCTCTGGCAGAAAGACTAGTTTCTCAGTGTCTGTATCTGAAAAATGCCTACAATTACACCTAACCTAACAAAAGCTGTGAGACTTGATTAGTGTGTGGAAGCCACCAGTGTGTACATGGTGAAGTCCATTGCTCTGGCAAAGGAAAGAATGAGGTGGCCCAATAACTCTGCAGTGAGTCAGTGATGTTACCTAATCCATAGTACAGCTGTGCCACACAGGATACTTGCTATAAACACACTGCCTTATCACCTATTTGTCAGGGAGGGTGAACTGGTTCAGCTAAAATAAGAACAGGAATAAACCTGTGACCAACAGCGCCTCAGTCTTGTATCCTCTTATGCTCCAGTGCTCCCTGTCCTGGGTGAAATGAACTCCCAGAGTAGTTTTTTTTTTCTTCCCCTTGAAGTATTAATTACTTAATTGAACAAAATGAGGGAGGATGAAAATAACACAGCGATATGGGACTTTGTGCAGTGTTTCAACCAAAGTTTCCAAGCTGATGTACAGCAATAAATATCAGGGACCAGCTGCTTCCTTCCTTACATGAGTCCATGTGGACATGGTGATTTCCTCCCAATTCTCCCTTGGGAAACACTGGCTCAGAGCATTATTTAAAAAATAAAGGATGTCAGCAAACAGAGATGGACTTTGTATTATTCCCTTCTTATTTTCCCCTTTATAGTCTACCCGATGCCATGGCTGCATTCAAGGAGACTCATAAGATCATTTGGCTCACGGAGGCTTTGCTTCCACTGAAGTTATGTCCTGCTTCCCATTGCCATGCAGAAAGAAGGAGACCAAACATCAAAGCATAGCACAAAGGCTCAGCAGATGTTGGTTCTCATGTTTGCAGGGACATGTGACGTGTCCTGTGGCACATCACTGTTGCCCATGTGTGGTGTGAGGGTCAGGGCACCTTGCCACCTTTGGAGGATGCTCCAAGTTCCTTATAGCTACAGAAGTGGGCAATCACAGAGAGAGATGCTTATGAAGTGCTTATGAACTCCAAACATCCTGAGATTGCAGGCAATGAGTGCTTTATGTATTATTTTGATGATTATACTGCATTTATTTTTCAGGAGTGATCAGACGTTCTAGAAATTGTACAAACAGATAGGGTAATACAGTCTCTGTCACAAGGGAACACTTCTGAAAGATAAAGGAGATGGAGTCTGGGGGAAAGTAATACTCTGTCTTACAAATATACACTAAGGTAATGATGAGAGCTCTTTCACATGCTTATAGATCTCACCCAGAAAAATACAGTTGTGGCAGAATTGTTAGTCTTGGCTTTCCTACTTGGTTGTATTTTGTTTAGAAAGCCAGTCTTGTAGTCAGAAAAGGCTCTTCAGAGTAGAAATGAGAGAGAAGAGCTAATTAGTAAGAAAACTAAGGAGACAAGGATAAAGAAGAAACAGAAAGAAAGAAAATGAGTCCAATAGGAATGGGAAAACAGATCAGTTGAGAACAGCAGCATGGGGAGATGACAGAGTACAGAGTTAGGAAAAGTGCAGTGTAAAGCAGGGACAACTGCCATTGATAGTTTAGAAAAAGAGTGAAAAATAATCAGAGTTTTAAACAGATGTAAATGCTGGGCTCAGGATCTCCAGAGGCATCAGAAAGAAACTGGTGATGACTGGGACTAAGGCAGGGACACTATCCAAGCAGGGACAGGAGAGGATGTTGCTGCCCCCTCCCACACTGCTTCCCCATCAGCACTCTTTTGTTAAGTCTGTCCTGAGAGTAGTTGCTCCTAAGACCACCAATCTCAGTAGAAGTAGTCCTGCACCCCAGTGCTAAGAAATGTGCAAAAATACAGAGTCAAATCCATTTGCAGTTGTCCTTCATTTCAGTGAAGTCCCAAGCTAAATTTGGGGTTATGTTTGAGTTTTAAGAGGAACTGATGCCAGGAACAGGCGTTTCATAGGTTCAGCCTTCTCCACTTACTAAAAAGTCCTCCAACATCATACCTCCCTAAGCACTGCAAGAAAGCCAAACCTGTCCTTCCAATACACACCACTCCTGAATTTTAGTTTCTTCCTTACTTCTACTGGAGAATACACATCGTCCCTTCTCTGATTTTTTCTCATTTCTTTCCATCTCCTATGTACATGCACTCTTTGGTCTGTCCTAAGAAAGCTCTTTGGTACTGAGTGGTGTCTCCTGCTTGGGGCTCTGCATCCCCTCTGCCCTTTCAGAAGTGTCATCTACCTGCTGTCACACTACTGCTGTGGTGCCAATCACTCAGCAGGAGTAGAAAACCAATCCAGGTGTAAAGTAATAGTCTAAAGCTGGGAGAAGAAGGGGAGAGAGGAAGTGAGAGGCATGGTTATTTTTAACCTGGATTGATTCCCTTGCCCACTCCATGCTGCAGCCTCGCAGACACTTGCACCAGTGGAGCAGGCAATGGCAATGAGCTGCTGGCTGAGGGGTCTGTGCTGCTGAACTTTCCTTGCCAAAAAGACAAGGGTGGCATATGCATGTGCTCTGCTCTGCTCAACCCACGCCATGCTGGCTGGTGGCTTCTGTTGCTACTTCTCCA
This sequence comes from Margarornis squamiger, assembly GCA_035222235.1. Lineage (NCBI taxonomy): Eukaryota > Metazoa > Chordata > Aves > Passeriformes > Furnariidae > Margarornis > Margarornis squamiger. The sequence continues at coordinate 127,630,125 of JAWWTY010000077.1, forward strand.
AAATGAGCCCTTCCTTCCCACTTCCATGCAGGGAGTTCACAGCAGCAAGCAGCTGGTGTTGAAAGTTTTTATTACCACAGAAAACCAGGGGTGTATAAGCTCTAGGTGACAGTTTTAGCTGAGCTATGAGGATCTATTTGACTGTGCTGACTGCTCTTACAATATTATCTTGAGTTTTGTGATATCAGGTGATGGTGGTAGGGGCCAGCTGTTGGAATCAGATGATTGTATGTTAATCCCAGCTTTCTTTTTCCTTTCTTAAAGCAAGCTTGTGGCAGGAAAATGAGGGAAGCCTGACAAGCATGGCACAAAGGCCGAAACATTTGAAGGCCCATAAAACACACTTCAAATGTACGCATTTTGTAAAATCTCATTAGTTTTTTGAGGCTTGATTCATGACAGCTGAATCCTTGGGACTGGCAATATTCATATAATGTAAAAGAGCTATAAACATTAAAGAAGTGAAAATGCACAAAGCTTCTATATCACTCACCAGCTGCAGCCAAGCTATGGCTCATTGGAATTTATTGCAGCATCTTCAAGCAGAGCAAGTGGTGAAGTGGTGCTATTACTTCTGATTACAAATGGACTGGGTAAGAGCATCGGTGCTATAAACACCCCATTACAGAATGGGCTGCACAGTACAACACCTACTATATTAATAACATTCAATTCTTCAGATTTAAAAATAGTGCTCTTAGGAAGAAAAGCAATTGCACTCTAGTCTGACACCTGAAAGGAAATGTGGGAAGGAAATAACTGTAACTGGCACAGCTAATAATGGATTATGATGTTACCCTCCTGGGAACTAGGGGGAATTGTCCTGCACTTTAGATTGGAACTAGCTTGCTTCTCGAACATAAATCTGTATTAATCCTTCTAAAAGTTTTAGAAAAAGCCCAGCTGAGCTTTTGGTTCCTGTGAAGTTCCTCTGTACAATTCTGATGGAAGAAAAGGGTCAGAAAGCTGCCTCTACAGTTTATCTGAAAGTACCCCGCTTAAAAGGGAACGAGAGACATCCCTGCCACCCCCACAAAGTCTCTCCACACTTGCTGAGGACAAGAAGAGGCTGGAGCAACCTGCCCTTTGGTAGGCTTTACCTTAGGTAATGGTCCCTCAAGGCCTTTGGCAATTCAAGGATTAGAGGGCTCAGCTGAACATAGAAGGTGCACCAATTTAACTTATATCATGGCTTTGATTTACATTCCCAGAGCCAGTTCACGGTGTGGTTTCACAAGTTCCTAGCTCTCTGTTCCCATCTCCCTGCCAGAGGTCTGTCCCTCCCAGCAGAGCTGGTGGCCCTTGCTCTGGGTGCTCATCTCAGCTGGTTTTGTGCAAAAACTAAGAAGCTTCCCACACACCCATCTCCATCAGCCACTTCTGGGAGGACACTGGACTTTTACCCTGGAGGAACTGGGGCACAGGGAGGTTTCTTTGTGCCAGCTCATTGCAGGATGATGACGACCAGCACAAGCACTGAATAAACACCTGAACAGGGGACTCCTGGACTGTAGCGGTGAGAGTTGTCAGCTGCTTCCACAGCCCCAGGGCGTTCAAACCCTTCCTCTCTCATACCCCAGCATTATGCCCAAGTCACATGACTATGGGATAGCTGGAGAGGAAGGGAACAGTCTCTGACTCATCCCACGATTTTTTATCCATTGATAAGAAAGAAATCAAGATTCAGGGGGAGCAAAGTGAGGACTTAGATATCACATCTCACTGGTGGATCTCGAAGGAGTTTTGGAGGTCGATAGTTTTACACCCGTTGTGTAGACACTACACCAAGAGCATTGAGTAGGCGGTTGATTTGATGAAGGTCATCTGGTAAACAAAGGACAAAACTGGGAAAAAATGTTACCTTAGACCTTTTCCAGTAACCCACTTACTTCACAACAGTGAACCCCTCTGGCAGAGATAGACCATAATTAAATGCTTGCATCTTCCTCCTATCCCCTACCCAAGCATCAGATTTGAACCAAACTTGCCTTATCCTTGCCTAAGACACTTACACAACTGAGATCATGCACAAGGGGCCTTATATGATCCCGCTTGCATCCATATACCCTGGAGCAGTGTGATGGGATACATTCATGCTTTGAAACACACCAGTTTATCCATCCCAGGCTAACCTGGCATCTTTGGTTAAACTGATGAGACACTACACATGGGCTAAAACAAAAGACCCTGTGACCTCTGGGAAATAAGATAGTTGAAGAGGGACCTAAAGGTTTGTTTAAACCTTTGTCCACTATTTTTTTCAGACTAAGTAGTGCATGAACACCACTGAGGATTCAACCTACTTTGTAGCAAGTGTAGACTGAATTAATCTGTCTCAGCTCTGGTTGTAGAGTGAGAGGTAGTTTTAATGGTGGGAGGTTGGTTGTCCTCATATTGTTCCCTGAGACAGAAGTTCTGGGCACAGCTAGATGAGAAAATAGCTGTGGCTTTTTCTAAAGAGCCGGTGAAATAAAATCACTGGAGGAAGTACTCCAAGACCGTACAATACAGCAAACTATGTGGGCAAGCAGTACAAGCAAAGATTACATCATCCCTAGAAACAACCAAATAACCCTGTGAAGGTAATTACCAAGTATGATGTAAACAACTGGATCAGGTATGTGTAAACACTGCTAAACCAGAATATTGAGCATGTTATCCTGAAGAACAGAATGGAAGCATTTCAAGGCATATGTTAATTCATCAGCTCTCACCATTATTCCTGATCAGAAGTGCTGGTGTTTCAATACTGTCTTGGGAAGCTGTGAATATCAAAGCCCAGAGATGCACACACACACACATCCAGGTCCACCAGCTCTGTCAGGGAGGTATGACTCTCCAACAAACAGATGATAACAAATAGCAGGAAGCCCATGAAACTACACCTTAAGCCAGCTGTGTGAATGTGAATCAAAGCCACAGTTTAAGTTACTTTGATTCGGTCCCTGTATAGAGACTAGAAACTGAAAAATCAAAGTGGAGCTTGGTACCTTTTTCAAGGAGCCAATTCACCACAGCAAAAATGAAAAGAATTAGTAGCTCCCTCAGAAGTGCAAGTTCAATTCTCAGCTGAAACATGAGGAGAAGCTCTTTTCTCTTTTCAGAGATGGCTGCTCAAAGAAGTTTACTTTGAAATGTATGGTGTTGCAATGTAATTGCTTCATATAAACTAGTATGCAGGAGCACTCTTCAAATGAACACATGGTTTTTACTTCCTGAGCCTCTGTTTCTGCTTGAAGAAAAAGAGAGAGGATGCTTCAGACATACAGTGAGCTGGACAAGACGGTTCCTGGTGGAGTTGATGGGCTGTGCGATGGCTCCCGTGGCACCCAGTGGGGCAGGTGACAGGGCATAGCCAGAAGTCACAGATTTCCACACAGATGTTCACACTGTCAAGTCCCCGTGATTCACCTTTTGGGTGTTATTCTTGTTTAAGTTCCCAACAAATCACTGTGAACAAACCAGCTCTCCCCAGAGTAACTGGCCTGGTAACTGGGCATAGGTGGCCATCAGCATGGGGATATTTGGCATACCAGTGTCAGACAGCTGCAAGTTTTGCAACGAAGCACAATTCTCCCATTTTTACTGCCATTTTCCCAAATTCATCTTCCTCACCAGCAGCAGTGCCAGAAGAACAAGGATGCAGAGGAAGAGCAGAAGGAGTTTGATATGGTGCTCTTTTGGAACAACTGCATTTCATGCATCTTCTGTCCTCATCATGAGCTTGGGAGAGTGGACAGGAGTGTGCTGAGGGCCACCACTGGCCCACAGGACCTGCTTCAAGGTGAGAAAAGACACTTTTCCACAGGCAGTTCACCTGAGAGCCACTGCATCAGACTGCCTACTCAAAAGCAGACAGCCATCACCATACAGAAAGGTGTTATCAGAGCAGCGTGTGGAAGTCTGCAGGTCTTGCAGTGCTGTTAGTCACCTATGTAGGTCCCCAATTTCACTGGCTTGCCTGGCAGCACAGCCCTTGCTGTTGTTATGCCTGAGCTAAGGCTTGCACTTACCAAATACAACCAGGGTAAGTGGGGGCAGCCCTGGCCTCAGTGGGGCAGACCATGCAAGTTCAGGATCACTCCAGCTCACCTAAGCCCTTCTATCTCAGGCTATGCCACGGGTGGTACCTCAGGCCCTGTAAAACTTCCAGTAAAACTTCATCTAGGAGTTGTCTGCTCTACTTCAGGCCTTGTGAAAAGACGACAGAAGTCTTGGCTTTATAGTGTATGCAATTCAACAGATTGTCACCTGCTTCCACTGCTGAAAAAAGTGGGGCTCCCATCCCACTTAAGAGTTTCATTAGCAGTGCCAGGGTTTCTTCTTTAGTTTCTAGAAGGTTCTGTCTGCACCCTCTGTGTGCAGATCAGTAAGATACTGGTGGGACATCTGGACCATGGAACAGTCCATTTAATGGCTGCAGGAGCAGTGACAGGTCAGCAGTGCAGTGCAGCTCCCCACCACCACAAGCTCTACAGAGACACCAGTCAGGCTTCATGAGCTAAGGGCGATCTTCTCTGCACCAGGAAGAGTGAGGGACTTGCCTTAGCTGGAGACCAGGGGTTTAGATGCTACAAGGCTGTCTTAGCAGCCTGTGTCATGCATCCATTAGAGTGGCAGTTTCTAGAGCATGTGTCAGACAGCCCTCCTACACTGATGCTGAGAGCAACACCTTGGTACAGGCCTGACATAATACTAGGAATATTTGTCATGATTTGTGGTATATAGTATCACTGATACAGTGACATGACCTGATGAGCTGTGTGGGACATCTCCTTTGCTATAACGTCCAAGTTCTGTATGCTTGGCAAGCTTTGATTAATTTTAAATAAAATGGTGGATGTCAATTAACTGTGGGAGATATGTCAGCATTTGTCAAGGCACTCTGTACTCCTTTATTAATTTTTCATACTGCCATGAATGCAAGTCTGCTTGGGGGAAACATCAGCAGTAGCAAAGCACATCTCCCTTCCCTGTGTTGGGAAGCAGTGAGTGCAGAAGAGAGGGAGGCTCTTCTGTTGTTCAGTGAGATTTTTTTTTGAGTGCCTGAGTACACTCATGAATGTATAAAACCATGGAACTTGTGCATAACCAGTTTGGGTGCCTGAGTGCTGGCCTGTGGGGCTTCCCTCCTTGACTGCAGCATCATTCCAAAAGCTTAGGCTTTCTGTAGATCATGATCAATTTTATATATTGGACTACAAGTTGAATAATTCTGGTGCATTAAAAAAAATTCAGCTTTAAAATTACAAATATTAGACAACCTTTTTTTTTTCCTCCCTGGAAAGTATAGTCCTTTAATGCTATGCAAACAGAACAAAGGTGAGGGCCTTAATTAAAGGACAAGTGAGATTTTGATATACAGAGCGGGGCACTCCCAGTACATTGTGGAGAGTCTTCTAGTGTGAGTGACCAGCTTTCCTATCTAGGAATCTTGGGAACTTGTGTGACATGGCCCTGTAATCTGCTCACAACATCAAAGGTGGATCCACCTTCATGAACCATTTTTGCACCAGTTCTTTGATCAGGAAGAGAACTGTCTTGCATTCCCCAGCTTCTGCTCCTCCAAGAGCATCACACCCTTGTCCTGCACATTTCCACATTTCTCAGAGCTCAAAGGAGGTCACAAAATATTTTTTCATTGTTTTTCCTTGTCTTTGTTCTCAGGGCCTCTCAGGATGCATCAGGCACAGATCTTAAGATTTGTAATCTCAAGGGGCACGAACCTGGCAAGGAGCAAAGTCAAGACCCTGAAGTTTGCAAGAGCCATCTTCCAGCTGTTTAAGGTATTGGTGAATGAGAACCATTGGGAAACTGTCCTTAAGGACAAAGGGGATGACCAGGCTTCCCACTTCTCTCAAGTCTCTGATCCTCTGGGTGGGTGTGCGGGGAGTGAAGTTCCTTCCACTATAGGTGAAGAGCAGGTTCAGGAGCACTTGATGAAGCTGAATAGTCAGAAGTCCACGAGACTTGATGACGTTCATCCCAGGGTCCTGAGGGAACTGGCCGATGTTGTTGCCAAGCCACTCATCATATTTGAAAAGTCATGGTGGTTAGCTGAAGTCCTTGGTGACTGGAAAAAAGAGAAACATCACTCCCATTTTTAAAATGAAGAAAAAGGAAGATGCAGGGTACTGCAGACCAATCTGGTGGCCTCTGATGGAGTGACAGCAACAGTCGACAAGTGAATACCAACAGATGTCAGGTATCTAGACTTCCATAAGGCCTTCAATACAGTCCCATATGACATCCTTATCTTCAAATTGGAGAGACATGGATTTGATGGATGGACCATTCAGTGGATAAGGAATTGGCTGAATGAATGCAGCCAGAGAGCTGGGATCAATGGCTTTATGTCTAGGTGGAGGCCACTGACCAGGACTCTATCTTGGAACCACTGCTCTTCAGTATCCTCACCAGTGACACAGACAGTGAGGTTGTGTACACCCTCATCATGTTTGCAGATGACACAAAGCTGAGCAGTACAGCTGACACAACCAGACAGGAGGACACCCAGGAAGACCTGGACAAACTTGAGAAGTGGCCCACAAGAACTTCATAATGTTCAACAAGGCCAAGTGCAAAGTGCTGCACCTGGATCAGGGCAATCCCTGATATTAGTACAGACTGGGAGAAGAAGTCATTGAGAGCAGTCCTGTGGAGAAGGACTTTGGGATTGTCAGGAATGAAAAGCCTGACATGAGCCAACAGCCTCAGAAAGGCCCAGGAAGCCAACCACATCCCGGGCTACTTTAAAAGAGTTGTGGGCAGCAGGTCAAGAGAGGTGGTTCCCCCCCTCTGCTCTGTCCCATGGGGGCATCACCTGGAGTACTACATCCAGCCTGGCTGGCCTCAGGACAAGAAAGAAGTGGACCTGTTAGAGCAGGTCTAGAAGAGGATGGTGTAGATAATGGGAGGGATGGAGGACCTCTCCTACAAAGACAGGCTGATGTTCTCCTCAGCTGGTAGCAGATAGTCATGAATTTGGGATCCCATAGGAGGCACTGCACTTTGGACACCTGAAATGCCACCCACCTCCCTTGCAGCCCTGCTCTGAGTTCAAACAGCCTTTAATGCTGCCTTGTGATTAATTTGAAGACTGGTGGAACTAAACACATTGAAGCTTTACTAATAGGACTCTGCAGTGTATGTCCTACTTGGACTTCCTACAGTTCTTCTGATAGAGAAATGCCACTTAAAAATTATTAGCAATAGGAAATGCTTGTCTGAGTTTTATATAGTTTTACACTGTCAAAGCTCTGCTGTCTGTCAGGAAAAAGGGTTCTATGAGAATTGTGAACAGTGATGAGGTGTTGGGAGAGGGAGGCAGGGAAGAGGATGAGGGACTGGCTCTGAGGTAGGCAGGCTCTCTCTTGCATCTCATGTTTGTAGGGAGAGGTACTGTAATGTGGAATTTTTCCCTAGCAGCATAAACCCCAGGCTGCCATGCAATGCATTCTTCTCTCCAGCCACAGCTGTACTTGCACACCTGGCGATGGCACACCTTGCATACCCAGGGCTGGCAGGACCCAGCACAGAGAGCTGAGCTGGCTGAAAGTTAACATCACAGGGAAAAAAATATGAGTCTTCAGACAAACCAGCTCCCTTACCCAGTCACTCTGTGATTGCACTGATGCCAGTGCTAGCGCCAGGGATGGGAGACAGGAAGGGTGGCTGGAGCCCCAAATTGTGTCAAATGGAGCTCCAGCAGGGTTGTGTCCCAGCTTAGAAAGCCCCTTGAAAGACATCTAGCTCCTGGCCAGCTTCTTTCCTTGTCCATCCAATGTCCAGTGTGCTGCTGAAGAGGTACTCTGTTCTCAAAGGCCACAGGCATGTTAACTAATGAAATGGCTGAGGGCTTCTTCCTTGGCCCTAATGGGCAGTGGTACAGCTAAACTCTCCTCATCCATCCTGCCCCTTGGGTAGCAGTCCCTGTATTGTTCATGTCCCCCAAACTGTACCAAAATCATGACAGGCAGTGCTCTAGTAGCACTTAAATTACATGACAGTGCAATGGGATGGCTCAGGAGAGCAGATGCCAGAGCACGGCTTGGCTCACGTGCAAGGATCGAGCTGCAACACCACATGGAGAGAGAAGGCCCACAAGGAGCCACCAGTTGCCACAGTGCAACTTATCCTGAAGGGTTATTCAGAGTTCTCTGAGATGCAGTTCGCTCTGTAAGCATAGATATCCTTCTGGCCCCAAAGTAAATTTGTATCTGTAAAGATACTGTGCATTTCATCAGTGGCATTGCTGTAAGGAACCATGCTTTTCAGTGTTGTGAATTGTTTGGATAGCCCAAAGATACCTGAGAGATGCTGCACAGTCTGTTCTCTGAGGGACTTTGTGACAAGATCTTCAAATGTCCTGGCCTGTCCACGCTATTTAAAGGTCAGTTGTATTCTGAAAAGTTACCTTGATGGCATGGTGAAAATTTGTGTTTCTAATCAACAGATGTATTTGCCCAACTAACAACTGAAAATGCACACTTCCAGACATGTCAGTTGAGGGTAAGTGAAAGCTAGAGCAGCTTTTTCTATGTCTCACACGCAGCATTGAGGGCTGTGTAAGAAAGGCTTCCAGTTCTGCAAATGGGACTGGAGTTGGAGTAGAAATGTGCTATCTTGGGTGAGGAAGTTCTGCAGCGTTAGTTGGCATCACATGTAGCAAATCCTTATTTTAGTGAGTGAATTCCCCAGATGTGCCTGGGAACAAGTCAATTGACTACAAAAGATCTATTTATCCACAATCACTATTTAGAGTAAAGCTGTGCTTTGAAGTTTTGAAGACACTTTCGCAATAGAGGGGTTTGCCCTGATGTCCTTGGCCAAAAATAGTCACTTGGCTTATTTTTGTCTTGCTAGCACATGCCAGCTGGCTGCCACCTTCCATTCCTGACACGACTGCATTTCAGTTCTGCTGTTTATGTAAAGCTTGTACAGTGTGATTTAAGTGTCCTTTGGGATGAAATGTACTATGTAAATATAAACTTTTATTTCCAAGGTCTTTCTGTAGCCATTAAGGGCCTAATTCATCCCACCATGCAGGGGTTCACACCAAGAGCTGGTCAAATAGATGCAGATCCCAGCATGCTCTGACACCAAGCGGGTTCAGGCTCTGGAGGAAGCTTCCATGAGCAACTTCTGGAAATACCGCACTCAGCTTCAGTTTGGCCCAGGATTTTGAACATCCAGGTGGAAGGGTGCTTTGAATGCAAGGGTTTAGTTTGGCATTTTACTACATAAACTTGTTTTTTGCTAATGGATTAGAGTCTGGATTTGGAGTTTTGCATGTTCCTTTCACACTAGGATGTAGGATAGTTTGGATCCATCTGGTTAATTTATCAATACAGCCAAGCAGGTGATAAGGAATAGGGTGGGCTACAGCCATCTAAGTCCTTCTCCTTCAACCTCATTATAAATGACTGAGATTGAATTTTAGCAATCATCATGACAACTCCTTCTTTTCTGGCTCCAGGTCAAATACCGCTGTAACTGGGAATATTGTGTGAATTTACTGCTTTCACAAAGAAATGAGCCCAGCTGAGGAACTGGGAGAAGTAAATCTGGTCCAATGTGATTATATATTGGCATCTATGACAAGTAGGGGCCTATCCCAGACTATATGCAACACACATCCGTAATTAACACTACACAATACAAAATGCAACATTTGCAACACAGCAAAGCAAGTGATCTGCAAGATATAGATACCTATTTAGATAGTGTCCTGAATATTTATCCATAAGAATTTCTGTGTCACTTCAGCTGTAGAGGAAGTGGAAAAATATGTGCTGGAAAGGTAGAGAAAGATTTTTTTAAAAAAGATAAAGGTAGAGTTTGTAAAGCCAGAGTGGAAAAGTCAGGGGTCTAGGATCACACCCTTCCTGCAGTTTAGTCAGGGATCTTCAGCCTCCACTAAATGCAGTGGAAATGACATCGAACAACAAGAGATTCCCCTTAGTTTTTAGAAGTCACAAAGCATGAAGCAGACCTCATGTGCCTTAGCAGCAGGCAAAGCTGAAATTTCACCTGTGCCCAGACAGCACCAGCTAGTCCAGGCAGAGTCTGTGACATGAAATCACATTCCCTTGTTTGTGATTTTATAAGCAGAACAGTCTGCAGCCTTCCAGCTACACCTCCTGCAGCTGATTCAACTCAGGTGAATGTCTCTGTCTCCAAGAGCAGCAGTGGGGAGCAAAACTGAAAGTGGGTCTCTTTCCCCACAAGTCTCTCTGCTTTGCAATTATTTCTGTTTCCACATGTGCAATAGCAGCAGCACGTACTCTCAGGTGGGCCTTTCATGTGCTCTTCATATCAGCACAGTGGCCACCCTAGCCACAGTAAAGGGGAGCTGCCTCAAAGGGAGGCTGCTGAGGTTGTCCTTATCAAAATTCAAACACAAAAGGACACTTGTGGGCATTTGTCCCAGGCAAGAAAAATTAAGATCTGAAGGAACAGAGTGACTACCTTGCTATGCCTAATATAAAATGCTGGCAGTTGTTAATTAGAGGAGGGAGGTGTGTTCTGGAAGTCCTCCTTGCTTCTGAGAACACCTTCATCAGCAACAAAACTCCTTGTAAGCTTCGGGATGCCATTTTGGGGAGGATCAGATGCCTTTCTTGGACAGGCTCCTAGGGCTTCACAAAGTAGGCAGGAATACTGCACCAAGAATTAAAACATGGAGCTGTTGAATTTACAACAAGCAAGACTAACCTGGACATTGAACAGGCAGAGTGTTATAGTCCAGATCTCCAAGTCAGAGCTGCCATCCTCATTCACTTATGGGATGATGCAGCCCACTCCAGCAGAGCCTGTCCCTCTCCTGGAGAACAGACTCACATGTCTGAAGGCAGAAGAGACCATGAGAGAGAAGTATTGGCAGTTGTACATGATACTACCCTATATGAGGACTGGAGGCAGCACCAGTTTGAGACACTGGATTTAGCTTAGAAAGTAGAGACTGCAAGGCATTATTTGGGATTAGGGTTATTTGGGATTAGGTGATATTAGCAGCGGGCATTTTGCTGATGGTGTGTATGTGACACCAGCAAGTGAATGTGGGGCGGGGCTGGTGACTATGGGGCAGGTCCTGCCAGGCACCCTACAGCCTGTGAATGGCCTGACTCTTCACCACCAAGACAATTTCCTGGAGTACATGAGTTCTCTCCTGGCTTTAATGCAGCTAGGTGACTGCATCACAGACCCTCTTTCCAGGACAGCTGGGTCCATGAGAGGTACCACTGCACCAGCAGTCCTCAGGCCAACGTGAGAAGGAAAGCTCAGGGTCCTTTAGGGCAAAAGGATTTGTTCTGGAGATCCTTTTGCAAGCCAGTGTGTGTGTGCATAGAGGAGGTACATCCACATGGTCCACATAGCCCTTCTTTGCTATGTTTTTACCTTCCACCCTGTCACTAATATCTCAGTCCCCTACCCCCACTTTTCTACTGCAGATACCAATTTCCTGTTCAGGGTTTCAGATCCACAGCTCCTGTTCTCGTACTACTCATCTCCCCTAGGACATTATGGTCCCAAGTCCAGCTCCTTCATGCCCATCAAACCTGGATCAACCCCATCTACACCTCCATCTGCTGTCAAGTCCCACCGAAGACCATGCAATCTTCTTTTGCAGCCTCCCTGAACCTGACTGGACTACCACTAGGCTCTTGCAGCATATGCTGGGAGGTGAGATCTGTTGCCTGTATTATGCTCAACCAGGAGCACACACACAGTGTTGTCTCTTGTTTTCCCCTTGCAAATTCAGTGAAAGAGGGAAATAATTTGATTTTTTCAAAGGTGCCCAGGACTGTTTGAGGCTACTCAATCCAAAGAAGAACATGGAAGTGTTCTGGACCCTTTCCCAAGTTCCTCTTTCTCTCCACGCCCACTGCAATTGCACCAACCTTACAACATATTGGTTAATATGGAATTGCAAAGGAATTTGCAGAGGTGCTTAGGAGACTATCTTGGGTCCAAATGGCTGAGTGAGGAGCAGGGACCTCCAGAACTGGGGTGCCTGTGAGCCCCATGCTGGTCCTTTCACTCTAATTAGGCACTGTAAAATGTCAATCTGTCCTTAAAACAAAACAAAACAAAACAAGTAAGCATTGACAGAACCCTGTCATATCCAGAGAGAGATGAAAGACTGTACTGCATATTACCTGTGCCTTGCTGCTACAAGAGGTTGCTGCTTCACTCATGGTGAGCACATCACCATGACTGAAACACGCCTGGTACCAAACCCAACACATCTTTAGCAGAAGCGCATAAGAGGAAACATCTCTTTTTAAAAAACCCTCTTTCTCTCCCAGAAGCATTTCTAACTCACTTTTCCTCTCAAGGATCCCCTCTCCTCATTACACTCCCAATGTTTCCACCTTTTTTTTCTTCTGATTTGGCAAAAAGTTCACTGCTGTGATATTATTCCTGATGGGACATGTAGGGCAACAGAAGATGCACCACAGGCTGGTGAAAGGGGCTGTAGTAGGTAGTTTGCCTATCTCTGGTATCATCTGGGTTTGGAATGAGTCAAGAAGGTAAGTTAGGCAACAAACAAGTGGGAGAGTGAATAGACCAGTCAGTAGCATGGTAAGGGTGCGTCTGCTGCTGACTCAGAAACCTAATCAATGTCTTATCATTTCTCATGCCTTCCAGCTCCAGCATCAAACTTCCAAGAGTTCTCATCAGGGGATTAATTCCTCCTTCTCCTCCTCATCAGGAGCATGCACTTGAGCCCTCTGCATGGGAAACACCCACATCTTCTCCACGTGGCAGAAACGCCCAGCCACTGATTGCACACACAAACACGCCAGCTAATGGATGGACAGATGTGTCCCAGCTGGCTGTACCTAAATACAGAATGCAGGTATATTAGCTCTGGTTGCAAGCACTCTCAGAAGCCCAGGGAATTATTAGATATACTTTACAATGGAATGAGGAGCCTCAAAGGAAGAAGTTCAGACATCCTGAAGAAAAGAAGCAGAGGTACTTAGAATGCATAGTATGCTAAAACACGAGTCCATCAGAGGCAGCTGAGTCCCATGTCACAGAATAAGATAATATCTTCATGTCATTCTGCTAAAGCTATGAAGATTCATCTGAAAATCCATTGTGAAGGCTGGAAGTCACGTTGGCAAGGGATTTCTTTTGTCCTGAGAAGAAAGAGACACAATGAGTGCTACTCCAGTGCCTTGCTGTAACACTCCAGCCTCAGGAACTGCGGGCTCATGGCTCAGCCAGGAGTTTTACTTTAAAATATATATACATAGGGTTCTTTAATACCTCAAGATAGTGTCAAAAGGATAAGCCACAGACTTGTTACCAAGGGGTTTCTTTATTAATTTAGGGGAGAAAATAAGGGACCTTGGTAAAGGTTCAAAAAGGCACAGCACAAACTAGACAAAATGTTCCACTACAGTATCAACCCAACAGATATTAATCTACAACACTTAAGTCAAATTCAATCCATCCAGCTCCAAGCCACCCAAAGGATCAAGAAAGGAGGAAAGAAAGAGAAACAGAGGGAGCAAGAAGAGAGAAGGAAAAAGATGGAGAGATAGTTACCACTAAGACTTTGTGGAAAACCAGCTCTCACGTGTCCCGATGGCAGGGTCATGACACGTGCCACCCCTATGCCTTTGGTTTCATCTGTTCTTGTCCCTGTGGCCAAACACCTCAGGTGGGGCCTCTGATCCACCAGCCACTCTGGGGTTGCAGGCCAGGGTGAGGGGCAGTGTTCTCACTGTCCCTGCCAATCCAGGCTGGGGTAGGGGCTCCAAAAGCTGGGCTGTATTATGGATTTCCCAGGCTGTTTGTGACTGACAGCTGCTCTGGTGCTTTCCACGCACACACACACACACTCTCCACAAGGTGGTTCTGACCCAATAATCATTGACCTGGTGTCTAACACTTGCATGTGAACCTTGTCTAGATGGGAGCCACTCTGCAAGACTCCCTAGCACCAAGCTCAGGTAGGACCCTCTTTGGCTCCTTGGTGGGACACATGGGCACCTCCTGAGGCTTTTTGTCTTGTCCTTTTTCTACACTTGCTGTCTCTATGCCCCTTCACTCTGGGCAGGGTTATGACTGCTGGTGGTGGGTGCCAATCATTTCAGACAGCCTTTTTAGCTCCCTCAATGCTTCTGACACCTCCCCATCCTGGACACAGCTATAAATTATGTTACTTCTTCCTGCCTTGCCCCAGCTTTTGTTCTCTCTACTTTCTCTCCTTCTCCCTCAATCTCTAAAGTACTTGGCATGTGTCTTTCATCTGCCTGGAGTGGGCTCCATGGGTATGCAATGAGCACAGAAGCTAATTAGTGACTGATGCCGCAGGGTTTTAATTTTAACCTTGTGGTGCACCCATGCCTTGAATTTAAATCAGGCACATGCTTTTGGGTGAACATGTGGGGTCCTTTGAGAGATCCTCAGTGGAGACCAACCTGCTGCTGCTCAGGCCCAGGCATGACCTCTGCAAAAAACCTCTGATATACTCAGAAGACTTTACTGTGTGCTACTCACAAACCATTTTGAAAAGTTCCCTCAGTGCTTGAGCTTGCAATAGATTCCATTGGGAACATCGGTGAACTACTTGCAACTGCACATGTGCGTGAAAATGTGAAAAGTGAAAAATTCACTGTGAATCTTTGGAGACAGAACTATAGGCAAATTTGAAGGAGTTGGTCAAGCTTTTAGAATGGCAAACTGGCATCCATTTCTGACCCCCTCTCTGGCCCCTATTTACTAGAAGAAACTGAGTTTAAACAAAGGGAATAAAGTCAAGGAAAAGATGCTTCTAATCTGAAGTTATTAGCAATAAAGGAAAATGAGGCAACAAATCAAAATGAAATAAATGCATCAAGATGATTTCAATAATCTCAACACAAAACCAATTAATCCCTATAAGCATTAAGAAAGGCTCTTCAGGATGCAGCTGTCCCTTTGGTTACAAACACACTACAGTCAATTTAACATAGAAACTGGAGCTGCTTAAATAGTTTAGTTTTGAGACATTACTATCTAATGTTCACATCACAGAGCCAACTATAAAGCTCTCGTCTTAGATTTCTGTTCTCACATGGTGGGTAACCCTTTCCTCCCCTCTGCAGACAGACTAGATGACAGATTTCAACAGAACAGCTCTAATAAATAGAATTTTGACATTTCTTATTAGCCAGAAACTATCTGTTTCTGGCAATGTCGAGAGCTCTAGATTTTGTTTTTTAGCACAAAATAGTTTTTATTTATGATCTAACACTTAATTCTAAAATTCTTTCTTTATAGTACAGATTTTAGGGACAGACACATGCATGCATGCACACAGCATGCAGCACAGTCTAAGAAAGTCCAGACATTTCCTAGACGTTAAGTACAAACAGCAAACATTGATAAAGAAGCCACTTCCCACAGGACTGGGGCTGGAGCTGCAGTCACGGAGGCAGCAGATGTCCTTTCGGCTCAATGCTTCTCATGAACAGACCTTGTTTGGGCACTGGCAGGGAGGCAGGAGGCAGGGACAACATGATCAGCAGAGTTTTAACCATGTCTCTTTAAAACAACTGTGCTTGAGGGGATGGAAAGCCATTATTCTCTCAACAGCCTCATTGACTTTAAAGGTGAGATATCCCAGACTGGTCCTTATGGTTTGTGAACTCTGCTTACTCTGCCTGGTGACATCTCCACCCCAAGCCTGCAAGCAAATCCAGTGCAAGGCCTCTCTTAGAGCTACCCCAGATTTGAACTTTGCAAGTGGCAGGTTTGGGAACAGTCCCTTTTACATCCACATAATAGAAAAGTATTTGGTGCCTTACAGAGCAGACACTGTATGTCTGCAAACATTCCCCCGAGTTTTCATTCCCCTTCCTCTCTCCTTTTTTGTAAATAAAAAATTGAGCATGCAAGATGTTTCCTGAAGATTTTGGCATAGTCTTATCTGGATAAAAGGTCTCATGATGACTCTGTTGCCAACTTATAGAAATTTCAGCACAAACCTATCCTATAAAAATAGCTGCTTGCCAGGGTTTGTTTGTTTTTCTTCACAACCATTGCTCAACATTCACCCATCTGCAAATTCAAAAATAAATGTGGACAATTTATTACTACTGTCATCATTCTTCTCCTAGAGAAGGCAACTTATAGTCAGTGTTCTATTTTTGAAATAAGTTAGAAGTCAAGCAGTTTGTCTCTTGTACTCTTTTAGAGTAGCAAAACCTGCTAGGTATTTCTTTGCTGACTTGGCCTCCGAGCAGTGCTGGGCATGCTGCCTGATGCTTCCACAGCTGATACCAAAACCTCCTGTACCCCACCAAGAACAGCACTTGCAGTACCTCTTTGTAGAAGGAGTGAGCTTGGGGTTGTCAAGGGGCTGGGATACCATCCCCTGAGGAGACTGGCCTGTCTGTGGGATAAGGGGACAGGGAACAGAGGCTGAGCCCTGAGAGCTTTGTCCAGGGACAATGCTGTCCTGGGCAGGGTTTCATGGCCCTTGCATCCTGTTCCTGTGCACGACCCGACTGATGGGCACTGATCTGCAGTGAGGCAGTGTCACCCTGTTCATCATTTTGAGGGAAAAAGGAAAGCATCATGGCAGGGGAGAGAGAGAAGGGAGCTCCTTCCACAGCTGCCCTTCCTTCCCATAACTTGGAGGAGCAGTGATGATAGCACCACTCTGATACCATCAATAGTTTATAATATTAGTAATAAAAATACATATTCTGTGTTCTGAAGTTCTGTGTCCTTGGCCTTGCCCAGCAGGGAGAAAGCCTTGTCCCTCATCCAGGGAGTTTGGAATCTGAGGGTGAACAATTCAGTGGGACTTGGGAAGACCAACTTTTCCATCCTCCATTTTGTGAGAAGGAGAAGATGTCCAAAGCTACAGAGAAGTGCCAATCTGATTCATCCTTTAAAAACCAGGCCATGAACTTGTGCCCAAGCTGTCCCTCTGCAGATGGCGAAAAAAGCGCTTCTCTGTGTCCTGTTGAGAAAGGTATCAAAACTGAGGAGCACTTAGTGATGGGGCAACGAGGTCCCTGTGATGAAAAAAGGGAGCCAGATGCTGTGGGTGTTACTGTCCTAGCCTGCCTGACTGCTCTTGGTGGGACAGGACCACCCACACTGATGGAAACTGGCTTTGTGGGGGCACAGAGAGCTGAGGGCTTTGGCTGGGGGAATGGAGTGATGGGAGGTGAACTCACCAGTGCCTCAAGGCAGACCCATTGCTTCCTTGCTCCAAAGAGGAGGCGTAGAGAAGATTCGGACCCAGTCTCCTGGTATAAACATTAAAGAGATTTTGCATGCTTTTTTTTTTTTTCTGGGAGAAAAATTATGCTGCTTTGGGTTGCCATGGTTCCCAGTTTCCCTGGTTACCTCTGAGTATGGAGTGGAAAGAAGATGAGGGGAAGGAAGGAGGAGCCCAAAAAAGACAGGGGCCAATTGCAAAGATCTTGAACAAGGCAGATGACGTCAGCAGGCCCTTTTTTCCTGGAAAAAAGAACAAGAAAAGAGAATGGATGTCTCTTGGCAAGGATGATGGCTGTGTTTTGTACCCTTTGATGCTTTATAATTCAAAAAGGGGGAGAAAACTGTGCAACAAAATTAATCACCATTGAAAACCTGCAGCCTAGTGTTTAATACTCCCTTAAACTTAGAAACAAGAGGATCAGTGGGAAGAGAACCATGATGCAAAATAAGAAATCACAGTGATGGGAGCACCTGGGACTGTGTGAGGACTGGCAGGCAAGGCCAGGCTGCTGATGGTGGTTCTCACAATGGGCTGGTGCAGCTAGGCAGGAGAAGAGTGTTGATGCAGCTCCAGCTCCAGAGGGAGCAGATCAGCACAGCTCTCCTCACCAGCCCCATCCTGCAGAGCTTCACATGGATCGTAACTTTCCAAAAATCAACAGGATAATATGTGCAAGAAGAGCTTCCTTACATGGCCATGTCCCCAGTCCTTAGTGAAAGCCCTGTGTTATTTTCAAGTGGTCAAGCTTTGAGTAAGGGCTAAACCCAGCCTGTGTGAACCTTCTTTATACAACCACATTTCAGTAGCTGGACAAGAAATCCAATCTGATCTGAGTGGCAGGGTGCCAATAATCCTCTCACCTTTCTCTTAATATCCTGTGACTCAGTGATATATGTCAGGCCATTTAAACCCTGGCAGCAGAGTTCAGGTGCTGTACCAATTATATCGAGTGGATGGGGAGATATGCTAGTTGAACAAGAAACAGGTCAGAGGAATGATTTAACTAATAAATTATACTAATGAAAAGTTCTTTAGGGAGCTGTTGGGGTTATAGTTCTGCAGAGGAGAAGAGAGTCAGCACCAGCAAAGAGAAAAATGGGAAGACCTGGCAGTAGACCGGGGTAGAGCAATGAATGGGCAGCCAAGACGATGGGAAACAGGATGAACTGAGCACGTCCGCTGTCTCTGGCACAGCCTCTGCTACAATGGCACTGAAATAGTCTCCACATGGCACAGAGATGCTTGGGCTAGCTTACATCAGGAGGAAAACTGCTCCCCTAACTGAGCTCTCTGCCCAGGTCAAAATAGGCAGGTTCTCATCAAGGCTAATTAGCTGGGATAGTGTGTCTAACCAGTACAGCAATACCAATCTCCAGTAGCTCACTTAGCTGGGGCACTTAGCCCTAGCTGGGGCATCTTCACACAGTGTTGCATTCACCCCATAGAAATATCTGCATCCCTGTCCAAAATCCTCTGATGCCAAGTGTTTCCAGTGCTGGGCTTTGAATCAAGTCTAAGTCTGGTGTCTACATATAGAGTTAGCAAAACTGAAACCATTGCCAGGAACACATAGTATCCTTGGGTTGCCTTCATTACCAGTTCACTTGAAATTATTCCTAAGGACTAATTTGTTGTGTTCTGATTTCTGGGATTTGGAAGTGCAGGAGAGAGTTTCAAAAAGATAAGCCAAGACAAGTGACAGTTTCAAATAGCACTAATGGTGATTCATTGAATATCCTACAGGGAGTGCAGGACATTACTGGGTGTTGGGCAAAAATTACAACAATGAGTAAACAAGGTATCTTTGGAGTCTTATCTCTTCCTGTAATAACAGTGAGATAACTTCAAAGTTATGTAGTCATAACTGCAAACTAAGGCATAGAGATTTGTGACATCTAATTTTAGGTGTTTTGAGTTGGGTGACTGTTGTCAGCCAGGGGTGTAGGGAGGAGGGCAGCTGGGACTGTGTACCTTGAAGGTGTCCCTCTTGGGTACCTTTAGTAGGGTGGGATGAAACCTCTCCTGGTAGTGCCTGTTTTTCTTCACCATTTTGAGACAAAGCCCAGAAAACTGATTTCAGTTACCTGACTGCTGAGTAGACCGCATCAGATGTACCTGTACTGTCTGGTGTAGCTATTGACAATTAAAGAACTATCCTCTGTCCCCAGTCCTGCTCATTGTACCCAGGTCTAAAGCCCCTCCTGGTAGCTAAGGACAAAACTGATCCTAGCGGAAGATGGGCAGGGGATAGAGCATCTCCCCACGGAGAAGGCATTTTGGCCTTCTGGTTTCTTTTTGCCACATAGCATCCAGTCCACAGAGTTTATTGCAGGTTGTGGGTAAATTTAATTTAGGGCTGATGCTGAACAAACCACAGAAATGGGGCCTTTATCAGAGCATTTATTTTTGCAGTGAGATTTGAAGAAATAGTTTGAAAAATAATCTTCAGCATTCATGAAATGTTATAAATTGGGTCTTTTATGCATTAGAGACAGGGCAATAAATGCCAGAGGGGATTTATTGGTTATTGCTGCTCTGATAAAAGGGTCATTAAGAGTTGTAAAAGTCTAAACGATAATGGGGAGATGTTGTAAATGCTGTAAGTGAATAGAATGAAAGAACATGATATACTCGTCAGCTGAGGTCACTTCCTAATGGTTTATAACCCTCTTCTAAATACTGAAGAGAGGTCTGGGTTTGCCCAGTCAGGCAGCTGAAAATTCCCATCAGTCACTCCAAGCTGGAGTCCTGGGGCTTCCTAAGCAGCTCCTGACTTATGAGCATCCTGAGAAAGCTCAAGCCTGAAGGGGAAGCCTATATACCACGTGGGGACTGATCTCTGAAAGGGCAAGTATGGGGCACAGGCGTGAGTCACATGTGGTACAGCACCAGCAGCCGTTCTGAGCAAGGCACTAAAATGGTCATGCAGGAGAACAGACCTACATGCCCCACATCTGCAGCTGTGGTGGAGGCAAACTCCAGCCTCCTCTTAAATCCAAATACCCCTACAGGGCTGCTGACGACTTAGCAACACTATTTGCTTTATCTGCCCTGCACACAGCATCTAACCAATGAGTCCCATCAAAATTTAAATGTGAAAATGGTTTTAAAATGAACACCATCAATTCCCACAGCTTATTATAAGCAGAGCTGCTGAAAGCATCTGTTATTAAGGCCTTCAGAATGTCCCATTAGGAACCCATAAATCTGTTGTTTATGAGTTTGTCAAACAAACTGAAATTTTTCATCCTGAATCTCTGTCTCCTGTTGAATTACTGTGGAACATGCCAGGAAGAACAGTGCAGTCATGTCCAGCTGTGATGCTAGAGGAAAAGGCATAATTTTGCCTATGTTAAAATAAGACACTGGTGACTTTTTCTTTGAGGAAGCCTAATTTCTCTACATTCAGAAATCTGTTGTGGTAGAGTGATTTCTTTTCAGTAATCTGCTTTTCTGCAGTTTCAGAGAAAATTAGGGAAATCTGGTAAATTATGTTATTTGGCAGAAAAACAAATCAGCATGTAACCGGTCAAGATGCAGTGCATGACATCTGAATTCCCGGGGTGTGCTCTAGCTCAGGGTGGCCATGACCTTACCTGCAGTTACAGGTGAGAAATGATCTTGGACCGTCAAGGCTAGATGCCAGAACTAAAGGGAAATGGTGATTTTGGGTCCCTAAATATGACCTGTGAATACTGCCATAAAGATGAAGTTGCCCAGTATGAATGTGGAGCTGTTGGAAATGTAGGGAATATAGGTGGGATAAATTCTGGGAGGAGGAAGAAGAGATTTACATCAGGACAAGGAATTGTGGATGGAATGTCTGTAGAGGAGTCTTTGAATTTTGCTGGTGAGTTGGCCTTCACTGCAGTGGTGCACAGGATAACTGTCTTTCTTTTGTTTTCCCCAAGCCCTTATGTGGGCAAACCACCCATTCTTCTCCCCCTTGGGAGCATTATTGCAAATGCCAGCTCAAACATCTGCATATGGGAAATGCTGGGGACACTCTGCACATCCATTTTTCTAAGCTAGTCCAGCAATACAATCATATGAAAAATCCCATATAAGAATAAATAGCTGTTTTCAAAGCAAGGTTTAAAGAGTGTACAGTAACCATGGACTGGGCACACTCAGCACAGAGTAAACAGAGCACGAGGGCAGGGGAAGACACCAGTGGGTGATCATGTGGCTAGAGATAAATGTATCATAAATCATTTGTCACCAGGAAACAAATGTCAGCAGAGTAAGCATCCTAATTCTGGCATTTCTTAAATTTCCAGTCTTTGCCTTTGCAACTGAATCATGCTTTTGGCTTTTGTGATACATTCGATATCATGGCACGCTGCATATTGAGACACTGCATATTGTCTCTGACCTAGTAAGTGAGGCACGTCGGATTTATTCCTGTAACAAGACTTGAGCAGGCACACTGTAGACTTGTTCTCTGCAGCAGATGAGCTAAGGACCTTGGCATTTCACCTGGCCTTAATTCCCCCCACTCGGCACAGACCCGTCAAGGCTCCTTGTGACACCTGATGGAATGCAGAAGCTCTATAGAGCCCAGCTTGCCTAGTAACTTATTTGTTCTGGGAGGTACTGTAGCACCTTGAAATATTGATTTCACATGAGTAAACTAATCTGAAGAGAATTGAAAGATTGTCTGCCATTTGGGAAAACAATATGGATATTTTTTTTTTTCCTAAGGGGTTTCATGAGTCATCTTTTATTTGACTAGTCAGACAACTTTCAGATATTAAAATTCTTCTTGAAAATAGTTCTTGAATATTACTCAGAAAATACTGGACTAGTCCCAGCCCAGCAAATTATCAGCATCCTCAGACAGGACAACCTCATTTCCAGGGCACGACTGAGAACAGACAGACAAGTTGGTTCGGTTTTCCATTTTGCTTTTGTTTTCTTGTTTTTGTAAATGATAGGCGGTTGTTTTGGTTTTCAGTGCTTATTGGTTAAGCTACTCATAAGCAGCCTTCATCCAAGGAAACGATTGTGGATTTATTTACAAGATATTCATTTGCACTTGTATAATTGAGTAGAAAAATCTCCTCCAACCTGCATGTTCTCACCTGGTGTTCTTCTTGTTTGTTTTAAATTACTTCTAGTATGAATACTAATGCTCTTAAATAACTTTGTTTATGATGTCTACATCTGTAGTGGGCTTTTAATTTACAGCTTGAATTGTATTGTTTTAATGTTCTGCTTTCCAATAACAAAGCAGCTACTGATGCTTCAGATGCCATCAGAGGATTTAAACATCCATTTGGTGTGCAATGAGATGCTCTTTGCTTTACCAGTTCCTGTCCTGGAGTGAGGCTGGAACACACAGGGGACAACTCTACACTTGTGTTGGTTGGTACTTCACCCACTGACAAGCCCTGAGTGTTCTTCTCCACAAAGCTCAGACAGGCCCTACAAAAGCAGGCGCGTTCCAACCCCTATTGTCTTCATCAGTTCTGCTTCTTGACCTGTGGATCCTTTACCACAGTTAAAACAACCTCACAACCTTCATGGAAAGCAACCTGTCACCTCTACCCCAAATCCTGGCAGAGATTGCTGTTTCTTTGTTTACTCATGTCGCAGTACAGATTTCATAAATTACAGCACAGTGTGGAGTCTCCCTTGCACTAACAAACCTCATATCCGGGGATTAGCTCACAAGTCATGAGTGTAATATATTTGGGATACATTGGCCTTCATGATTTTGAGTTTTCCAAGTTTCTATCTAATCATGAAAGTTTGTAATTTGGGGGTTTTTTTGTTGGTTGGGTGGGTTTTAAAAAAAAACAAACCCAAAGAGCAAATCAGAAATATAACTGAGATTATTCCCCAGGCACGTGACTTCTGGCATGTGAGTTAAAAGCAAAACATGAAACAAATATAAAGCACAAGAAGCAGAACCACTGCAAGGAAAAATTTGTGGGTGACTTTTATTGTGTTACACAAGTAAATAAACTGAGGTCACATAGCAAATAATGATTGTGACAGATAATCTACACTGTAAAAAGTTTTAGGTTTGGTCCAGATTTTCAAACATAAACTACTTACTTTTCTGAGAAACTTTGTTTAATATACATGCACTTTAAAAGCTCTTTAACTCTGCTGTACTATGTGGAGTAAATAAAAATCAAACTGTATTTACATACACTAAATGTGCACAGTGATGTTTTGCGGGTTAATAATGCATGAAGGGTGCTCAAGGTAGAGGTTGAAGCTTGGCCTATGGTTGCTGAAAATTTCTGAGATGAAAAGGGATTTATCCATCACACAGATTTAACTGTTACCTTTCCTGGGACCTTTTTCTGGGGTTTGTTGGTAAAGTTGTGATTCACTTTATTTTCAGTTGAAAATACAAAAAAAAAAAAAAAAAAAAAAAAGAGCTTTTCTAGGAAAAAAGTAGCTCAAGATAGCTGAGAGGAATCCCACCCCTCTTCCCAGTAACTCTCATTTCCTGGTTTTCCCAGGATTAAACAGGGCTGAATTGTTTGGCCCTGGAGGAAACAGAACAACAAAGGAGATTTCCAATTCCAGTGGGAGCTGTTGATGAAAACCATTTAAGCTGAGCTCTAAAAGGGGGGCAGAAATACTCACATTGTAAGTGACACACATTGATAAAGCAGTGTAAAAGTGAAGGGGTCTGCTGCCCTTCAGAGCAGAGCTTCCACAGGAAACACATTTTGCGATCAATGCATTGAATCAGGTATATCAGGAGTCATTAAATCAGCAAATTACAAAACTGAAGGCCAGTGCTATTGGGAATCAGAGAGGAGCACAAGACTGGCTGGATTCTGCACTGATGAATTTAATAAAAAATAAATAGCAATTTGAAGGCTAACAAGTAATCAAAGAAGATCAAAGTTCTCCCACAATGGCTGGCATCAGATGGGGCATGGTGTTTTCTAGGTGAGAAAGGCTGCCCTGCCCTTCTCCACCCTGAACCTGTTTGTGGATAAATATATTAATTCAAGGTCCCAAATGACTTCAGTATTTCAGGCTACTAGCCCGACCCTCAGCTCCTATTGAAGTCTTGTTTATCAGTGCTAATGACCTATTTCACAAGGCAAGTCTTTATTTTGGCTGACATACTGTGTTCCCAAAGGCTGATGTAACATGGGGCACAAATGTCTTGTGACAAATCTCTTCCATCCTCTCTAATTCCCATGTGAAATCAACTTGCATGTATCCTAGATTATACACTGCCGAGCAAGGAGACGGTGTTTTGGCACATGCACGTTTAAATCCCCCAGGAGTAAGGCAGGAGAAACAAAGATTCATTACAGTAATAAAGTTTCAGCCTTCTAGGGATGAGGTCAAATGAGAGCAGCAGAGCACTGGCTAAGAGGAGAGCAGCATTCTATATACATGAGAGCTATAAATAAATCTTCCAACACATGTCTGTCGAGCAGGGTCCATTGAGGGAACATACCCACCTCATTGCTGAACATTTCACGGGGTAAACAATGTTCATTGGGCAGTGTTGTAGGATTTTTTTTTATTTCTGTCTACATTCTTGGCTTATTTACATTTGAACCTGGCCAGCAAGTAATGAGTCTTGACAGTCTCTGTATGTTTAATCCAATGGAAAAATGCTATGCGTTATTGGTGCACTTAGCAATTTTGTATTTACTGAGAATCCTTTCTTTGTAATGATGGAAAATCAGTGTTTAGGGGAGGAACTGCTCACTGCAATCAAGTCTGGAAACCACAAGGGTGCACGCCAGAATGCTGCCCACTTCTTTAGAGTCAATGAAAACACGTGTTCACGTTAATATCATTATATTACCACATATCAGTATGTTTTTATTACAGAGCAAAAGCTGCTGATGAAAGTGACAAAGCAAACTGAAAAGTACAACTAATATCTAGGTTGCAACATGTTGCCATAACATTTCCGAGAAACAGGAGCCTCCTGGGAGCAGTGTAGGTGGCGTTCGCTCACCTTGGAGCCTCTACATTTATATCAAATTGCATTTCCCTGCCACTGCACATGCCAGAGCCTGCCTTAATTTAGACTGCTTACATGAGACCCTGAACTCCCTATTGCAGGCACAAATGGCAGCCAGAATCTCCCAGGACTGGTCTCATAAGCTTCTTCTTGCCCCTCCATTCAGTTCAGCAGAATTACATGACAGATGCATTAGCTTGAATTTGAATCGGTAGTTCTCCAAATGCCAACTGCAAAAACAGGGCTGAGGAGGAGGTAACAAATGTAATGTACAGAAACAAATGTAATACCTGTTGGCCAATACTTCCATTAACCTTTCCAAGGAAAGGCAGGCACACTCATTTTCTAGCAGCCTATCAGCTTTCTCCCTATTTATATAAATACTCTTTGCCTTGGTCATAAAGTGTCTAAATGAAAATTTATTGCAGGGACTGGCTATTGAATTGCAACCCTGCACATCTGGAAGACAAAAAGAATGTCTATTCTTTGAACTAATGAAAATTTAAACTCTAGCATATAAGAAATTACTTCAGGATAAAATAACTGACATTTTGAATGCGTACCATCTCTGCTTGGGTTTAATTTATAGTTAAATCCTGTTTACAAAACTCACCAGAGACGTTTCAGTTATGTTTGTGGGGCTGTTGGAATTCAATGAAGCTCATTGGACCCTTACAGCAATATAATTACACCTTCCTGAAGTATATTCCAGGGAACAGCTACATGATTGCTGCTTCTCATGGTCCCTGATGTCAACAGCATGGATACTGTAGTAGTCTCTCTTAAGACTATCCATAACTTCTGTGAATGAAACAAGCTAGTCCATGACAAAGCAAGTCAAGTAAACTCCCTCTCTGGGAGGGAATCCAGGTTTCTCCCTCTGTCACGTTGTGTTTCATTTCTTCACATCTCTGCCAAAACCACTGAGTTCAAGGACTAAGTCTCAATTTCCTGTCAATTCCTGTCCAAGTCATTGCTGTTGACATCCCAACTCACTGAAGAGGAAGATATTATCTACCTCTGTCAACAAACATCATTCTCCTTGCAATTCCTAGGGCAGGACCAAACTCTTCACCTATAAGGTCAGAGTTACATAAAGTTGAGAAGGATATTTAACAAACGACTCTAACATGATATACACAGGAAAAAGCACTGCAGCCAACTGAGTTCAACCACAATGCCTGGTTTCTCCAGAATCTCCCATCACAAAAACCATAAAAACATTTTGTACTTTTGCTAGCAGTGTGCATCAGCACGTTGAATGCTTGCTCATCAGAACTCCCCATAAACTAATTTCTTCATAAATTGTTCATTAATGATGGATCTCTTATCCATCTTACTCAGGCTTTATCTCTGCAGAAAGCACACGCATTAACACAGAAATTCATAGATTTACAAGGAAGCAAAGAATCTGTTTTGAGATGGCTGTATTCAGATCAAATGTCAAGTTTAGCCACTTCTTGTTTAAATCAAACATGTAATTTACCTCTCCCCTCCCTTCACCTGCCAATGTGTATTTCTTCTTGTGTAAGCAATAAGGTATTATGGTAATAGTCACTATAACAGCAGCAATGATATCACAATAATAATAATCTTGCACTAATACAGTGCCTCCTTGGGATCACACTGTGTTTTAAAATAATCAGTGTGGGCATCTCCTCTGGAGCTTCCATTTGAGTGGAAGCAGCTGAGATTCCTGCCTAGCCAGATCTCTCTTCCATGTCATTGCTCCCTTTTGTGCCCCTCTTCATCTAAGCAATAAGGTTTCCTCCAGAGTCTGCTTTCTGTGCCCAGGGTTTGACCAACTTGATGTGGAACAGATGGTGGAACAGCTCGAGAAGAAATACGCACTGCAAAAATGAGTCCAAGGTGAGCAGCATAAAGAGAACGATGGGGAGACTCAGATGAAGGAGGAACAAAAGAACCAAATAATAGTTTGGTTATCCTGAGAGAAATGCACCTGTCAGGAAGAGTCTGTCTGCAAACAAGCTAGTGATATTCTAGTAATGCTGTGAGATTTGACACGTGGAGTAAATTATTACTCTTCAGACAACCCAGTTTTATCAGTGGATCAAGTTCTCATCTTCATTTATTACTATTGAAATTGCAGGCAGTAATCCATTTACCATGGAACAAGCAGGAAGCAGTATTCAAAGTACGATGAATCAGTGTTTTAACTAGCACAAACACGGCAGGCAAAGCTTGCTGCCGTCACTGGTGATTCCCCAAGAAAAGCATTTATGTAACTGTACAGTTATGCATAATTAGAGAGTGATGGGTGTCCTGCTTACCCATGAGGGTTATTTGTTCCACGTGTTTTTCATAATGACCCATGTCTCACAGAAGCAGTTATACTGACTGATATAGGTGCCAGCAAAACTAATAATTTCAAATGTGGCAGTTTAGCTCAGACAACTCCAGGCTTGGGGAGCATCAGTTCTGGGAATGAAGTCAAAGCCTGGCAGTGCTGGCCAGGAGTCAAGAAAAGCTTGGAGAACAGAACTGCCCTTCCTGGAGGAATCACACCTCTCTGTAGCAAACTGCCTGGCTTCTGTTTCCCCCTTGGAAAATTACAGCTGGGATTTTCAGAGCTGCCTGGGAGTCAAGAATCCATATCCCTGATGGAAGTTGCACCCTACGTTAATAACAACATATAGTTCCATCCATGTCTTTTCCTGCTGTCTAGGAAATTTCAGCAGGCAGCATACAGTTCAGTAGCTTGGTAATAGCTAACCAGCCGGGTTGGAGTGTGTTTTACCTGTGCTGGAGTCTGTTTCTACTCACTCCACTGAAAAGCAGCACCAGCTGCTGAGGGCTGGTTCAGTCCAAGATGTTTCAATAACACTGGACACAGCTTTTAAGAAAGGATCTAGTGTCTGCTTAGTGTTAGGGCTATGACTTCTATTACTGATTTATGATCTTCAAGTATCAGGCCAAACTCCTTCCTGCAATGTTGGAAACACATCAAAAGCAGTGATATCGTCCTTCCCTATGCCATCAGTAACATAGTCGGACAAGAATGTGGGCCTAAGGGTGCTAGTTGCTATGTTGGCATGGGAGATTTGCCCAACTAGTAAGACACTAAAACAGAAATACATTAAAGATCACATTGCTCCACTTCTCTGAAAAGTACTTTTATTGAAAAGGCCAGCACAATATTCCAAGAGCAATTTCCTGGATGTGATCAGTTATTCCTGCTGATGTCAGTGCCAGGGATGGGGTTTCAGTGACTCCAGTCATGATAGCCCTGCCCTTCAGGGACAACACAGTGCCTGGGAAGTGACCTGAATTCTAGTGCTTGTTTTGCACCAGCTGAAGTGTTTGCTAAGCCCTCATCATCAGCACCCGTGTGATGCCACCAACTGCTCTGTCATCACACAAGTGTCACCAAGGATGCCACTAGAAGGTGGGAAACTGCGCTGCTTGTGGCCAAGCAGCTGATGAACAGTGAGGATGCTGCACAAGGTGGCAAGGGGCCAGGCTGCCTTTCCATGTTGGCAGGGCAGGCTGCAGGGAGGATTGGCACCTTCTTCCTCAGAAATGCAGCCCAAGCAGCCAGGCTCCAGAGACAAAAGTGCCTCTGGGCTCTGAAGTCTGCAGGGGATGTTTAAAAAAACCAAATACTGTCAAACTCATGGAAAGGGAGAAAGGGGAAACGGAGAGGGGAAAAAGGGGAAATACAGCTTTGACCAACTGTAGAAAAAACAAACATAGCTCTGACCCAACAGAAGTGACAGTGAAATCAGAGATGTGAGCTGCAAGGATTGTCGTCATTAGCAATAAAAAAACCCAAATTGCAATTTAGTAAGAGCTGACCAATGTCCTAGGTGGCAAAGCATGAGTCAAAGGAAGTGCAGAGCTGTGAGTCATCCACCTCAAAGGGCTTTATCCTTGGATAAAAGTCAAAGAGACAGCTCAGGGGGAAAAAAGGAGTGCAGGAAAGGACAGAGACAATGGCAGACTGGGCCTGGTCGCAGAGCAGAGGCCACGTGGAGGGCAAGGCTGCTATCGGCCAGTTATGCTCTCTTATAGTTATTTCTGTCCAGACACACAATACTCTGCATGTTTCACAAATACAAGGGTCAGACTCCTGCTCTGGAGGACTTAACCTGCAGCACAAGCAAGAACTGGAGCAAGAACAGAAAGAGGGAAGTGGTACAGAAAGCAAGCCACATCACTAAGGGGGTGTGTGTTTAAATGGACAACTACACAAACAAATATCAAGATTTTAATCCTGTAGTCCCTTTACCATGACTTTATTACTGATACAGTGCTCCGCAGGCACTTGGGCTGGAGGAGCAATACACCAATTAGCCAGCTGACATGGCTTGGTCTTATGAAGCAAGATGAAAAGCAAGGAACTAACAACAGATAATTACAGGCCAGATAAAGGCAACTGTGATAAGGATCAATGCCATTATGGAGGGCGCAAACACAAAGAAGGGTGAGGAATTCATTGGGGTGGTGCAGAAAAGGAATGGAGGAGATGAAGGGATTGTTAGAGGGAAGTAGAAGAGAAAGCAGATGGGATGAGAGGCTGTAGAGCATCACACACATCTAAACACAGGGTGACTTATGACTTAGTTCTAGATTACAGGGAAGCATAGGGAGTGATGGGAAGAATAAAGAAAATGAACACGTAGGATCTCATGCTGCTCAAGGACAGTATTGGAAAATGTATCATTGAAGACGTGGTAAATACAAGAAGCAGGGTAGAAGAAAAAAGAGAACTGGAAGTTGGTCATGGCAATCACATTAGCAGTGTTGTCTGTTTTGAATGGGGCAGCGCTGTTTAAACACAGATTTACCACCAGATGATTGAAGCAAAGAGAGAACAGAGTCAATCCATGTTTTCATACCCCCAACTCAGTTTCAGTGTGCAAACCTCAGTTCCCTTAATATATATTAACCATGGTTTAACCACGTTTTACAATAAAGCAGGAAACAATAGATGCTGACTTGCTTAGATCACAGGCAAGACAGGCAGGAGCTGAAGCAATCAAACCCACTGGAAGCTGTGCTAAAAAAAGGTAGGAAGAGAAGTGAAAAAGGCAGAAAAAATCCCAAAGGTTCTATGCAGTTTGTGTAATTTAATTTTCTGACTTCTTAGGTCCAGTTTTAAGTAATGCTTCCATATTGTCATTATCCCTCAATATCCCCCCACATATTTCCTTGCATTCCCCATATCAGGTTGGAGAGCACAGTGCAAAATTTTGGTCCCAAAACCACTTTTGTAGGCACTATTTTTTACACCCTGGTAGAAGATATACAGTTTGGTGGAGGGAAGACTCTGAAATAATTAAAATAATCAAAACCTTTGGATACTGGTAATCCAGAACCATAAATGAGAAGCCAGTAAATTAACCCCACAAAAGGCTGAAATGAGGAAAATGGGTGAAATATCCACAGTCATTACATGACCACTGAAACATTACAAGGATTTTTAGGCATGGGCTCTTTAACATACAAAAATATAACTTGGCTTGTTTACAAAATAAACAACTACACATTTTTTACTTTTGAGTAATGACAAACATGCCCAGTATTAATGCATCATATTAGGGTACATCTGTGTCTGCCCCCTGACATCTCTAAAAGAGAGAAAGTCACATTAAATTGTGAAACTAGAAAGAATCAGTATGTTGAACTTGTAAATAAAAAGAAAAAATATGTCTGCAGGGCTTACAAATACCACGTAAACAGCGAACAAATGCCATCATGCAGATACATAATGCATGTTTGTAAAGAGAAAGCTCGGAAAAAGAACACAACATCTCTGTATTTATTCATTGTAATGTACAACAGCACAATGTTTAGGGCACATAATAAGCTGTCAAATAAAATGATTTTCATATAATATTAGTTACAGAAATAATTTTTGAAGATTGAAGTGCAACAGTAATAACATTTTCAACATTACCTTAAAAATCATTTCAGCATATTCATTCTGGGAGAAAGCGACTTGCATGAAAAATTATTATTGGTTCTCTCACCTTCAAATATGCAATTTTTTTTCCCTCAGAAAAAATGAAAATCAAGTGAGCAGGCTGGATTTTTCACTTCTCTGCTAACTCTACAGTTGTGCATATAAATAAATTGACATGTATTCACAATTTTACTGAATTCAAGGTGTGGGATGATCCACATACTGGAGCATCAGTGGAAAACTGAAGTTGCACAAGAAATGCAACAAGGTACAGTATAAAACAGCGGGCACAAAGAAGGCCTAAGAAAAACATTTAAAGCACAACTGAGCAGTTGTTGATTTTATCCCTATCCATGTATCAATGCTCTGAGTACAAATATTTAAAACAATTGCTGTTCTTTTCATTGCAATGATTATTTGTGCTTATTCTGGTAACTTACAAAAAAACCCCAGCAAAAACCCAAATAAAAACAAACAAAAAACATATTAAACCGAATACATTAGAAGTGCAATGGATAATTTATGGATCATTAAAATCATAAGCAACTCCTTTAACTATCCAATAAATCAACAATTGCAGAAGTATTTTAGATTTTATTAAAAAATCCAGGAAACCTACAAATCTCATTTTACGCTCCAACGGGACACACAAATTGGTTTAGTTTTTCCTTGCAGCTGCCAGACAAGTAACCAAATCAGTTTTCCAGCAGTTGATCAGCCATTGGCCTGACTGCAGGTCAGAAGACCTGCAGTCTCCAAGGGGCAATTCCCACAAACATCTTTGATAGCTCCTCCAATAGTAACTTCTGAGAGGTTTAAATAAGCCCATTTGCTCTGCTCAGCAAGGCACTCCTCCAGCAGGACAGGGTCAGCTGCTGGGATTACAGTCTCCCAACCCAAAACTGAGCCCAGGCAGCATGGCCCTTGGCAGATCGTGCCTGAGAAACTCCCTATACACACACACACATACAGAGAGGATGAGACACAGACAGCACAGGTTCTGCCCATCTCTCGGTCATTTCTAGATTACTAGTTAGTAAATAGCTGGGTGTCTTCAGCAACTTTTCAATATTTGGCTGATGCCATCCTGCTCCCAGAGATGATGACCCTAGTCTGGTAGTTCATGTTCATGCCAAGACCCTCTCAAAGGGTGGCAGAATTTAGTCCAGAGCACTTCTGTGTGGAACAATGTCTGCACCCTGGCAGTGAACCTTGGTGCATCTCCACACACACGGTGTTCCTGGGTGATTAGAGAGGCATTCCCTACATTCATCATTTGCTCAGTTACCTCTGCCAAGACCACAAGCCTATAGACTCTGGAGCTTCTCAGAATACTTTTCATGTACGGGGCCTCATACACTATGACCATCTGATGATGTATGGAGGTAAACCCCATGTGGAAGGCGAGCCTGTAGTACAGCTGTGGTCTTATGAATGATGACCTGCCAGCTCAAGCCCATGCCTATGCTCAGTCCATCCCCTAGAGCTGTAGCAGGACAGGAGAAAAGGAAAAGAGAAAACATGGTACTCCATGGAAAACATGCTGCTTGGGAGCACCCTTCCCTCTGGGCTGGGTCC
The DNA here is from genome assembly GCA_035222235.1 of Margarornis squamiger. Classification (NCBI taxonomy): domain Eukaryota; kingdom Metazoa; phylum Chordata; class Aves; order Passeriformes; family Furnariidae; genus Margarornis; species Margarornis squamiger. Next base: position 127,662,828 of record JAWWTY010000077.1, read on the forward strand.
TCCACCAGCTCTCTTGATCTTCTCTCTGCACAGCAGGTTTGGGCAAGGCTTGGAGGTCCTTCCCAGGGCTGTGCCCAACCACCAAAACACAAATTCCCACTCTGGTCCAAGCACCCCACTCAGCCAGCCCTGAGCCTTCAGCTCAACACAGAGATCTGCTGGCAGAAGTGGGGCACCACAGGGTGACAACTTCTGTCCTTGACAATCCCAACTCAAGAATCAAGCACTAGAGTGCCTGCAATGGCAAACACCTCCAGTAGCAGCAAGACTCCTTCCTAGGGGGACCTCCCAAGGCATGTGCCCAGGCAGTGGTCAGGGAGGGCACCTGCCTTTGCCCTGGCCTGACACCCTCTGTGCAGCACAGAAGCGCCTTATGTTGCCACAGCTGCAACATCTGGGGATTGTCATATTGCAATGATCACAGCTTCATGTGTATAATCAGACAGGCTTGTTGTCATTGCCAGAACTCAGGACTTTCATCACCAAACATGCAAGCTGCTACTGCTTCAGGGTGCAGTATGCTCTCACTTGCAGCATCACTGCTCATGTTTTGGTGCAAGTGAACACTGTGCTTCACAGACTTCCCAAAATTACAAGGTCCTGACTGAGAGAGCCCATAAGGGCTGCGGTAACAGACAATGTAGATGACTGTCATAGTAGTCACATCATCCCCTTATTTGTATCTCTTCCTTGGAGCCCTACCTGATGTCATTTCAAACATAAAGCACATCACTTTAAAGATCCTCCATCCCCAGTTTTGTCTTTCTAACTCAGCTACTATCTCTAATCACAATCATCACTGAACATACTGGCTTCCCCAGATCCTTAGTTAAGTTATAGAAAATACTTTTCCATGCTATCCTTTACACTTTGAAGGCATGCCCAGCTCTCATTCACAAAATACCCCATCTCTCCAAATCCTTCTTTTGCCAGGGTGCTTACAACAACCATGATAATCACCTGTTCCACTGCTTTAGGATGCTTCGTCCTTTTCTTATGCTCTTTCTCTGGCCTCCGTTCATTTTGTGGTTGTTTACCCTTGAGGAGGCTCAGTGGGGACCTTATCACTCTCTCCAACTACCTGAAAGGAGGTTGTAGCCAGGTGGGGGTTGGAAGAGACCTCTGAGATCATCGAGTCCAACCTCTGACCAAACACCAGCATGTCAACTAGACCATGGCACTGAGTGCCACGTCCAGTCTTTCCTTAAACACCTCCAGGGACGGTGAGTCCACCACCTCTCTGGGCAGCCCATTTGAAGGCTCAATCACCTTTTCTCTGAAGAACTTCCTAATGTCCTCCTACCGCTCCTCTCCGGGATAACCGGGGGCCCCGTGGCCTCCCTGACAGCACACGGAGCCCCCGGGCCAGGGCGGCAGGGACAGCCCTGCTCTGCCCGGGAGGCTGCTCTGGGCTGTGTCCCGGTACTCCAGATGTGCCCCGGTACTCCAGATGTATCCCGGTACTGCCGGTATGCCCCGGTACTCCAGCTGTGCCCCGGTACTCCAGCTGTGCCCCGGCACTCCCGATATTCCCCGGCTCTCCCGCTCTTTCCCAGTACTTCCGATATTCCCCGGCACTCCCGCCGTTCCCAGTACTCCCGGTATGTCTCAGTACTCCCGATATTCCCCGGCTCTCCCGCTCTTTCCCAGTATTCCCAGTATGCCCCAGCTCTCCCGATATTCCCCAGCTCCCCCGCCGTTTCCCAATACTCCCGGTATGTCTCAGTACTCCCGGTATTCCCCGGCTCCCCCGCCGTTCCCCGGCTCTCCCGGTATTCCCGGGCTCTCCCGGTATTCCCGGCTCTCCCGGTATTCCCCGGCTCTCCCGGTATTCCCGGGCTCTCCCGGTATTCCCCGGCTCCCCCGCCGTTCCCCGGCACTCCCGGTATTCCCCGGCTCTCCCGGTATTCCCCGGCTCCCCCGCCGTTCCCCGGCACACCCGGTATTCCCCGGCTCTCCCGGTATTCCCGGCGCCCCCGCCCT
>JAWWTY010000077.1:127664910-127799926 GCA_035222235.1 Margarornis squamiger
GCAGTCACAACTTCCTTGTGAGGGGAAGAGGAGGGGCAGGCACTGATCTCTGCTCTGTGGTGACCAGGGACAGGACCTGAGGGAATGGCCTGAAGTGGTGTCGGGGGAGGTTTAGGTTCAATATTAGGAAAAGGTTCTTCCCCCAGAGGGTGGTTGGGCACTGGAACAGGCTCCCCAGGCAGCACCAGACCTGCCAGAGGTCCAGAAGTGTTTGGAGAATACTCTCAGACACATGGTGCAGTTCTTCGGGCTGTCCTGTGCCAGGCCAAAAGTTGGACTTGATCCTTGTGGGTCCCTTCCAACTCAGGATATTCTACAATTCTGTTTCACTTTTAGGCCCCAAACAAGCATTTCACTCTAGGTCTCTTCTGTCCTAACCCCATTTGTGGGGACTAGGAGATGGCATTTAGCTTTCTGGGGGAAAATCAGCAGAAACATGACTGTTAGCAGGCACTCAGAAAAAATGCAAGAGGCATATGCAAATCTGTCCCATGGCATACTCCGGCCTCCCAGCTATTCTCAGTGGGTACTTTACAAGCTGGATGTAGTTTCTGCATGTTTAGTAGTCTTTGGTTGCTTGTCCTCCACATGTGATGTGTCAGCCTTCTCTTGAATCTGTGTAAGCTGTTTGTTTACTGAACATTCTTTGGATAGGAGGGTTGTACATGAAGGTGATGTACAATGAGCTGGTTCCTTTTAGCCTGACTCACTGGGTTGGTTTGAGAACTTCTTGTATTAGAAAAGAAGGTGAATCATTGCTCTCTCTCTATTCAGCCTGTTGATGCACTTCACTGGCTTGTAGACATCTGGCATGTTTGGTTGGTCATCTTCTTTTCCAGACTGTAGCATTCTCAACTTGCTTCCTTGTTCCTTTTATGGGAGCCATTGTTCCAACTTACACCATCCTCATGGCCTTTCTCTGAATGTTTCCCAGCTCTATCTTATCCTTCTGTAGGTGAGAGCACAAGAATTGCAGACAGTGCTCAATTTGCTGGAGAAAAATAGAGGAATATACTGGCACAAAGAAGCAATGAGTTATGCTTTTCTGCAATAGATACACAAAAAGATGTCTGAACAAGAGTGGAAAAAAATTATACTGGGAACGTACAGGGAACTAGAAAGCAATCTCAAGTGAAAAATTGTGTGCTGGATAGAGAGTCACAAGAGGCTGTGTCATTAGTCAAAATTCTAGATAATTTTTCGTTGTCACCTTGTTTGACTTTCACCCCATTTAAAGGATTCATAGAAGTGAAACAAAATTTTTCTTGTTTGAGGCAGCTGCAGATGAAACAGAAGTAACATACTTGGATCTTTCTGTGTTACTGCTTTGTGGATCTTTCTGTGTTATTGCTTTGTGGAGGGAATCTGTTGTCCAGTGTTCAAAACAGAGACGAAGATCATTTGTAGTTGTTTCAGAATTAGAATTCTAAATTGTTCTTTCTTTGGGAATTTTCTATGACTACTGCTAACTCTAGACTTTATAAGTGTGTTACACTTCTACTATGGCTCACTTCTCTGCCAGAAAAGCAAAAGAAATGCCTTTTCCTCCAGTCTTCTCAATGCTGTTGCTCTGATCATAACTAGAATGACAAGGGTGGACAGTTGTCCTTCCAAGCACATATCTGCCCATTCTGGTGATCTAGGGTTTCTCCCCGTCCTGTTTTATTTTGCACGCTACAAGTGATTTTTAATTGCAGTTCACTTGGTGTTTGCATTGCTGATTAGCTTCTCATATGCATGACATGAAGTGATCCTGGTGTACATTTCATTTTGTATTAGCATAGTGGTAAATGTGATACTGAACACCCTAAATCTTGTTTTGTTTAAAATCATTCCAGTTCTTGTCTTGTAGACATTTTTTGTTCATTCTATGAAAAATGTTATCATTGAGATCTTGTTTTTCTCAGAATAGCTTATAAATTGCTCTGTTAACACACAGATGCCCTGATATAGGCACACGTTGCTTTAATAATTTATGTTTCTATCTCTAGTTTCTAACTTTTAATTCCAATAGTTAGGAGTTAGGTTTGAAGTAATATACAACCAGAGTAATTAAAAGCTTTGTTGTGGAATGTGAAGATTGACACTTCAAGTTTGAAGTTGGATGGCTTTATGAAAGAGCTGTTTTAAGTCCAGAGGAAATTGGTGGCTACAAAATTTCAAGCAATGTTAGACAGTAGGTCAAACAGGAGAGCTAAAAATTCTGGAGTATGAGTTACAGTTAAACTTTTTTATCCCCATTCCAAAATGACATCTATATTGTGGGATATCTTTAATAATTATAAAATACTTTTTTTCAGTTAGTCTTTTTGTATGTAGACACTCTGAATTAGACTCATTGCCTTTCAGACTGTAAAATAAGTGGACCAGAGCTTCAAACTACTGCTGTTTGCAGAAAACTTAACAGAAGCCAAAGAAGCCCTGGTCTTGTGATGTGATCTATGTGACCGAGCAGACTGGGCTTTTTAGGTTAGACTAAATATATGTAAATCTGCTTAGTTCCAGTAGATCCAGAAGCAGGAAAAAAGTGATATTCACTTAAAAAACCTTTTGTCATGTGAATAATAGGCAGCTCAATTTAATAGACTAGACCAATTTTTGTATTACAGTGGAGTGGCTCGTACACTGTTATAGCAGCATAAAACCAGGATGAGAGCAGCATGGAATTGGCACCAGTGTCTCCCAGTGTCTGCATCAGCTTATCTAAACTACTGATTTCCTTCCTTTGTGTAATATACATCATGGAATAAACCAGTTAGCTTCCAGTCTGGGTTCTGTTTAATCCCAGAGTATGACCTCAAGAGAATACTATTGTTTCTTCTAAGAAATAACATAAGAATTGATTCCTGTATGGTTATATTGTTATTTTAGGTGAGCACGTGACATACTTTAATTGAGTCTTTGTCAAATAAATCTGTGGGATTGAATCAGTAGCAATGACTGGCTGCTACCTGCTGCTGTGTGGGTTTCTCAGTGTGCAGTTTTAGGTATTGTGTTGCAATAACTTTAAAAAAAATGTCCCCAGGGGCAGCAGACGTGCGACAGAGAAAGAAACAAAACTGCACAGAATCTGACAAAATGGCTCCAGAGCAGAGAAACAAAGAAAACTCAAAGCTGGGAAGATCGCCAAAATGTAAGCTACAGAATTTTTAGCCAACTTTTGATTCTTATTTTTTTTTCATTATTCATTTACATTTTATGGGAAGATATTTGTAACACAGTAATTTGTAACAGACTTACTTTGAATTAGGTTTATTGAATGTTTCAAGAGAAAACAGACATGAACATCAGAATTCTTTAATAATGACATTTTATGTATTGTGGAGTGAAATGGTAGTCCTGGACTGTTTCAGGCTGGGGCCATGGTGGCAGGGGAGAAGGAGGGGAGTTAAGAGTGTTACTGTTGTTACTGCTTGAATACAAATAAATATTTTTATTGCTTCTGGAATAATCTTTTGGTTGGGGAGCCTAGAGGCGTGAAGTTCTGAAACAAGAACAGACAAAAAGTCCTTACAGCTTTTCAAGAAACAGAACTAAAACCAGGTATAATTTTAGGCAAGTGCTCACCAAGCTACCAAAAACTTCTCTGTTAAAAGGGAGCTACAGGTGAAGTAGACATCTGTTGAATGAGTTTGGTAAAATTCAGATTAGCTCCTTCTTTTTAACATTTAAAAAGAGAGTGGAAAATTGAATGTCCCAGCAATGGTGTTAGATGTGGTATTGCCACCTCTGTCTATTAATGTCTTTAAGAACGTTGTGGTGTTTTGGCTAGAATCTAGTTTGCTCTGTTTATTTGGAAGATTCTTTTCCTTCTTGGAATTCATTTGAAAATTAAGCTTACTGGAATTTAGAGAACATTTGCGGTGTGGTGTGTATTTTATCTGAGGGTCCTATGGAGCAATGGTAACAACTGGGAAAGAAAACTCTGCAGGACAGGAATAACAAACCAGTTTTCGATGTATCTGTGCTGCTGATGGTGTGATAATTCTGATGCCACTTGCCAGTAAGTTCACTTGCTGTTCAGAAATGAGTCATGTGTAGGATGTACTGTTTGTTTCTAAATCCTCTGGACTGTTTTAGCTTTTTCACTGTCCCTTTTCAGATGTGTTAATCCAGCGTTTTGCAAAACTTTTCTTTGGCTGTCTCGCGGCAGTCACCAGTGGAATGATGTATGCTGTGTACCTCTCAACATATCATGAGCGGAAGTTCTGGTTTTCCAGCAGGCAGGTAAAGATAAAGTTAAACTACTGAAGCAAAAGCCAAATTGCATCCTTGAAATCAAAGCTGATCCACATCAGGTTGGAACTACTTGCTTGCAGAATCCTATGTCCTTCTACTGAGGCCTGACTTGTCTTTGATATAGTTGCCTTTTTTTTTTTTTGTCTTCTTTCTTTCTTTGTTAAAATGTGTCTTCTGCTGATATTAATCTTGGCTGGCAATGCTTTTGTACATTTTTCCATAACACCCTTTATCACTGAAATACTTTTCTAAAATTTGGAGAAAGAACTAAAGCATACTGGGATTGCAAAAGCTAAGCAACAGGAATATGTGTTGGGCTTTTTGGGTTGGTTTTCTTTTTTTTGTGTGTATGCGTATGTGTGTTTGTTTTTTGACTTTTGGGGGTTTGTTTGTTTGTTTGTTTTTTTTAAGAACTGTGTTATTCAGTGAAGTATGGAAAGTTGAATGAAATTCAGGTTTTGAATATGAAAGGATCCTGTGGATTTTGTGCTGACTTACAATGTGGATTGGAGTTGCTCTGATTCCAAGCATGTTTGCTAAATTATAGAGAGCATTATATACCTGACAGAAGTGCTGTGAAGATTAATGTTTTGTGGAATACTTTGAAGATGTACAGTGGAGTCATAACCATGTGCTGTATTACAAAACCAGTCTATCTGAAAATATATAGTCTTCTCTGGGAAGAGATTGCAGGAGGTGAATATATTTCTTTTTTCTAGGAACTTGAACGAGAAATTACATTTCAGGGTGACAGTGCCATTTATTACTCATTCTATAAAGAACTGCTAAAGGCTCCTTCCTTTGAAAGAGGTACAAAACTCATTTGTTTTATTAACTTTGAAAAGTCCTGTTCCTTTTGGAGACAGTAAAAAATGCCTGCAGACTGGGGAGACTGATTTTACATAGGTGTATTAGTCAGATTAATTAAAAGCAGCATGCTATCCTAATTTTTCATTGCCTTTTAAAAAGCAGCATTTAACTATCCTGCATTCTAGCAGATTGCCTTTAACCAGTACTCTAGAATAGGGTCAATATTATTTTCATATTGTCCTGTATCAAAGTTATCATTGGGTTTGCATGTGCTACATGGTGGATTTTCCGCCATGTAAACATAATTTGTGTTGGATTTTGGAATAGGGGATGAAAAGTACTGTTTTCCATCCTCTGTCAGAAGATAGAACAATTTCTGTCATGAGCTTATTTGGTCCATCCTGTCCCTGCCAGGAGCTTTTACTCTTGTCAGCTATGATGAATAGACGCTGATGAGCACTGAGTGAGAGGACAGAAGGGGACAGGAAGGAGAACAGACTGGGTGACAATGATCTCTCCTTCCTTTGCGCTCCTGCTCTTTGTCCTGCACTGGATCTGGAGCTCACTGACCCTAGGTCCCTAAACAAGCAGAAAACTAACGCAGTGAAAAGGAGGAACCCTTTCTTGCTAGCTCAGGAAGTTCAGAGGCACACCTGGGCTGGCATGGGGAAAAGAAAGAACTCAAGGAGAGAAGAAGTGAACAGCCCTATCTCACCATGGTTGGCCACTGAATCAGTTCTGTCCCTTTGTGAAACCTCATCCAAAGCCAGTTAAACTTTGTAGTTAATTTTATTGGTTGAACAGTTTCCCAGCTGATGCGTAGCACATCAGCAATATATAACAGGTCTTTGGTACAGTCAGTGCCTCATTATTGCTGGGGATGTTTCCCATACTGTGAATAGACGGACTGCCTCATTCAGGCATGCTGTCTCTGCAAACAGGTAGACTCATGTGTGTCTACAAGGTATTATGGGAGCACCCAGGTTTCAAGAGGGTATCACAGCTGTGCCAAACCCAGTTTATAAGTCCTGCAAAACCTGGTTTGGCCTACAGAGAACCAACTGCAGACCACACACCAGGATATGCTCAAGCTGAAAACAGTTGTCTGGTTTGGCTGTTGCATTGGTTTTGAGGATTTTGTTCTCAACCACACTGCAATTTGGATTGGTTTTCCTCTTCCCTCTATTGTCCTAAATATTGACAAATCTTTAATTATAATATTTTGGAATGATGTTTCCTACAAGTACGCCAGCTTCAATTTCATACCAACCCCAGAGGAAGTGTTCAGTGAATCAGTCTTAGAAGTGGGGTGGAAAAGGGTGATGAGGCCATCATACCTGACCGCATTCTGGAGACAGATCTTGTATATCCTGCTCATCCCTGTTAGATCTGTCTCACTTTTTAAGAACTTCCTGTGAAGATGATCTCTAGGTAGGTAATTCCAAGACTACATCAGTATGTTACTAAAAGACTGTGCTTGTTGCTAGATCAGTAGGGTGGATTGGCACCTAACACAGAAATTTCTCCTTCCTTTAAAATCAGGTGTAGTGAGTCAGTCAGTAGCTTTAATGATCAACTCGGTTTCCCCCTACCTTTCAATATACTTTGGCCTTCTTTAAGAACTGTAGCATTAGGAAGTGATTCTAAGAATAATTTATTTTTTTTTGTCTATAGGTGTTTATGAGTTGACACACAACAATAAGACAGTATCACTGAAGACCATAAATGCAGTCCAGCAAATGACTTTGTACCCAGAGTTGATTGCCAGTGTTTTATATCAAGCATCTGGTAGCGAAGTATGTGCATTTCTCCTACTTTCTGTGCTTTCATTATGGTTGTGTCTGTGTGTGTGTATGAGACTTTCTGTGCTGTATACAATGAACACATGAATTTTTTTGTTGAATGAGTTAAGCTAAGCCTCTCACCAGGTCCAGGTTCTCCTCAATTCTGATCAGTCTCTGGCATAGAATTTTGGGGATTTATATGCACTAAACTATTCTGTTATTCTTTGCTTCTACAGACTGCTTAGAAATGTGGGGAATATCTGTGCTATCCATTAAAAGCAGAAAAGTTAGCTCCTTTGGAGTACAGAAATCTGTTGCAGTGGTACCTGTCTGCCCATTTTCCTAGGGAAAAACACTTATAGATAAACCTTTTGTCAGTTTCTGCTCTGCTCAGGCTTTGTTCTGCTTATGCTGCATACTTGTGTCCTCTCTCATTTATCTTTTTTTTTTTATTATTATTTACTTATTTTGGAACCATTTTTGCCACATCTTTACTTCTCCAAGTTCCTCCCCCACATAAGTTCTTCCAGTAGTTCTGTGAACTTTATATCCCAGTGCAGTATAGATTTATTAAATCTGACACCTACAATGTTCATGCTAAAGCAAATACAAAATTCATGGCACTAGCAAGCTGAGTCCTTTAGTGTGTGCTTAATTCACACTGCTTTGTTCTTCCTGAGCCCCAAATGAAAGCATGCCCAAATACTTCTCTAGGAGAAGTCTCTTACCTGTTTGTAAAGCACCTAGCACACTGTTAGCAGTAACAAATAGTAAATAGTAGTAATTTCCAGCTTCAGCTCAGTTGCCACTATGTCTCTTCGTTTTTATTTGTAATTTCAGGAAGTTATTGAACCAGTGTATTTCTACATTGGTATAGTTTTTGGACTGCAGGGAATTTATGTGACTGCATTGTTTGTAACCAGTTGGGTTATGAGTGGGACTTGGCTGGCAGGAATGCTGACTGTAGCATGGTTCATTATTAACAGGTAAGAAAAATGTCTTTATACAATCTGGTTTGTCAATAAGGCATTTTAAAATATTAGAGCGGATTGAAATGCTTTCTATTAAGCTTTGTGTTCTCATTGTGAGAGCAGGATCTTATGCTGAATATAGAACATTTTTGAGAGATTCATTGATTCTCATGATGATTTTATTAATGGGAAGGCCTCCTGTTGTCCAAACCATCCACGCTGCCAGTTGAACTGACTTTATGTATGTGTGTGAATATAGGAGTATGTGCACACAGTTTCATTTTTCAGAAACATTCCCCAGAAAGTTTTGGTTTCTTGCTAGTGAAGAATGAAAACAAATGTCCAAAACAGCTGTAAACAGAATTGTTCTCTCTGGCCAGCTCTAACTATTGTGATGGTTGTCCTGTTGCTTAGAAGGAAATTATAAAATGCATTTTTTGTGTAAATAATATTTTATTTATTTTAATCTTCTTTTTGTAGTGGATTTTTCTGCAAAGTGGAATCTTCTTAGATGATCTCAAGATTTTTTTATTTTAAAACAACTCACTTGGAAGAAAGTGTCCCTTCCCCTTATGAAGCACCACAATAACAGAGAGCCTCATTTGGGCAATGAGAACCTGTGTTCAGGCTCCTGGTTTGTCACCAAGTAGCTCTGGGGCTTGAAGTAAAAGAACTATGGAGGAACAAAATGTTATATGTTTAAAGTTGAACTGTTGGGAAGCATCTTCTAGGAATGTGAAGTCATCATGACCGAATCTGTGATTAGTAGCTAAGAATACTGTTCATCAAGCTGGTGTGAACAGTGGAAAGTAGGAAAAACGGTGAATACATCTGTAATTTTTTCAACAGCAAAAAAGATTAAACGATGTTAACAAAGTGAAAGATTCAGTGGTTAAAAGAGTTCCAAATACGCCTCTGTAAGAGGCTTCAGCAGAAGAAATGAAAGGTGATGCTTTGAAATACCTAAATGATAAAGGCGCTTAAGGCTCCTTTTTAAAGGCATAGTAGACACAAAGAAGACTATGTACCTCTGAAACTGATGCCTTTGATCACATCTGAAGCCGTGACTTGTGCTTCTACGTCACTTTTAGCACTTTTTAAAACTTTCACTTACACCTCTAATTGTGTGGATACTGTCAAGTCATTCCATGAGAAAACCCTGCATGCTCCCCATCCGTCTTTAATCTCTTGTTTTGCTGGGCAGAATTTTCCCTGTAGACAAAATACCTGCTGCTTCTGCTGCTGTGAGGGAGCACCAGTTTATAAGTATGTTGTGCTCAACCACCTAAATGACTTGTTTAAAACATACTGTGTGAGAACTGAAAGGAATCTTCTCTCTCAGCTATGAGTTGATTTTCACTGTGATGTGAAAAGCTGCTGCCAGGGCAGCAGTCCCCTGCCTGGGGACATAAGGACATTTAGCGCTTCTTGTGGCCAAATGGGGCTCTGTTGTCCCTGTGCAGCTTGGCAGAAGCAGTGCGTGACTTGCACAATATTGAGACAGGTCAGAAGAGGCTGGAGGCAGATGCTTTTGGGCTTCAGTCCTGTAAATGCCACCTAATAACGTGACCTGTTGAATAGATGAGTAAAGATTGTCTCTCCCATGCTGTTGTTAAATTTGTGTCCTGTATTAGCAGTGAAATTGTGTCAGTGTTACTTTACATCAAAACCAGGAAGAGTTTGCTTACAAGGGCACACTAATAGCTAGAAATGACATTTAGACTTTCCTTGATACTTTTGTTCCATAAATATTTTAAAAATTTTGTTTCTCTCTACTTTATTGTAGGACAGATACAACGAGAATTGATTACTCCATACCATCAAGGGAAAACTGGGCTTTGCCATATTTTGCATGTCAAGTAGCAGCTCTCACAGGCTATTTAAAAAAAAACCTAAATTGTTCTGCTGAGGTAAAGCAAAATTAATTTCTAAATAAAGAGTTGCTGGTAGAACTGTGCTCCAGGGTAGTTACCTCTGCCACTGTTGCCCTTCTAGGCAGAAAACAGTAGATGTTTTGTTTGTTCTTTTCAAAGCAACCACTTGGATTTCACCTGGGCATGTGCAGTTTTTGCTAAGCAATTTGTGCCCTGCCCTGCTGTGCCCCCATGAGGGTTCAGAGAGAACAGTGTGGCAATGAGCTGTGTGCTGTCCTTTTTTAAATAAACTGATGCAGAATTTTTTCGTTATATAAACTATTTTGTTGCTCTTCCTGTTGCTTGGAGAAGAGGGGGGTTACTTCATTACCCTGCCTCTCTATCAATTATGTTTCTTCTGGTTGGCTTTAAATGTTTTTGAATGTTTCAGTTACTAATTTCTTGCATCTGAGAACATGTTAAATATGTTCAAAGTCAGTATTCTAATTATTATCTAAAATAATTAGTTTCCATAGTTGATGTTTTAATGACCTCTCAGTTACTTAATGACAGAGATGCATAGGTACAAAATTAATGCTTGTTTTTCTTTTTTTTCCCTAGAAGTTTTGTTATCTTTTGGTGAATGCTTCAACATATACCTTCATGATGATGTGGGAATACAGTCATTATCTCCTGTTTGTCCAGGCTATTTCTCTTTTTCTGCTAGACAGCTTTGCCCTGGCACAGACAGAGAAGGTATTGGAACTTTTCAGCCTACTCATAGTTGGGGACTTACATGCAGCCTCCGAGGTGCCTGCCATACATACTGCTCAGGATTCCAGAAGGCACAGACTGAGGGGCCAGTGTCTTGCAGCTTGGGCCCAGCTGAAGTGCATGTCATGTCCATCAGAAGAATAAAAGAGCTTTAAACTGAGTCTCTTTTGGACTGCTGATTTTGGGACAGCTTTCCTAACAAAAGAGTCAGGAGCTAAACAAAACTTCGGAGACCTGAAACGTCCTTGGAGAACTAAAAGAGTGATGAATGATACTCAGTTTGGGCCTAGCTGCCTCTTCTTTCATCTATGCATGGCAGGGTGAGGCAGACCAAAAAAGTGGTCTATGCAGTTAAAGGGCTGATTTATCCAACAAATAGACTAGACAGATGCTGAAGCCCCATTGATTTTTCAATGCAAGAAAGTATTTGAATTTATTCTGCAAAATGGTTCTTAGAAATGTTGCAACAATAAGGCATTTTTATTTTGCCTGTTGCAGAATAAAATGCAACTGGTATATATGCTCTTTGGTACATGCATACCTTCTAGTTTTATTGGATACCAAGCTGCAAGCAATTCTAATTCATCACCTCTGCTTTCAGTTGCTTTTTTTTTCTGTTCCTCAGCAGTTGGAAATGTTTGATCTATTGCAGTTCAAAGCAGGGTGTATAAGGAAGAAGATGAGTGTTTTGGAAAAAGTCTTATGAATCAAGTCACAAGGTTTATAAGATCTGCTTATCAGATAGTAAATAACAGAACGTATCAGTAACAATCTGAGTATTCCCAAGACAGGTTAATGAACAAGTCATTTTGAGGGCAAAGAAAGCACCTGTTTGCAGTAGTCAGCTCTGTCACACAAATTATATGTTCTTACTGGTGCATTGTGGTTACTGCTTCATTCTGCATTGCAGTGAGGTGTTGCAGAATGGGGAGACATTGTAAAATACTCCTGCTTCTGGCATTTTACAGAGTTCTTGTGAAGTAATTGTGCAGTAGTTATCAAGAGCTGACCAGGATGGTTTAGATGTGAAATAGTTTCCAGAGCCAAATGGTACCCTCTAAATTCATGAGCTGAAGGATCAAGACCCATTAGTCCCCTGATTAACAGAGAAATGAGCTACTGCTCTAAAAAGCAAGATGTATATCCACTGTAGTTTTATTTTATTGTGTTTTTTTTCTTTTCTTCAACAGGTGCACGAAGTATACAAAATCTACCTATTTTCTCTCTTCTTGGGGTACCTTCTGCAGTTTGAAAATTCAGCCTTACTAGTGTCACCATTACTCAGTCTCGTAGCAGCTTTAATGCTCTCTAAATGCCTTCAGGTAACTAGACCTTCTTCTGAGTGTAGTTTGAAAATTTAAACTGAACTCCAAATGATACAGTATTCTTAAAATATTTTTGCAGATGAATATGAAAAAAGGTACATTTATATCAAGATTGCTGAAAATAATGTACATTTATTTGGTACTTACAGTAGCAGTGACTCTAAACTTCTTATTAAAGGTAAGATTCCTCTGTAAAAAAAGATTTAAATTGTTAGGATCTAAACGTTGCAGATATATGTTGAAAAAATCTTTTTAAATGTTTCTTATCTTTTTGATATGATAGTACGTAGCCTAATTCTTAGCAAATAGGAGTACTAAAAATGAAGTAATTTTGTATCCATATAAAAAGTTGAGCAACTAAACAGCTGGGTTTTTTGGGGTTTTGATCCTTCGGGTTGAAACATAGTATAGAAACACTTTTTAAATCACACTTAATCCATTTTATATATATGGGTTTTCTTATAACTTGGATGGCCTCAGCAAACTGTTCTGAATATTGAAAGAATATTCTTGTGCATGGAGACACAGTAGCCAGGGACAAGTGTGAGTAGTCTCGGGGTAGATAGTAATTTTCAAGTAGAACATGGGAACAGAGACTTTGTCTAGGGGTCAGCTATGAGTTGAGATTGCACAATGGGATTTTAGCCTGGTCATGTATTTTGATTAGGAATTCCCTCTTGTTGGCTCTAGTCTTTTCTATATTTTAATTTGCTTTTCCCATATGTCTCAAACTCACCTTGGTTGTGTTAATTAACAGTATTGACTTAATGTTAAGACACTGGTGAACCCTAAAAAGTTTGAAAGAATGCTCAGATGTGATTGTTTTCTTGTGCCGTTCGGACTGACTAGCCTTGCTGTATCTCCAAGAAAATAAAACCTAGCCTTGAAAAATATGAGTTAAATTACAGTTATGAGTTAAGTTGCAGAACTTTAGGCTGCTCAGACAATCTATGTGAAGATTACAAATGGTCATAACTTTTGCTAAGAGGCAGTTCTATTTTCCAGTGGAGCCAAGCACAGCTCTCTTTGGCTTGCTTGGCAGTAAGTCTGTCTGGTTTTTATGATCCTTTTTACACTGCTCAGTAGTCTTTGGGCAACTTACTGTCATCTTATCACTACCCTCCTGTTGGGGTATATGAATGAAATGAAGAGAATAATATTCTGAAGGAAACCATAAAGACAGATTTACTGAAGATTTACAATACTGTACTAGTACCTGAAGCACAAGTCTGATGAGTAGTGGCTGTGGGAGCTGGGGGTGTTTAGCCTGGAGGAAGAGGTGGCTCAGGGGAGACCTTATCACTTTCTACAGCTACCTGAAAGGAGGTTGTAGCCGTGTGGGAGTTGGTCTGTTCTCCCAGGCAGTCAGCAATAGGACAAGAGGGCACAGTCTTAAGCTGAGCCAAGGGAGGTTTGGGTTGGACATTTGGAAGAAGTTCTTCACAGAAAGGGTGATTGAGCCTTCGAATGGGCTGCCCAGGGAGGTGGTGGACTCACTGTCCCTGGAGGACTGGACATGACACTTCATGCCATGGCTTAGTTGGCGTGGTGCTGTTCAGTCATCAGAGACCTGATGATCTCAGAGATTTTTTCCAACCTAGTTGATTCTGTGATTCTTAATTGGCACACTTAATCCACCTTGGTAGTTTTAACTAAATCTTGAATAGTTGATTGTTTCCTGACATTTTGTAATCTGAATGACTATGTGAAAGCTGCTTCCAGCATTTCGTATGATTTTTCTCTGCTAAATTAATTTTCAGATTTTTGTTCCTCATAAAGAAAATGAGCATTTGCTGAAGTTCATTGAAGTAAAACTTGGCTTAAACACAACTAAGTAAGTTTTTTTAAAATTCTTTACACATCCGAAGATATCCAAACTTCTGTAATTGCTCTGAGAAATGTAAAATTTCAGTGGCTTGTGAGAATTTTATAGTGGAGCTAGGGAAACAGTTTCTAATTTTTGCCTGGTCTTAATATTGAATTAAAAAATTACGCATATACTGAATTTACTTAGGATTTTGAGATTTCTGAGACACCTCAGTATTTTTCATGCCTTGGGGTGGAAGGATTTCATGCATTTTTCTTTTCTTCTGATGTTGAAGAGTGAAAAGTTTCTGTACCCTGTCTAGTGTTTCTAATAAGACTTGAAAGCAAAGGTAATAGGGTAAAGGTGTCAGCATTAGGTTTTTATAGCCTGGAAAAGAAAAGGCTCTGAAAAGAGTTCATGAACTATCAATACTATCTCCAAACAGGCTTGGGTTGTGGGATACCCCCAAAATCCCCTGTATGTTTTGGAAGAAATTAGGACAAGGGACACCTTAAAACTCAGAGGGACTTGTGGTTCTAAGAACTGCTAGCATCTGTAAAAGAGTTGAATGTAGTCTACAAGAAGATGTTCATGGGTACAGATTTTCTGGAAAATTTCCAACTGAGTATTAGTAAGGACTGAGACACCTCCTGGACCCTTGCCAAGACTTGCAGTTCTGTGCAGGAATTGTAACACGCACCTGGAAGCTGCATCTCTCTTACAAAACTGCTTCACCTTTCAGGGAAAGAAGTGAAAAAGTACATCACACACAAATTAAATTTTTGGGGAATTTTTGGAAGACAAGATGTTCTGACGTTGACTAAGATGCATGATTTCACACACACACACACACACACACACACACACACACACACACACACATTCTTAAGTGTTTTGCAAGAAAAGAAAAGACTCCTGGTCAGAATTTCAGTTTATTCAGCTACCAGGTATTACAGATTTTGATTTTTTTTTCCCCTGTGGACTTGCTACATGTCTCTTTTCAAGCTGTCAAACTCTGCAAAAAAGCCAGAGGCTGAGACTAACTGGGTGCAATTACACCTAGAACACTGTGTAACTGTGGGTTGAAATTATGGTTTGCTGCACAAGAGCTTCAAGATCTGTCTTTTAAGGCCAGTTTGGACATGCTCAGCTGTTAATCTTTAAATTGATTACATCTAATTGAAAGTGGTTCAGTCCTCTAGTCTTCCCTTGGGGAAAAATACAAATTAAAGAGGGAGAAAAGCAAAACAAAATAAGACAAGAATGCATTCACAGCACCACATGCTGCACCAGTTCCAGTTGAGAATACACACTGATAGTGCTTCTTGGCAGAGTATATAATCTTCCTCCTCGTTAATTGAGAAAGAAGAATGATCAAGCGGGTTCGGCTACAGAACTAGAATTTCAGCATTAAGGATTCTGTTCTTGGCAGTGCCTCAGGCTTGTTTGTGATCTCAGATGACCACTTTCCCTTCTTCATCTCCATGTTTGAAATGAGGACAAGCATACCTTCTTGCATCAGTATTGCTAAAATCTTAATCCACTGTGACAACAAAGTATTTTGTGGTCTCCATAATGGAGTTTTATGGGAGGTTGGGCTTTTGTTAGGTGTAAGAGTTGTAGCCTGGTCTCTTCACATCACAGATACTTTTTGGGAAGACAGGCTTTTGACCGTTACTCTAAACAGTACTTGCAAAGCAGTTTCAAATTATAAAAAGATAGCTTTCCAAAGATTAATATAAAATAGTTTCCTATGACATGACTAGGTTAAACTGGGATTGGTTGTGCGCTGGGTTTTTTTATTTCTAATATATGGGGTATTGTTATTGTCTTTAATAGGATGTTTTTGCCTTACCAGGAATTTTACAATGAATTGGCTCCTTTGTCAAGAATCTCTTCAGGCACCTTCCCAAGACTTTTTTTTGCGGCTAACACAGTCATCACTGTTGCCTTTTTATATTTTAGTATTAGTTATTTGCCTTTTTTCTGTAACTCAGGTTGTTTTTAGGAGAATTTGGTAAGTAACTTATTTATACTGGAAAATAAGTGAAAAATAAGAGGGTCATGGATGTCTAAGGGAATGATCATCATATGTATTCCTCCAAAATTTTTTGTACCATTGAGCTTGTCAGGGTGTGAGCACCAGTGGGAAAGCCCACCAGAGTTTCTTAAGCAAAGTCCTTTAGTGAGGAGCTGCTTTAGCATCCCTCCTGTCAGGAAAGGGAGTTGATACTGGTTTGTTTCTCTGTAGGTGCAATTCATGCTGAGCTCTGGCTAATGTTTTGTGGAATACTTAAGTCTCTGTCCATTGCCAGAGAGAAAGATATTATATCTGTGTTATCCTTCCAACAGCAAAGTTACCTGATTGTTGCTAGAATTTGTTTTTCTGTTTTGGGTTTGGGTTTTTTGGTTTTGTTTTTTTCAAGTTTACATGTTGAGAAGGATGAGATGGGTGGAGTTGAGAGGATTTTGCATCTCTAATGCTTCACTGTTTTTTAAAATGCTAGTTTACTGTGATAAGGTCCATCAGCCTTTGCTGCTCAGAACAGAGCTGAAGTAAAACGGACTCAATTATTTTTAGTTTCACAGTGATTCACAGTTCCCTTGAGAGAAGGGGCAGTGGAGCTGTCTGTTTACAAACTAAGAATAGCAGCTGTAGATCCTAGTGTAACTTGTCTTGGAAACTCAATGGCTAGGAAATTATCTTTTCCTGGTAGAAGGTGAATGGTGTAACTGTCAGGTATTAAACAAATTTCTGACTTGTCTGCAGCAAAATTCAATAGGTTTATTTCAAGACTGAAGATTTCTAATAGCTAAAAATGATGCTGCTCTAAATGAAAATTTACAATTGGATGTGGGATAGTATATTCAAAACAATGAAGCAAACTTCTTTGCTGGTGGTTGAAATAGCTATTTACTACTTTATAATGAGCAGTGACTGCACTATGTCCAGCACCTTTTTAAAGAAAAGCTTAATATAAACCACCTCCCCTGTATTTTTTTTTTAAATTTTGGATCAGTTAATAATCTCAAAATATTTTTTTCATTTGTCATGGGGAAGCTTATTATAACATCTGAAATCACATCACGGTAGAAAAAAAATTGTATTTGTTGTGTGCCTTGCTGTCTTGTTTGTAGAAAAACATCTGTTGTAAGATTTTGGTTATGATTTTTATTCATAAGAGATCAACAGAATTTATAATATATGACTCAAAGCTACTTTCATTATCTTACTTTGTCATAAAATAGTATGAACATTCTATACACAATTAACCTACAGATTCCATAATTCTTCACTAAGCTAAGGATAAGAAGAAACTCAAAATACATGTTCAGTGTGTTTCATCTAAATGTTTGCAGAGTGTGCATGCTCTCAAATTAGACTGTCTCTTGGTGCTGAATTACGTTAAAGTAGAATTTATGGTCATAGACAGTGATCCCATTGTAGTAATTTACAGCCATTACTCCAGAGAGGCTGCAGTCTAAAACAGGGACAGCAGGTATTGATCATTGTTTGAGTACGAAAACCAAGTAAACAGTGTAACACTATTGTATGATATGACATGGTATGATCTCGGTGTACTGCTGACTTAAAAGTATTTTTGTTGGCATCTTTGCCTGAGATGATGTCTGAATTAAGTGATGTCTCGTTTTTTCCAACTGTAGTGGTGAACCACTGAAAGAGACAGTTAAACTTGAGGATGGTCGAATTGGAGAGAGGCCAGAAATAGTTTATCATGTAATTCACACAATTTTGCTTGGTTGTCTAGCGATGTGTTTGGAAGGGTAAGTCTGCTTTTGATGTATCTCTTTTGAAAGCAACAGAGAGTTCCCAGCTGGACATGATACACCATTCACCCCTTTGAAATTTACCCCTTTTCAGAAATAATTTTGGCATATAGTGGTATTAGTGAGTGGGGGAGAAATCAAACATAATTTTGTTTATAAATTCAATACAGTTATATGAACAATTGTGCTTGGTGTCTTTAACATGTTTTCCAAGCTTTAATGCAACCAAAATCCAAGACATTAATCACTTTCTTTATGGTATTTAACTGTAGAACTGTGCTGTAATTATTTTAATATTGTGTTATATGAAGGTCTGTAGTGTTTTGATTAACAGAGTAGTGCTAGAATATTGGGATGTGGAAGGCTTCTTATCCACCTTCTTGTGTGTAGGCTACCACAAAGTATACCTTTGCTCAACATGTTAAAGCAGTAGAAAAACTAATTTCAAAAGTATTGTGTTAGTTCTTAAAGCTACAGAAGCTGATGTTTGGAAGACGTTATTGTTCTAATCTTGCCTCTCAGCTTAATCAGCTTGAAGGTGTCAGGGTTGTGTTTGTATTATGCTCTTCATCTTAAAATCTAAATATTCACAAATTCTTAAAGTGAGCAGACTGTTGTGTTATCATGTAGTTAAGTTGACTAGCCTACCCTGAAGAGGTAGAGAACACCAGCAAATCATCAACTGCTTATTAAATATTTTCCTTTTTTTTTCTTCAGGAACTCTCTTATAGTACATTGTCTGTACAGCTTTGCTGAATAGCTGCTTTTTATCCTTTCTTGGCTGGAAAACTACAACAGCCAAGTGACGTTACTATTCTCTTTGTTTTTCTTTCATCCTCCCCTGAACCCTGTGAAGGATTTTATCATCTTTTACCTTGGATCTTGCTTCTCCATCTTGCAGCAGATAATCAGGTGCCTGCTCTTCTGCTAGAGGTTTCCTTGGTTTACCCTTCAGTGCCATCAAAGTTGACCTCAGATTGCTTGAACATCCAGACTGTGTTTGACATGTGAAAAAGATCTGAATGTTTTTATAAATAGGTTGAGTACAGAGGCATGCACAGAGTCCCAACTAAGTTATTGCAGTGTTTTTCAGAATGAAATATCTATGGACACCTTATGTTTGCATGCTTGCTGCGTTTGGGGTGTGCTCTCCTGAACTTTGGATGACACTTTTCAAGTGGCTTCGACTGAAAGCTGTGCACCCAATACTGCTGGTGAGTTGCTGTTGCCAATGTCTTGGGAAGTACAGCTAGCAAGCATATAACTTTGCAAACAATTACCTAAGACCTGTGGAAGAACCCATTAAAAGAACAGGTTGTTCTATGAGCAGTGGATCTCTTACAGTGCATTTTCTATGTCTTTCATTCTTAGTATCGCTCTTGCACACATTCTCTGGTACCCCGTGATAAAGTTGCATTCACACTGCAGCCTTTCCTCACAAGCAGCAGAGCTGTCTTCATCTTCCTTTCACTCATCTCTTTAACTTCTTTTAACAAATCTTTGAGACCTCAATCTCTCTGTCATATCTAGTTGAGATTGGCCAAGAAGGCCATGCACTTTTTAGGAGGAATGCAGGAGAACAAGTACAGGCAAGCATTGATATAATCCTTGTTTCACTAAGAAATGAGTCTTAAAATATGATAGTAAGGTGTATTTACTGGCTGAGAGTAAAACTGCTGCATAAGAAATGGTAAGTGGAATTACTTTGTATAAGATTTGTTCATGCGTGGCCGTTGTAGAGAAGTGGAGTGATTGAAAGTGAGCTCATGTTACTGTGCAAACAACTCCCCCACTTCCAACTCTAGCTTTATTCTCAATATGGCAAGAGTTGCTTTCTGTGATGTTTAGCAGCTTTGCATGTTAGTTTTATTAATAAAGTAAGGTTGGGATATTACTTACTGTAAATTCAAGAAGCTTATAGGAAGAAATGTATTATACTTAGAGGTTCATGATGTCACTTCTGAAAGTGCTGTACACTATTATATCAGATCCATTGACAGAGTTCTTTCAGTCAAGGAGTACCAATAAGTTCATGTACATGGTAAGCATGTTCTTTTATGTACCTCAAGTGTTCTGTTATATAGACCTGCTTTTTCGCTATTAACACAGTAGGTGTGTTAGTAGCTTATTGTCAGGGGAATGCCTTCTGTGCATTCCTTACTGAATGTTTCCTGTACCATACAAGCAATTTTCATCTTTTTCGCAAAGCAAAAATTCTATCAGCTAGAATGATGGCGTGCTGAAAAATGGGTTTCTGGGTTTTGCATATCAATATTGATCTGAACAAAAGCATCAACAAGAGCATAAGTTTGAAATGCTGGGGTTTTTTCCTGTTTCAGATTTTCTCATTGCATTTGAATGTGAGGTGTTTATTTTTCTTCTGTTCCCTACATCATAGGCATGTTGCATCATTGTTATTTGAGTACTAATTAACTATTCCTAAAATTGATGGTAAAGTTATTGTGGTCAAGTGAATTCTTCTGTGTTAAATTAGGCAAATTCTTGTTTGCAGAGAGTTTTTTTACTGCAAAAACCCACAAAATTTCACCTTGATGTCACTCTAAGGTTTCAGGCATAAATGTTGCTTACTGTATGAGTAGAATCAACAGATACCTCAAGGTTGGAGAATGGTGCATAATCCATTTCTTCTAATGTGTACTTTCTAGGCTCTTATTCTGAGTATGGCAGTTCCCACAATAATTGGATTCAGTTTGTGGAAAGAGGTAAGAAAAGTACCTTTGTGAAGATTTTTTTTGTACGTAGGCACAATATGAGTCAAAATAATGAGCAAATGAAATATACTTGGTGTAATAAAATATATATGGTGAAATTGAAGCTGTCATCCACTGAAAATGTGTTTTGTTTTTAAACAAAACTGTGTACTTCTTTCACTGTGAGGTATTTAACAATTTAATTTGTTAATGAGTACTTTCTATAATAAAGACATTTTTTCATTTAAACGGAGACTTTATTATATTCAGTTCTTATGCTTTGGATATATAAACTGACACAACAAACAAAATACTGCTAAATAAAAACTCAGAATATTGAAAACTGTGTTGCTCCAATCTTGGTTTTAGTGGGAGGGCTTGAACTTAGATGAAATAAAATTATGGGAGGCCATATGTAAATAATCGGTTTGAAAAGTTCCCATCAAATTATAATGGATTTAAATGCCTCATGCAGAGCACTGTGTAGAGGTGCATATATACAACAACACAGGGAAGAAAATCTACAGATGTTTCCATGTTTAAAATAAATTCTTAGTTCTTTATTGCAAGTCACAGATGGACTAGGAGGAAAGTATTTGGAAATTATTTTTTAAACTTCTGTGAGTGCGAAAAACACGGGAAACATCCCATAAAATGTAACCCTCCGCTATACTGGCATAGCTTCAAAATAGTTAGTTTGCGTAGTTTTATAAGAATTCAAATATAGAAGCCAGTCTTGACCAACAGTATTTGAACATGTTTTGTAATACCTATCTTACAATAGAAAATTTTGTTGCAGTGTAATCTGACTTTTTACACATTTTTGAAGAAGCAATAGATATTCTCGTGAAAAATGCCGCAGTTGCTCAATAGAATTATGAAATCTATTACAACAGAGGAAACTAGTTTAGTTGACCAAATAACTTTTTCAGACTGTTTTAATGAAAGCTGTGTCGGGTTTGGACTCTAGAGGGCTTCATTCATTGGAGATCCCACTTTTGCTTTTAAGCAGTGGTGAACCAGTTTGCTTTCCAGGTTTTCTTAACTCATCCCTGAGCTTGGAAACTTTGAAGAGTAGTAACAGAACAGTGCAAATGCCTTGAGACTCCTAATCTGTTACTGTGGCTATAAATGACTGAATGTGCAGCTCAGCATCATTCTGCTTGGCTGCGTTCTGACTCAGTCTGGCACAGTCCCTCATCTAACCAGGTTTTTCCAAGGGTTGTGATTGATGAGTGGAGCGTGTTCTCCTTTGGGCTGACAGAAGTGGTTCCTTTTTCTGTCTGGCTGTTCTGGGAATAGTTCAGGTGTATGTATAACAGCAGTGCTACAGCTTTCAGCCCTGACACAAACGTATGTCAGCTGTTCTTGTGCAACCCTAATATGTCTGGTTGGAGGCTGCTATCACTTGACAGTGGAGTTGTCCAGGTAATGAGGGTGGGAACTCCTCAGTTATAAGCAGGTTCCCACTTCTGTGAGTCCACTGTGGCTGTCCCAGAATAAGTTGTCGCTTTACTCTGGCATAACCTGTAAACTTTATCTATGTTTTCTGAAAGGGCTGACATAAGGTAGTTTTCACTCAGCATTTACACCAGCATGTACATGTATATACTCCAGCCCCTCATGGCTGGACAGCTTCCAGCCATACCTTTCTTGGATAAATGCTCCAAATGGCTCAAGGACTGACAAAATCACCCGCCTTGATAAAGGACCTGTTATTCCTTTACCCCTCAAACGTGATAGGATAGCAAAGCCATGGTGCAGGGTTGTAGTCTAGTCTGGCTTGAAACAGATGGCATTTTGTGTCACTTCACAGAACCCCTCTTCTCCCAAAATGTTTTTTGAGAGCATAAACTGAGATATCCTGCTTCATACAACGTAGTGTAATTTTCTTCACTGCAGTGATTGAAGTCAGAAGGAAGTTCAGGGCAGATTACCAGGGCCCTTCTAGGAAATTTCTTCTGTTCTGCTTGCATAATAACTTTCCATCAACTCACAACAATCCAGCCTCAAGCAGGTTTAGCATGAGAGATTTATCATCTTCTAGATTCAGTGCTGTTATTAATATGCATTTGCATATGCCAACCTGAGCTATGGTTTTGATGCGTTTAAGGCCACTTAACACTGATGAATGTTGTTGCTGTGTGTATTTATTTGTTGATTTATTTTTTAATTATAAGTATTCTAATAGAGAGAGAGATGAGAACTTGAGTTTAACATACTTATTTTGGAGAAGATCTACTGCTGTCAGGTACATATAAACTATGTTTTGCAAAATATTCAAACAAAAGTACCAGTCAGGAGGGAAAACTCAGTTGAAGCCCATTTCTGTTATGTCACTTAAGGCCTTAATATGATGAGATGCTCTACAGATATTTTTTTGACTGTAAATAACCAAAAACATTTCCATCAGTTTTTCCCTAGGATAATGACAGAGCTTACAGAACTTCAAGAATTCTATGATCCTGATACAGTAGAACTTATGACATGGATAAAGTAAGCATGAAGTCCTACATTTCTATTTTACTGCTTTTTGTCAGTGTATTTTTATCTCAGCAATTTGTGGAGCCACCTCTATCAATCTACATGACAGAAGACGTGTGTTTTAAGTTTGGTATTATTCCCATGGAAAGAAACAGGAGTTTATCATTGATTACAAGAGAAAATCCTGAAACACGCAAGCAAATCATGTTTAATATCACTGTGAGACCTAGTTTTCAAATAAAGGTGGACATCTTAGCGCTTTGTTCTTTACATGCTAACTTTTGATTAGATTAGAGGATTCATGTTGGTTGTAACACCAGGAGGGACAGAAACACTCAAGTTTTACATGCATGAGCCAGTAAAATGGAATGCCTGAATGTGAGCATTTAGTGACTGTTGTCAAGATACATAGAGAGGAACATGTGTGATTCAGACTTTCCGTGTGACCAGGATACTGGAAGAGTTCTTACTGGTCTGGCCAGGCAGGGCACAGCAAGAACTGAGCTATGTTATGTAGTTTATGCTGAGCGTATACATAGCTAATACCAAGTCGAGTTGTTTTCACAGATAAATTTTTCTTCTCATCGAAAGATTCAGAATTGCATCCTGGCCTCATTCACTCTAACTTTGAACTGTGTCATTAGGAACTGTACTTCTCTGAAAATTAGATCCCTTGTGTTCAGAGGACTTGCTTTTAACTGTATTTTTTTTTTAGAATATTACTTTTTGTATTTATGTAGTCTTTAATGTCAACCTGCTCATCTTCAGAAAAGGAGAGACTGGTAATTACAGTGTTCCAGCCAATTTCTTCTTGCTGTTGCCAGTAGTGTATGCTGTTTGTCACCGCTGTAGCTCTTCAAAGCAGCAAGTGGAATAATGCCAAGTACCTAATGGCTTTTATGTTAGTCTCCATATATTAGTCTTGAAGTACATAATTAATCATGGCAAATTGCACTGAGATTCACTCAGCTAAGAGCAATATTACTACCCTTACTTGTAGCAGCTGTTCATATTTTTTAAAAAAATAAAGGGTTTTTTTTTCTTAAGGATATACTCAGCTATCCATATTGGAATTTTAATTCAATGCCATTACTACACTATATTTTCTTAAAATTTTCTCTTTGATGATATGAATTTATTTTGAATCTTCCCTGCAAGAGAAGTTGCCAAGAGTCTGTAATGAAGTGTGACAAATATTGTTTTCTCTCACTAATACAGAAATATAGTCAAAAAAATTAAACCAAACCCAGAAACACAGTTAATTACTGCAGACATTACGGTATGTCTCCATATTGTGTACATATTCTGTAAGATGACATTATTTTCTCATAGATTATGAAATGCATGTTTTAGAGAGCAAATGAAAATAATCAGAAATCTTTTTGTACAAGATAACATCATGTTCTTTCTCATTCTACCTACCCTCCCACGCAAGCTTGTTTTGTCACAAGTCAGCAACCATTCAGAAAAGCAGTACTTAGATCCATTCCAGGACTACTGTGAATGGTGCTCCATGGATTGCAAGGAGGGGAGAATAGCCATCAGTCCTTGTCCAAGCCCTTCCTTTCAAACTCCATGTTGCTGCAGGTCTGAGCTTTTCCTGACAAGGAAACCACTGCCACTGCAACATTAACACCAGCTGTGATTAGACCCCCGACAATACCTCTATGTACTTCAGTTCATCCCACAGCACCTTAAAAGATCCCACTGTATAAAATTAAGAACATAGTTTTGAGAAACGCATCCTGTGCTCAGACACATATGTTGGTGTTGCTTTTCAGACGACAGGCTCCTGTGGCTGCAGTGTTTGCAGGCAGCCCACAGCTCATGGCTGTGATTAAGCTCTGTACTGGATGGATGGTGTCGAGCTTGCCTTTGTATAATGATGATGATCTTCTGAAAAGAAATGAGAATGTGAGTATCCAATTCCATAAAGGTGGCATCTCTCAGGAACTCTTCCTTTTCACCCAAATGTAATGGAAAAAAAATCAAATATGTTAGAAGGAAGGAGGAATGGGAGTCCAGCAGACATGGAAGGGAGTATCAAGTAGATTATCAGTGCTTCACTCTGGACAGAAACAAATAACAAAATATTATTTTTGAAGACTTTTCAGGACACTCAAAGTATGTAAGATGAGAGCTTGCCATCAGCAGAGACAAATACTTCCCATTCAGCAATTATCTCACCTGTTTCAGAAATTTTAAAACCAAAAATTTTATAGCTTGGTGTGTACATTTAGTCTGTTATTGCAGATAAGTCATGTATGTGTGTGTCCCAGTATTTAATTTATCACTGATTTTTGCATTGCATGAACATGTTTTCTTAATTTATAGATTTATCAGATATATTCAAAGAGATCAGCAGAGGATATTTATAAGATACTCACATCTTACAAAGCCAATTTTCTGGTTATTGAAGATTCAATTTGCAATGAAGTGGGACCTGTAAGAGGATGTAGAGTTAAAGATCTATTGGATATTGCTAACGGTCATGTAAGTAACAGTGGGGAAAAATGAATGTTTGAATGCATAAATAACTTAAAAAGAAATCTTCTTATAATGCCGATCGTATTTTTCTGATTGTAATTGACATGTAGACAAAGACTTACACATTTTAAAAGTAATCAATTAAGTTTTGGATTATCTGTTGCTTACACTTGTTATCTTACCCAATATTGTTATTTAACTGCCCTAATCCCTCCTAATACATGAGTATCTAGCTGTGTTGATTTTCTCCCAATCATTAAATGGATAAACTCAGTTCTTCTAAAACTCTGGCTGGGGTGAGGACAAGCCTGTCATTTAGTTCAGTACAGCCTGTTTGGTACTGATGACATTACAAGTCTATTCAATTCAGCCTTGCACATAGGTTAGCACCCCAACAGATAGTTCAAACCACATCTGGTAGAGAGATTGGTTGAATAAACTGTACCATGAATGCTGCTTCAGTCATTGCCATGCTCTTTCTGGTCAGAATGCTGATAGTGCTGCTCTTGCTGCTGAAGTAGGGAATGAGATGGGGTTTATAAAGTAAACTCATTACGACTCGTTCACTTACTTCCTGGGAATCCAGCAAAAAACCTGACTTTATAAAGGCAGGAGAGGCCTTAGATTCGCTTGGGGTTTCATTGCTCATTCTCAAGTCAACAGGAGAGACAGAGTCACCAGTTCCTTCTAGACAATCACAGGTTACCTTCATTTAGTTGGTTTCCTGACTGAGAAGGAACTTAAGCATCTACTTGACATTACAGTCTGGTGTGTATTATCTATACCAAGTGAATCCTTGGTTTGAATCCTGTTTTTTTTACCTTTAGTGGGGAGGATGCATGTTTCTTGTATATAGTCTTATATTCCATCCTTGGGGAAAAAATCCAAGCGGTTCATCTGTGTTAATAATTTTATAAGCTCTACTTTTGATGAAACATATTTCAAAAGGCCTTGTAATGCAAGCATTTCATTCCTGTAGTTGCTTTGTTTTGAGGGAGTAATTATAGGAGTGGTATGTTATTAGGGGATTACTCTATATTTTCCCCAGGAACCTACAACTGGTGTCAGTTTCACTTCTGGATTTCCTGACCAGTTTATGTGTGAAGGATATTGTCATAATTTTCCTGTTAACTTCCTTACTATTGCTTAAATTTATTCTTTTTCTTTCCTTGCCTTGCTGCTAAAGTAACGTATGCTGTGATTATTGCATGTTGTATCCAATATACTGTACCATAAATAGAGTGTGTGTGTATGAACAACCTCCATCATTGATAATCAATGCATGTATCTTTCAGTTTCTTCTCAGATCTGTGTTTGTATGAGTAAGTTCCTGTTCTGTCTTCACACTTAGGATGTCCTCTGGAGCAATTAACCACAATTTCAGGATGCCATGCCCTCATACCCCTGCACCTCTCCCTCCTCTCCACGCTTCCTGCTTGCTTCTTTCTCACACATAAACCTAATAATCGAAACTTCAGCAGCACAGTTTTACTGTCAGGTTTTTAAGTTTTTGTTTGATTTGTGTATCAGGAAGAGTTTCTTCCTTCTAATTCCTTACACTGGGAGGAACACCTGCCAGTACTTTTCAGAGCAGTTGTTGCTTGCAATGATTTCAGTCAAAGGGAGGAAGAAACTCTCTGGAGCCTGTCTTGGATAAATGTCACATAGTGCTGTCAGTACGGAAAACCAGTCATTTGCTATTTCTGTAATTAGAATTGTTAAAAGTGACAAGGGTTATCCTGTTTATAGTGGAGAGATTAAGAAGGTGAAAAGAAGCTTCATGGTGAGAGTTTCAGTTAAAATCTATTCTGCAAAATGTCTGTAATCTAAATCTGTAACAAAACAACTGGTGTATGTATTTAAATATAGACAACTGACTTTTCAGTATTTTTAGAGAAAGGTTGGTTGGCCAGTAATGAGCATCACTTATTCTTTCTGTCTGTGGTTGAGTCCATCCTGGCTTGAAAGCTAAAACAGTAGTTGTAGAAAAAATACTGGAATGGCCAACAGGAATGAAGTTTGGGGTTTTTTTGTTTGTTTGGATTTTTTGTTTGTTTGGGTTTTTTGTTTTGGTTTTTTTGTTTGTTTTTTGTTTTGTTTTTTTTGTTTTGTTTTGTTTTGTTTTTTTTTCAGAAAATTGGCATCATTTGTTCTGGAAAGTTGATATAGTGTGTTGTCTCAGGAAGCTTTAAAAAACCTCTCAGTTTGCTTGCTAACAGTATTTGTCTAAGTCATATTGATAGATTGTCAAGACTTTCCAAACTAATGTGTATGTATTTGGAGAGTGCAGCAATTACTTATTCCCAAAGTGAGTGAGACAGTGGACAGGCTGTTATGCTGTTGACAGGTCTATGGATGTGTTTTCCAAACTGATGTGTTTAAGAAGATCAGTATTACTTTCTATGTTGTACTATGTCCTATAGTCCTAGCCCAATATCTTGTTTCTGACACTGGGGGAGAGCATAGCATTAGTGATAGGGAAAGACAAGTTTTCTGCAGCAATCTGTTGCTGAAGGACTGTAGCATTACAGGGGAATTACCTTTATAGCCACTGATGGATTTTTCTTCATGAATTTGTCCTACCACCTTTTTTTAAAGTCATGTAAATTTTTACCATCAGAAGGAATAATGAAGGGATTTCTTCAAGAATATCAGACAGTAGATGTTCAAACACACAAGCAGTTTGCTTCCAAGTCAATTGGTTAGAATTTATAGTGTGTGTGTCTTTGGTGTTTTTATTAGGTATGTCAAACTTACTTGGCTTGGAAAAGGTAACTGAGACTTAACCTTCATACTGGTGTGCACTGTGCCAGTCAGGCTTGAACTACTGGGTAAAAGGGGCATGGGGGGTATTTCCACTGCTGTTGTTCTTTATTATATGAATGAAGTACATTGGTTTTAATGTCTGTTATCCTGACAAAGGGCCTAATTCACAAAAGCTATTTTAGGTGGTTAAGCAAATTATAAGGGAATGTGTTTTCAGCTTATCAGAACTGTACAGTATGGAAATTAAATGTCTATCATAAATTAAATTTACAGAATACCAAAGTAAATTAAATGTGCAGAATTACATTCTGTAACCACTTACCTTCAGCATTTTAATTAGGTCTTCTTCTTTTTGACAGGTGGTTTGTGAGGAAGGAGACAACTATGCCTACTCAAAATATGGACGATTTTGTCATGAAATCAAAATGAACTATTCTCCATATGTGAATTATTTTACTCGAGTATACTGGAATAGATCCTACTTTGTATATAGAATCAACACTGTGATATCCTTCCAGTCATGAAAAAGCATGCAAGCCTCCTTCTGAGGATATATTCTGAATGAATTTTAGTTGGAAAAGTTCCTTTGTATCAAGGAAGTTATTTTTTCAGATATATGTGCACACATGCAGTGCACTGACAACTTTACCAAACTGGAATTCTTTGGAACTACAGATCAACAAATACAGATACCATCCTTGAAGGAAATGGGAACATTTATCAACTTTACAGCCTCTACAACCTGTGACAGTCTTCCATATTTTTACATTTTTCTTCCCATTATAAATCATCTTAATTTTCATGTAAATGAGATTTCCAACTTTAGTGTTAGAGAGTTGATGTGCATAGAGTTCAGTAAATGCAGAAAAATTATTTCAAGAACTCACTTAAGTCATACAGCTTTTATTTTTTAGCCAGAAAGCTGTTGGTATCCTGAGTCTTTTCAAATAAGTGTTTGGATTTTTAGTTTGTTTTTTTTCTATTGTTGTTATTTTAATTCTTCCTGTCTTCCACTGTAAACATTTCTGTTTATCAAACACAACATTTATATATCTTATGTGTAGGTATATTGTTTGTATAAATCAAATAAGGAAGATTTTATTTAAACAACACTTCCATAGATGAAGGCACTGATCTCTATATTGTTAGAGACATGGTGGTGGAAGTGCTGGGACTTAGACCTAGCAGTAGGACCTGACGAGGTCAGACCTTCAGTTTGGAAAGAACTCGTCTTCAGGATTCTTCCATGCTTAAGTGTGTGTGTGTATGCATATGTGTGTCTTAGCAGCCAACAGAATGGGCCAGTATATACCACAGTATGCTTGTTTTCAGGCAAGAGTAGCAGGACAATTAGGTTTGCTGTTGAGACTTCTGCACTTCAGTTTCACCCCCTCTTGGTGTGTGCTGGGGTGTGTGGGTGTGTGTGTGTAGGGATGGGTGATAATAATTCATTCAACTTATTATGAGATAGCTATATTAATACAGTGCCATAACTGTCATTTAAAACACTATACTCACCACCATTCATAAATGGTGGTGCAGTTGTTCATAGCTATTTTTGTATCAATTATGCAACTACACAGAGATCTTTGAAAATTTGGTAAAGTACTCTGGAGTTTTGCTTCCCTCTAAAATCTGTCTTTGTTATATGACCCCCTTTGCCTCTATAACTATTTTTCTTATCTGATCATCCTGTTTGCTGCTGGCTGATAGACTTTCAAGAGAATGAATGATGCTTTAATTCTGACTCTGGGCCTAATCCTTGTGTTGAGAATGGAAAATCCAATTTAAGGTAAAGGCAGCTTTGTTTAATATAGGTGTAACTGCACAAAAAGCTGGAACGTAAGTTTTGGAAGAATTTGTGCAATCCTTAGGAGTTACCTGTAGTTATGAATTCGTGTAACACCTGGCCTGGACACCAGTCTATCAGGCACATGGGAATGATTCTTTGGAGCCCAGATGTCTTCAATGAAGGATCTGTCAAAATAGGATGAACTTTCAACTGAAAAAATCTGCAAATGAAAGCTACAAAACAATACTTACTGCACTTGTTGATAACATGCAAGATCAGAGATTTTAACTCAAGTTATTAGGAACTGCAGCATGTTGGTGTATATGCATAATTCTTCTCTGCTCTGTGCAGATACACTTCCTTACTTTACACTGACAGGTAGTGCTGAGATTTTTTTAAAATCTATTACCACTTTTGGAGTGATTTAAAAGAAAAAAGCTTTATTGTTGTAAAAGTCAATCTGGTTTTTTACTTTCAGTTATATTTTTATGCCTATGAGTCTGGACAAAATGTTAAATTATGCATTTTATTTGAAACCAATGTTCAGATAAATCTATCAAATATATAGGATGTGGTCACTGAGAGAAACATTTATCAGTATAACTGAGTTACAAAGTAAAAGTAAATATCCTTTCTGGGTATACAGTAGTCGACTTGAGGATGGTGTGTGTGTGTGTGTGTGTCTGGTTGAGTGCAGGCTGCATTTATTTGCTTGTGCACAAGTGCATGTTTTACTGCACTGGGCTGTTCCAGAGTTCCCAAGTGCTATATAGCAACAGAAGCTCATGTGTTAACTTGAGCCAAGGCAGGCCTGCAGGAACCTCCCCTTTATGTGCTAGTATGGGTATAGATGTAATATTTGGAAGTAAGTTTAGAGTTCCTTATACAATTTGTTTGTCTGAATCACTGTCAATGAATTACATGTCTGTGTGTCAGTCATTTACTCTCTGAAGTTAATAATTCATGAATATCATTTCATGACAGCAATAAGGCATTCCAGGTAGGAAACTTCAGGGTTACAACTGCACTTGGGTGGATGAAGTCGCACAGCTTTCAGCTTCATGCCTTAGACTGCCATGCCAAGATGCAGTATTTAACTGTCCTTGACTGCCTGCTGTGTTTTACTGCGGTCCTGTATGTATCTGTTACCATACAGAGCATAGTTTGAATGCCAACATGTAGAGCACACATATTAACAAAACCACAAACGAGGCCATCCATACATCTAAACAAAACTATCCTGCAGCACGTTGGCCTTTATACATGTTTAAATGAATGTGTTGTTTTATTTGAACTGTGACATAGTTGTTATTAGTTTTGTCATAGTTTTTAATATGTATTCTTAATACTTCAATTGATTCTACTTTAGGAGAATCATTTAAAAATTTTACCTTGCTTTTTATATTAGAGAAAATTGTATTGCAGCACCATTGGCACAGCAGCCTTAAGTAACAGAAGGAGCCTTTTATGTGGGAGAACATTGCCGTTGTTCCTGTAAAAAGGCATCATTAAAATGAGTGACTGAAATAAGCAAATCTTATAAAGAAAGTGAATGAATTTCTTATCCAGCTAAGGACTAGCAAAAATATTGTCTAATCTCAAGCTTCTGTGAAACAAACAATAAATTCCCTCAGATATGCAATGATATCCTTTAGAAGGACAACAATAGGGCATAATTACATCAGATTTGTACACACAACTCTAGCTTGGTTTTCAACCAGGTCACAGGTTTAACTCCCTGAAAGGGCTGAGGGAAAGTTTTGCAAATGTTGATCTGCTTTGCTGTAGATGTTGCAATTCAGTTGAAACATGTGCCTTGCAAGCTTTTATTAAACAAACAAAAACCTCAATTTGTGTTTCTTTTTGTGATATTTTTTTAATTCCTGTCCCTCTGATTTCTAGGGCTTCCCTTGTGTCTTAATATGCCAGCCTCTGAGGGTGCCTGTGTAGTAAGTGGTACAGCTGGGATGTGTGCCAGCTGCTCACTGGGAAGAATGAGAATTTGCATAGCAATTTGTGTGGCTATTTTGCTGGCCTATTTCCTCCTTTGCGTTTCCAATTTCTGGTATGCTTGATCTTAGTAAATGCAAAAAAATTACCTTGAAAGAATAAATTGGTATAGTATTTTCAGGCACTCCCCCTTAGACTCGTGAATCAAAGTTTAATCAAGCCATGGCTAAACTAGCACGTACAGTTTTGTCTTAATCTTTAAAAAATGCTCTTTCACTTCCTGAATTACGAACTGAGTTGATAGATTTGACAGGAGATGTTTGCGATTAAGGAAAGGCATTTCTGAACATAAACTTCTATTCATATTGTTTAAAAAGACACTGGTTTTATTTCTTCCAAAGTAAATGGAAATACAATTTAATACAGTACAATCTTAAATAAAACTTCCATGGTAGGGGAAGTGGAGAGAATAAGGAGAAGATGCACAAATGTGGAAGAAAGAGGCCCAAAAGGTTTAAGAGGCATTGAAATTTCTTCAAACGATTTGCTCTGGTGGCATTACTGTTTACTGTAAAATAAAGGTTAGGGACCAGGTCTTGTTCTTACCACCTTATTTTCACCAAGTCACCTGCAAATGTCCAAATCTTGTGACCTTTCATGAACTTTCCCATGCAATTCACATGAAAAAGAGCTATGAGATCAGATTGTAGGGGTTATAAGGTGGCACTGAAATACTTCTTAATGATGGCTGTTGACTTCATATAACTTGTCCTTCAACCAAAACTCCAACAGGAGAAAGTGTAGGCTGTGCGTGTGAATGCGAGGGGGTGTGTGCACACATGATGGGTTTGCATTTAGAGGTTTCTGTTTTACTATTGTGTTTTGGAGATGAAACTTCTCTTAAGTCTCCTAAATACTGATGGGCAGGTGGACTCTGGAGTACTATGGTGTTCAAGATGAAAGAAAATCTGAGTTTATTCCAACACAAGCAATGTTTCATATGAAATAATGACATAAATCTGTATAATCATGCCTTTAGTACTCTTTTTAAAATCTAACTTTAGGGGGAGAAAAAAGGTGGGAATTCTAAGACATGCAGTGTGCATGTTATTTTAATAATTTTCTTCATCACTAAAGCTAAAAAAAATCACCATTATGTTGCTGCACTCCAACTATGCCAAATGCAGAGCTAGCAATTTCTAAAGGTCTTCCGAGTTGTCTTGTACCTCAGTGGTATGTTTAAATGTATAATTAATCTGGCATTATGAATGGTTTTCATTTCAGTGCAGTTAGATGTATCTAGTTCTGCCTTTCAATGATGTTTAAGGTTACCTATTTATATGATGGGACAATAGGTGGGTGTTTAATGCCTTTCAAAGTTTCGAACTTTGTTACTTCAGTAATGCAGAGTTTTTGGTGGTGCTTTACTTGTTAACAGTGACTTAGCAGCAGTGTGTATGGCATATGGACTTACCTATGTGCAGCTATTGAATAACAAATATAAGGAGTCCAATTCTTTTATCCTGTTTGTTGTCTTGGACAGTTTTTTACTGAAATAATGTATACACAGTAAGTATTTTTCTCTTGTAACAAATTTTTTTTCTGTGGAAAAAAAAAAAGAAATAAAAGCCAAGTATAGAAAGTATGGATTGTTTGGGACACAAACCATTTTATGCTTTCTTTTGAAAAGTCAAGGGAAGGGTGTGCAGCATAGCTCAAATGTCTGTCTTGATGGGCAGTGTAAATAGTCTCACAGCTCTTGAGGATTAGCAGACTGCTCAGACTGGATACACATGTCGTGCTGACCGTGACTACCTGTTGAGGCATCTTGGTGAGGATGAGCAGCGAAATATGAGGTGCTTCATATGGAATTATTGAACTCTGACTTTCTCTCTAAAGATCTTCCTACAGCAACGATGTCACTTGGAAATAAATTGCTATGCAGCGTCAAATGCTTACTGATTTAATTGTTTTTAATCAACTAATGTATCTGTCTTGAATTTTTACAGATCACGATTACATATTTTGGAGCCCTCTATAATTTTTTAAGATATTATTAGTAGGAGTGAAATCTTTGAATGCAGATTCCTTTGTAATAATTTAGCATATAATATGAAAATCTTGATATTCTTTTAGTTAAATTATTAAGATGGTAGAAATATCTTATGAAGTGCTTCTCCAAAAACTGATCATTTAGCACCTGAAAAAAAATATACATATTTACATCTTTATAGTGGTTCTGCATTTGAACATTCATCAGACTGCTTTCTTTAAACTAGTCAGGAAATGAGCTGATGTTGAAGTATTCAGGTTTATCCATTCAAGCAGCCAGGCTTCGTGGTTGCTTAGCTGAAAGGGGAATGGAGCTTCCCAGTAACATGAAATACATTCTGGCATTTGTGTACTCTTCCACGTCTTCATGCAAAACTGAGGCTCTTGGTCCCAGATTTTCCCATTTTTGCTGTCACCCGACTATCATATTTCAATCCCTCTATGCTTTCAGGTTGCTTAGGTAACAAATGTGATCAGCATTTTTTCGTAGTGATGAGATGCATCTTGTTATGAATTAAATTCCATATATAGAATATACAAATGTAAAGCAAACCTGAGTATTACAGAACTATTCAGTAGGTTATAACACACTGTCAGTATATACGTTGACTTCCAGAATTCTGAACAGTTTTCTAATGCCTTGGAATTTCTTCCTGCTTCAAAGTTACAACTGTAGTGTCTTCCATCAAGCGTGGTCTGCCTGGAATAGTTGCTGGTTGCTGGAAAGAGCACCTGTGGTTTCCATGGCTGATCTTAATTCACCTCCAAGCAATAATACAAAATCACTGCAGCAGAAGTGATTAAACTGTTCATGCAGTTTTAGAAAGGTACATTAAAATTTTCTGCTTTTCATTTCATCATGAAAACTTATTTCTGAAACACACTAACTGTCATTTGCATCTATTTCAGTGTCTTTAGCACATGGATAAATGCTGCTGCTGCTTTTTTTCTTTATATTTTTTCCTGTCCTCCAAAGTTGGCCCATTTTATGACAATCTGAGTTGTAGTCTGAACTGCTGGTCACATTCTAGGGACTTGTCCCAGCTGGAAGGAAGGGCCAGAGAAACCCTGCTGGGCTTCCTGATAGTTTGGCCTCAGAACAGCAGTTCTTAGATTTAGTGGTTGCATTTCACTGTTCTCAGTTCACTAGATCGGGTTTGATAGAGAAAAATCCTAAAACTAAATTTCATTATGATTCTTTAGTAATAGAAGCTGACTGTCCTGAAGATATCTAAGGAGCTTATTTTAAATAATAATATGTATTTACTTCTTCTCTGTATTGTTTTTTATCTAAGCCAAGAGCCATCTCTCAGACTACCTCTTCCATTAACACTCTATCAGTCTCTCTGTGGATTCTGCTTCAGTTTTACAGGAACAGTCCTTTGGAAAATATGGCTACACTCGTGTGTTTGTATCTCTTTAAATTATAGGGTAAGATCTGTGTCCGCAAATATATTTACATTTGTTATGTCATAGCACAGGTTTTGTGTGAGTGGGTGTTGAAAATGATACAGTTGTGCTAGTGAGTATCCACAGTGGCAAGGTTGTTCCTGGTTCTGCTCTGGAACTTAAAACATAGTTCTGGCAACAGGAGTGAGTGACATGCAGCAGAAGCCTGAATCTCCATCACCAAAATGCTGTGTTAACATATTAACAATATATGGGTTCATGGGTGGGAGGGAAGACTGGGGAAAAAAATCCAGCTTATATCTTCACAGGCTGTAGGCAAAACTAGATGTTTCTAAATGCTTGAATATAAGAGAATAGACAGGGTAGTGTATCCTGTAATGTAGGATAAAAATAGGCACTTGATTTGAGAGGATTTAATTTGCTTCTTGAAAGTTTGTGTAAGGATGCAATACACTTCAGAAGTGGGAATGCTGCACAGTGTCTCCATACTGATCTAAGCTTGCCCTAAAGTGAATGCTTGTTTGCATGGTCTAGCTGGCTCATTAAGTGTGGTAAGTTAATGAGCTTTCTAGTGCCTTTGTGAAAGAAGGAATTATGGCACAAAGAGCACTCAAAGCTTGCTACAGCACAATCACCATGGATGGATCTTCATGGTTCCTTTCCTGTGTTACTGGTAAACCTATTACATAACCCTATTTGGTTTTACTTTTTGCCTTCCCAGTCCGAGACCTCACAACATTTTAGAAACTATCATCCCTTCACCTTGCTGCAGTAAAAGTAAAGGCCAACAGCTTGTAATAATGGGATGTGACCTCGCAACAATTGCCTCTCCTTACACTGGTGATTCCCAGAGCAGCGGAGGTGCAGATCTAGCAGTTGGTTGTCACCTTTGACTGTTGCCCGTAATATTTGACTAAAGCTGAGTGAAATGGGTTCCGGCTTTCTTGAGCAGAGCTTCACTTTCAGCCTAGATATGTCATCACTGAAGTTACAATACAGCTGGCAACAAACGTCCCTGCCTTCCTAACAGCCTTCTAGTAAACCTAGCAAATCTGTGTTCAAAACAGGAAGAGGGAGTATTTCTGATGGAACAACACTAACATGGTTTGAGCAGCTGGATGCGACGGCTGGGCAAAAGGCTTTTAACATCACTGTGTGAAAGGAGATACAATTGATCTTGTTTATTAGCAGGAAGATGGTTTGATGAGTAGTGGGGAGCAATTGACATTGCAGTGGTCTGGCTTGGATTCATGCTTCCATTGATCACAGATTAACCAGTGCAATGATTCCCATGCCCAGATTTTTATGCACATTTAGGGAGACTGATGCATTTGCTTGCTGTGTTTTGAAAGGACCATTTTAGTGTTGCTCTCAACAACTCTCAACTAGAGTGTGTTTGGCACACACTATTTTTGTGCCAAAAATATTTTGCCCAAAGACTGACATGTTAAAAGTGATAATTGCTGGTGGTGTTCATATTCTGCCAAAATTGCATCTTTCCTGAATGAGCAGCAACCTAAATGTGCACTTCCAAGGGGCCACACTTCCAAGACAAGCCCAGTTTACATCAGAGAAACACTTCTGCCGGGTCACAACTATTCTTCGATGATGCAAGTATCCCAAGACCCACCATCTCTTATGCAATAGTGGTTTGTCCTCTATTTCTCCTACTAGTCCCACCTGTAGTTTGGCTGGGTTTTTTTACACACAGGCTCAGGAGAGCAGGACGTCACCCGTGTTCCCCAAAGCTCCCCGCCTTCAGAAGCACAGGTCCTTACCCTGTGCCCGCTCTCCTTGAGGAGGAGCGGGAGGGAGCAGCTGGATGCACGCAGGGGTTTGACCCCGGCTGAATGCCCGGCATCCCCCCAAAGCTGCTCTAACACTCCCCTTCGCAACGGGACAAGGAAGAGAAAATAGAAGGTTCACGAGCTGAGACAAAGGCAGGGAGAGATCGCCCACCGATACCGTCGCGGGTCATGTGGAATGGGGGACGAGGAGGGCTTTGCCCGGTAGCGTTGTAGGTTCTGCCACGGGCGGGCGGCCCCCTCGCCCAGACGGGGCGGGCTCGTTCCGTCCCCGCCCATGGCCGTGGCTGGCGGCGGGGCGGGCCGGGCCGGGTGGCTGTGCCGGGCTGTCCGTGCGGGGGCTGCGAGCGGCGGGAGCGGCTCGGCGGGTGCTGCCTGCGCTGGGCTGTGCGGGATGGGCTGCGCGCTGCTCCCGCTCCTGCTGCTGCTGCCGCTGCCGCTGCTCGGCGGGGCGGCGGGGCCGGGCGGCGGGGGCTGCCCCCGCCTGCTCCGCTTCTCCGGGCAGGTGCCCGAGAACAGCCCGGCGGGGACGCCGGTGCGGGGCTTGCGGGTGCCGCTGCGGAGGCTGCTGGGCCCCGGGGAACCGGCCGGGCAGTGGGCGCTGGAAGGCGACGGCGCCTCCCGGTTCTCCGTGCAGCGGTGGCCGGGCGGCGGGCGGGGGCTGCTGCTGCTCCGCACGGCTGAGCGCCTGGACCGGGAGGCGCAGCCCGAGTACGGGCTCCGGCTGCGGCGGCGGCGGGCGGGACGGTCCCCCCGGGAGGCGCTGCTGCGGGTCCGGGTGCTGGACCGCAATGACCACCGGCCGCGGCTGCCGCCGGCGCGGCCGCTGGAGGTGGACGAGCTGGCCCCGCTGGGCACGGAGGTGGCCCGGCTCCGCGCCTCGGACGGCGACGAGGGCGCCAACGCGCGGCTCACCTACCGGCCCTGGCCGCCGGGCGCCGGCAGCCGCCGGCTCTTCGTGGTGCCCCGCAGCGGGCAGGTGCTCACCGTGGGCTCGCTGCTGGGGCTGCGCCGCCTCCGGCTCTGCGTGGCCGCGCTGGACCACGGGCGGCCGCGGGCGCTGCGCAGCCCCGCGCGGTGCCTGCGCCTGTCGGTGCGCGGCCGGGGCGCGGCGCGGCGCAGGGGGCCCCGCTCGCTGCTGCTGCAGCCGCCCGGCCCCGGCGCCCGGCGGTACACGGCCCGCCTGCCCCGCGGGGCACGCGTGGGCGACGCCGTGTTCACCGTGCCGCGGAGCCGCGACCGGGCGGCGGGAGGCTGGTTCGAGCTGGCCTCGCCCGCGGCCACCCCCGTGGCCGTCGACAGGACGTCGGGGCGGCTCTACCTGCGGCGGGAGCTGAGAGCGGGCGGCCGGGCCGAGGTGCTGGTCAAGGTGCACCGCGGCGGCGGAGGAGGTAGAAGGACGGGACGGGGCGGGACTGGACGGGCGGCGGGGAGGGGGTCGGTTCTCGGCGCGGCGCTGGCCCGGGTGGGTCGGGATGGGTGGGGATGAAGGGTCGCCCCGAAGGAGGGGGATGCTGATCAGGCACGGCCGTGCCGGGCACTTGTCGGTCGAGGAGGTGCGGCCGCGGTGCTGCTGCCCTCCGTGGGGCGCGGGGAGCCGCGGGCGGCTGCGGGAACTGCCCCCCGGGCTCGGGGGCGGTGTGGGAATATGCGGCTCTTTCTCGGTACATCCCGCAGAGCTTTTGCGTCCTGCCTTTGAAGGAGCAGCTGAAAACGTAGGGAATGGTGTTTTGGTTAGATTGTCTTATAAGGAATTCTTGTCACAGCAGGTTCACTTCTGCAGGACCAGAGTTGTCTGCTCAGGGTTAACAAGCAGTTAAAGCCTGTTTGAAAAAGAGGGCACTCTACGACACACAGCTTACCTATTGTGGGGGTAGTTAGCAGAGAGCCTATTCTGCTGCTGTGGTCTTCAGTGACCTGGGAAGGGAGAGGTGAGGCTGCCCTGGGTGTGGGCACTTACAGACCTGCAGCTGCAGCCCAGTGCACGGGATGATCCCGCTGCGCCTGGTTGCTGAATCGCACCAAATGATGCTCGGAGTCAGCTTTCAGCTCTGGCAGAGCAGTGCATGGGAGGGGAAAGGAGTCGTTGCAAAATAGATGTCATTAAACTTAGGACAAGCGAAAAATAAAAATTACCTGAATCTGGAATCCTAGGAGTTGGTGCAGATAACTAAATGGATATATCGTTATACCACTGTGCAAGTCTGTACATCACCAGCTCATATACTGTCTATGGTTTTCCCAAAACAGCAAAGGGAATGGCTAGACTTGATAAACTGTGTTAAGCTTGAAGTGTGTTATGGCTGCATGAGGCATCCTTTGCGTGTGTCACTTTCCTCTTATTCAGAGTAAATTTTATAGTGTGTTTGTAGCTGTAGCTCAGGTCTCTGGTAACATT
This sequence comes from Margarornis squamiger, assembly GCA_035222235.1. Taxonomy (NCBI): domain Eukaryota; kingdom Metazoa; phylum Chordata; class Aves; order Passeriformes; family Furnariidae; genus Margarornis; species Margarornis squamiger. Next base: position 127,704,118 of record JAWWTY010000077.1, read on the forward strand.
ACTGGTTATCATTTACTTGGGGTTTGTTTTGTATTATTTGCTTGTCTGTTTTCTTAGATGTTTGCAACTTTACTATAGAGGGAATATTTATCATTTTCTATAAACAGATTTTACAGCCTAATGCTCAGGAAATGTGAAACATAGAGCTGGGAGGAAAACAAACATGTTGAAGCGTGCTGAGGACTGTGACCTTTACCATCGTGTGCTTTGTGCAGTCTGAGAATCCTGAAGCCACCTGCCTGAGAAACTTACTCTTGCAGGAACAGGATGTGTTGTGCAAGTGACAAACATTTAACATTAGAAAAACTCTGCACAGTATTTCTAGATAGTAGCTTCAAACAAATCACCCAATATTTAAAGGAGAACTCATTCAAGTTAGAGTTGGAAAGGGGACATGTAGGTTGATCATCTTGCTTATTTGTAATGAAAGCAAATAACCTTGTGAGCAATGTTCAACAAATGATTAATTGTGTTGTCCTCTCCAATCTGGTGGTGTACAGCATGTTTTTACCACTGTCTGTGCACTGATAATGTATTGACAAGAGATGAGCCTCAGGGAGAAAGGAATTCGATGATCAAGTGGGACAAGGTCATTTAGACACTCCTTTAAGCTACTTTAAAAATCAAAACTATCTCATAACTTTGTACAGTAACAAACTTGGGATCTTTTTCTGACTGCTTATTTTACAGAAATATGATGAAAAGGTGAGAGGATTTGAGCATCCATTTTTTTATCTGAAGAAACCTGGTGAACTATCAGGTCAAACAGAATTAACTTTAGTCTGCTCCTCATTTCTCCTCATGCCTCTTACTAAATGTAATTAACAGCGAATCGCATAGTAATCAATATTATGGAACATGTCCCAAACTTTTAATCGTCTCTTTAATTGAAAAACAAAGCTGTTGGACCCTTACTAATTGTCATCTCTTATGTAAGTCATGAATGCACTTAGGCGTTTCAGAGTTGCTCCTTCTCCAGGCACGCATGTCTTGGGGTTTTGGATGTGGTTTTTTGTTTGGGTTTGTTGGGGGTTTTTTTTGTTGTTCTGTTTTTTGGGTTTTTTTAAAAGAAAAGCAAAGCTTTTTTGGCACTTCTTAATAACAAACCAGGAGGTCTGATAGTATCGTAGAGCACTGTTTCTTGCAACTGTAGTCCTAGGAAGACAGGGTGGTATTCACGTGCATAGTTGAAATACTGAAATAAATTGAAGATAGACTACAATAGCCTTCTGAATCTCCCCTGTTGCTCAGTAGCGCTCATAGCAGTGATAGGAGGGGGCTACCATCTGCTTTGTGAGGACACTGTAGCAGGCACTGTGAAAACACAATTCTTCTGCCATTGAATATACTTAGTACAAAGACTGTGCATCAGAAAGAGGTTTGCACAACTTTTGTGGCTTGTCTTTCTTACCTACGCAAAGCAGTTTGCATCTTCTGTAGGAATCTGGCAGCATGTCCTCTCTTTCTGTCTCTCAAAGCCTTGCTGTTCTGGGCTCTGCGTGGTTGTAGTTATGGATCGGACCTGGAGTTCAGACAAGACTCTTATACAAAGATATGAGCTGCAGACCCACCATTTCTCATCCAGCTTTTCTTTTGGGATGTTTCACATCCTGGAAACACTGACTGCACTCTCAGAACAGCACGTAGCCTGAGCATGGAAAGGCTGGGCATGGTGGGGAAGGGTTGAAAGGGCTGAAGCTCCCTTTCTCTTCCAAGTCTGCCTCTGTTCATGCACACCTACAAGTACCTACATAGGTTCTCATACTTGTTACTGACCTACACAGGGTGTAAAAAAAAACAAAAACAAAAAACCCCAAAAAACATGGCAAGACAAGTATCTTCCCCTCCCATATGCCTGTGGTGTCTGAAGGTTAAAGGATTGAGGCTAGCAACCCTCTAACTCTGGGATGCCTCAAGACATCAAACTGATGGCACAGCAGGTAGTTTATGATTGAAATGAATAAAACATCTGCAAGGCTGTTCAGTACTTTCTTGTTTTGGAAGTTAGATGGATATCTTATCCCCTGTTCTCTTTCAGGTGAGATAACAACTATTTATTACTGTAACTGAATTCCAAGGAGATAGATCTTAAATCAGACTGAGAAGGCTGTAGTGAAATGCAATTCCTTCAGTGTCTTATGATAGAATATGATCAGTGTTGAACCCTTATGACTCACTGGATGCAAACTACATTTTAAAAAGACATCTGTCAAATCTTAACATTCCTGAAAATACTATCTGGACTGCACATGGAAAGATTATGTGGTTTGAGTCCCTTGCACTTTCTTAAGAAATTTCTACCAGGATGCCTACTGGGAAGGAAGACCTTTCAACCCACATAATACAGATGCTGTAAAAGCTAATGAGCAGTTCATACATGTTGCTGGCCATGATTTCAAATCAAGACATAGCTTAGGTTTTGTGGCTGTCTTTTTTTGGTTGGTTGGTTGGTTTCTTAACAGAGCCAGAAACGGCCTATTTTTTTCCTGGCACTCCCTGACATTTTTAGAACAAAATAAATCTGACTTCAGAAACAGAAATCTGGCCTGATCAGCTATAGAGGCCATACTATATGATGCTGGTTTTGTGGGGGAACTGTGTGTGTTCCGTCCTGGTATCAGACTGATCAAAACCATCTGTGGATACCATTGGTGTGCTTCCAAATTCAGGTATCAACAGAGAAAAAACTTGCTTCACTTAAATTGTGAAACCATTTTAAGGGCCAGGGATCATTAGACAAAAGAGCAAGCTCCAGGATGAAGGTTATTGTTTTACCCTGCCTGTACCTATCTTTGGAAGAATCTTGCTATAACAAAATTGATGTAAACATATATAATGATCCAGAGACAATAAATAAGTGGTAAAAATGTCGGATAAAGTCAGACATTTTGAGAAAGCAACAAAAAGCTTAGAAACTGAAGAGGTAAATGTAAAGTTTATGTTACATGTATTCTTAGTAAGGTACATAAGCTATTAAAATGAATGAGAAAACCTTTATCATAATAAGTTAAAAGGAAAAGCAATGGGAGACTTTCAAAATAGAACATTCAACACTTTATTCTTAAGATTAGTGTATTAAATCCTTTTATACGGCCTATGATTCAATATTTCTGAGTTTTCATTACACTACAACAGCAGGAAGGCATTTAAAAATCTGCTTTAGACCCTGATCAAAGCTGCACCATTGCCAGAAATACCCCTGCGTGCTCTGGGTGTTGTCTCGTGCTCCAAGAACGCTGTGCAGTGCGTGGCAGTGTTTCATTTTCTTGTACTATCAGGAGCCAGCTGACCCCCAGCTGCCTTTTCCCACCCACATTACACACAGGATGCCCAAAATTCATGCTTATCATGAACAGACTCTCTGTTCATATTAGCATCCCTAGGCAGATGTGCACATAGCCTTCTCTTCTGGGAGTATGACTGAAGTGGAATTGAACTTGCTTCCTTCTGCTCATGCATCTCTGATAGGCTTTGAAAGCTTTGTCCTCACCAGAGAGGGGCAGTGGCTTCACAGCAGGTGTTTTGTTTCCTTGCTAAAGCAGTAGGACCCTGGCCAGTGCAAAACTCAACAGTGCTGGAGTTTCGGCCTGAGCAGCAAGGTTGGCATGATAGTGAAAACTGCCCAAATTTAAGAAAAAATCCTTTACTGCGTGAAGCCTCAGCAAGCAACTTTTTATTTTAAAAACATTTGAACAAACCTCAAGGAGTAGAAACTTAATTATGTCAAAGGGCAACACTGATAAATGCCCATAGTTTTTCCACAGACATGCTGGTGATGGAAGTGAGGTGATTCCTAATCACTGGAGCAATCAGATTTTGCTACAACCTCTCAGGAATAAGATTCTTTTATGTCCCACACAAACTACTTTAAACTTAGTAAGTGCCACTTTAATGAGGAAGAGCAGGTGTTGTGTTGGGTGAGATGACAGGAAGACAGAGGCAGCAATTAGGAGCTTGTCCAGTCATAGTCTCCTCAAAAGATTTGGTTTCTTAAATGATGCTGCCCTTATAAAAATGTTTAGGACTGTTTTGTGACTATACATTTTGTGCCTTTTTTTTTTTTTAGTAGAAAAGAGACCTTGCAGATATTTTCCCTTCAGTGATATAAGTATAGCCTTGTATCTTTTACTGGAGTGTTCTATAGCACACAACTGCCAATTTCGTCTCATTTCATCTATCTACTGAAATGCTGACTAAAAAGTAGAAGGTAGAAGTTGTGGGGAATGAAAACAAATAAAAAAAAAAATCCCTCTCCTTTGTATCAAAAGTAAAAGCTGAATGATCTGCAAAGAGTAGCAATTTTTCAATGCCACAGCTGTAGCTGTGTCTTACTCACTTTCCTTCTTTAAAAAACATAAAAAATTCCCCAAAAGCCCTCTGTGCTGCTGCCTCCTCAGCTATTCTTACTACATCAGCGTGGTCTGACTTTGTCACCAACTGGTGCGCCTGCAAATGATTATGTGTTGTATAGTATTTAATAACATTTTTAATGGGGATTGCTGGGCTGTTAACATGGTAAACAGTAATAAAAAACTTGTTTTATGAAAGATCCTGCTATATGGAATCTTTTGAGATCCTGTGAATAGTTGTACTTCCCACCTTCTCTGCAGTGATGTGTTTCTAGTTCTTCTGCTGGGGTAGTAACAGGCAGCTGTTGGCAGATACAATAAATGTAAGGGTTGAGGCAGAGGTGCTATGTCTGTAATCACAGGTCTGAGAGTGCTTCAGAGCTCTCCTCTGGAAACAAACAACAAAATTAAAACAGATTTTAAAAACTAGAGGATGGCACCACAGTCAGGTTTTAAAGGCTCAGGCAGGATGATGTGGCAGCAGTAAAGACACAATGGATTTTGAAGTCCTGTTCCCTGTCTCTGCCTGAAGCTTTTCCTGTGATGTGCAGACATCTGCCTGTGGCCATGTCTTTGCTGCCCAGCAAATGCCATGGGTGTCTCAGACACTCAGAGGTACCCACTGTAGTTGTGCATTCACAGACAAAGTGAAAAGTTGACTGAAGATTTGTCTTTGCTATCCATGTGAGCAGTAGGACCTGCAATTGCCTTTTAGCTTGATAGTCCCACTGGATGAGTCTACAGGTAGTATTGAGAAAAGCAAAACCTTGCCTCCTAAAATTGGTGAGGTGGTACATGAGTAGAAAATGTGCCCAGGTGCTGGTGTATATTAAGAAATATGTCATGAAAATAATGCAAAGTGATCTCCGAAGGCTGCTCTGCCAAGCTTGTGGTTTGTGGTTGATGAAGGAGGGAAAATTGACACCCACTGTCATAGCTTTGGATGAGCAGTTGGTATAATCACATTGCCCAGGTGTACTGTGGCTGTGGGATCTTCATCCACAAGCTAATGGAGTTGTTTGTGGACTGCCAACAGGCCTATTGCCATAACTGTGATGGTAAGGGTATTGCCTTGCCTTCAAAATGCAGCATGTTCTACTTAGTCCAGCATGAGTCCAGTCAGTGCCACAGTGTGTTGTAAGAGGATATGATAGCCCTGAGCATTGTATTCAAACCTTAGGAGTATTTATGAGACACCAAATCTGTTAATTAATAGAAACATCACCTTCAGGAATCTCATCAGTGCTTGAGGTGGAGCTGACACATCATGTTCATGACAGAGTAGCCGTACTAAAGGTGTCCCCCATACAAAATTTTGAAGAGAGTTGGAGAAAAGAAACTCATAAAATTAAGCCTTAAATTTTGAAGGGAGGGCATGTGTGTTGTGAAGACTTTCCCTGTTGTGAGAGGTCCTTTGTGCCCTTGCACTTCTGCCAGTGAGGGTGACAGCATGTGCTGTGGCTGGGGCAGAGACGTGAGCATCATAGGTGTTGCTGACTGGACCACTCCTCAAGACCAAATAAAAGCTTTCTCTTTTCCTTTCCCTCAGTGAACACCTTTATTTACGATGTCCATCGTCTGGCCAGCTGCTAATGTTCAAGTTTGTAGGAATAAATTTGCCACCGGACTCAAAAGCTTGGACAGGAGAGAGGGGAATAGTGGACAGCATGACTGTGTAAATATCACTAAAAGTATCACTAAAATGCTAAAAAGCATTTTGAAGAGTGAGGATGAACTCTGGTTAAAGGTTAATTACTACCATAGGACATTTTGTTGTAAGTTTAAATATTCCTAAGTAGATTATTCCTATGTATACTGTCCCACAAAATCTGACTGAGAGAAGTTAAAAGGGCTTGAAAGACAAAAAAAATTAAAAAGTAAGTATAATTGGCTGTCTATAGCTTTTGAGGGGCATAAAAGCAGCCTCTCAGTGCCTAAGCCATCATGCCTCTGGTTTAAGTAACTTTTTGGGGGCTTCCACCCCTTTTCTAGCCCTGTTGACTTGCAGAGATGTCAACGATGGCAGCCAGAGGCCTTTTCTCTGCTCCCCAGAAGAGCAGGCAGTCTTGTCTCTCTCTCCTCTTCACTGGAACCTCTTCAAGGGGATAGGGCTGCTAGTGAAGGGAAGTATTCATCATTGCCCTGTGGCTTATCTTTAAATCATTCTGTGTTGTGGAGGGGGTGTGAAATGTAGTATCTTTAAACTCAAAGGATTGTGGTTTCCAATAAGCCTCGTATTTTCTCTTGCCTTCCTGCACAAATCCCCTTTGTTTTCCTTCCCTTGATCTTTCCTGAGGCTCCTCAGATCTGTCATATCTTTAGGAGACTGGAGCATGAGCTGCACATTTTAACCCCTGTTGACTGTAACATTAAACATTAAAACAAAAAATCCAGTTTCTTGTGGCAGGCAGGCAATCTGGTTTCTGCCACAGATCTTGGAAACAGGGGGTGGTGTGCTGGTTTAAAGGTAAACCAGCAGGAGAAATTAAGCCAACTGAAGAGAGATTACAAGTCAGAGTTAAAATTTACTAAAAAGATTACAATAAATATAATGATACAGAGAAAAACTTGTTTTAACCCACAAAAACCTGTGCTGAGCACCACGTCGCCCCCCTGAGTACAAAGTAAAAGGTAAGGAAAACCTGTTGGTGAGGATGATGGTTGCAGTCTTGCCAAGAGTGGCAAAGTCCTGTTGAGGTTCTGGTTCCTCTCTGGATCTGACAAGTGGTACCAGAAGTCCCAAAACCTGAAGACTATATATGTTCAGGTTCCAATGAGAACACCCAGTACCTCCCCCAGGGCGAGAAGTTTCACAATGGGTGATTTAACTCTGTGAGTCATGAGATATTTTTGGGATCTTTGATGGTCTAGGTCATTGCAGCTGCCTATCGTGCCAGTCCCTAATGGCCCATTAGCAGACATGACCCCTCAGGCTGGGTGTGAAGGTGCTGATGCCTCCCTGGAGGGGAGTTACCATGGCTGAGTCACTGGTGTGAAGACAAAAGATCACTCCCCTGTCTCACAGGGTTCTTTAACACCCAGCTTGCAGCCTGAGGGGCCAGGTGTGCCCTGGGCAGCTGCTGCAAATGATCCTTTATTAACAGTACATCAGAAATGGCATAGAGGGTGTAGAGTACACAGTTCTGGTTGCACCCACACAGTGATAAACCAGTCCCAGTTCCTGTAAGTAGGACAGGGTGGTTTCCCCTGTTTCACATTGAAGTGCACTGTTAATGCATCATGCTCTGGCTGCAGTGTTCCCTGCTGCCTCCGTACCTGCCCTGTCTGTGGGTGGCTCTGGAGCCTGAGGGCAACTTAAGCCTGAATACGTGAGTCCTTTTTTTTCCCTTTCTTTTTGCTTCTACCAAAACATGCTGATCTTTCTATACTCTTCAGTATACCTGATTATATTTTTAAAAAATATGCTCCCGTAATTTAGGAGAAAAACTGCAAATTTATAGCACAAGAATTAATAGAATTTCTAGAAGTAGTGATATTTTTGTGTCTATACAATCACAATTTTGTATGATATTTGAGAAAGAAGTTTATAAACTTAGTGCATCAGGTGTTTTCTGGCAATTACATTATTTTTAATTTGAGGAAATTTAGTGTTTCAGCCCTGAAGATGACAAGGGGTTTTTAGCATTATAGTAATCATTTATCAGGTGTAGATTTCCTGGTTATGGTTCAATAATGAGCCAAACTCCTGACATTTTGCCCCACCACTGAAGACTAGTGTTGTGGCCTGACAGCACAATGAGGGGCTTTGTAGGTATCCCACCCTGGTGTCCTGTTTCAAGCCTGGTACTTCAGAAACTTCTTCAAATACCATGATGTCTCTTTTAATTTCAAATTATTCATTTTGCCAGAGGGGATAGAAGCAAAACATAAACTACCATTTTTAATGCACATTTTTTACATCTCAACTTCACAACATTAGTCCCCTCAAACCCACATCAGTCAGTGCAGCTCTAATCCTCATTTCAGGAAAAGAAAATTACTTCTGTCATGTTTCTTCCTTCTGTTAAGGGAGGAAACTAAATGATTAGAGGAACAAAGAATTGATACAGGCTTGCAAGAATAGCCAGTTGCAGTTTCAAAACCTTTTCCACTTCTTTCTTTGCCTTTCATGCTCTTGTCTAAAGATGGTGCAGGTATATCTGTTTGATCTGCTGAAGTGTGTTTAGCCCTCAAAGGCAGAAACTTCAGAGTTCGTTGCTGCATGAATGGCCATGTGGTGAGTTCCCCGACTCTTGCACTTGCTATATTCTAACCTTTTTACTTTGGTTCCTTTTAGCTGGTGATTGGTTGATATCCCTTTTGTTAACATGCCTTTCTTAGATGTTAGCACAAGTTAAAGCTGAAGCCTTGGGGATACACCAGTCTCTCCAGGAAAATCAGCCCTCCTTAATATTCTTTTCTAGACTGATCATACCAAGACTCCAATGTGTGGTGCCAGGTGTTTTATCCTGTTGATAGCCTTGTTTCACAGGCTGTAGAGCCTGGTTTAATGATTATTTCCTTCCTTTCAGTGGATAATTCATATTGACAAAACGGGTGAGTGGCAACATCCCTGGGTGATGTTGCATTTTGATTTAATAGGATGCTGTGGTTGTGTGAGGAACAAAATAAAACATTATTGATTTCAGAGGCTTGATCTGTTACTGCCTTTGCAGTTATGACAGTCGAAAAAAACAATGCATTGCTGCGGGAAAATCCTACTTTATCAAAACTGGTTTTGTTTCACTGACTTGTTTCAAGTCAATGTGATAATTTTCCATAGCATTTTATTGTCAGGTATCTGTAACACCTTAAGATCCTCGAGTTTCTCACACCTGGTGTGTGTGCAAAGGGAGCTACCAGAACAGAACTGTCCATACTTGTAGTGCTGCTTCTGAACAGCTTTTTCTGCATGGTAGGGGAATATAGTACTGTTTGACTGACCTCCTGTTAGTCTCCAGACCATGTTCAACACTGCTTTTTTAGGGGTTTAGATTTGCTCCAAGTAAGATCTGCTCTATTTACCTATTGTTTCTCCCTTCTAAAATTAGAGCTCTGATCTGTGTGTGTATAACCCCGGCTGTTTTGTCAGCATGCTTGCAGGTTGCTTCAATTTAAATTTTGTTTACTTGCATGGAAAAAACAGCTTCAAGCCTGAAAATCTGAAATAAATGCTGAGGGCATGAAGGAGGGAGTCAGGTCTCAGCTGCAGAAAGACATTCCTCTCTGTTGCTGTACCACACCCCTCCAGGTTTGGCCTCATCCCGTGTTTTTCCTTTCATGTTAGGTGCTGGGTGTTTCTATAGTGGCATTTGCTCCTTCCCTCACTTCTTACCCTTAAGCAAACAGCAAAATAAAATACAAGGTCCAGATAATGTTTATGCTAGAAGTTCCCTCAAGCTGCAGGAGAATGACTGATGTGTGGAGATGTGTGCCTCAGAAATCAATGAGATACAGAAGTTGAAGGGCAGGGAGATTAATGTGTGATGGAGAGGATTTAACAGTCTTGCTGGTACTGTGCCCCTGCCGAGAGGCAGGCTTTGCAGCAACAGAGGGGTTGCTGACAGATATTTTCCTAGTCAGGTCTTAAGGATCTAAGTGATGGATGCTGTCTCACCTCCCCGGCCACTGTCAAGTGCTCTGTTATCATTACAATTAAAAACGTGGTGTGAAATCTCACCCACAACATCTAATGCCAATCTTTTCCTTGGGAATGAGAGTTTGTTACTTTTTGGTTTGTAGGTTAGGGAACAACTGACTGACTTCATACATCAGTCCTTCAGCATCTTACAGCACTGTTGGTGTGTCTATTATAGTCTCTGGAAAATCTCCAGGTCTTCCCACCTCTCTTGGCAGGCCGTGTCTTCTGGTTGTGCTCTTGGCTCTTCTCTGGACACTTGCCAGCTGGTCCACATCTTATCCATATCCCACAGCTTTAGTTCACGGGGTTACCCAGGGAGGTTTTGCAGTCTCCCTCCTTGGAGATACTCAAAAGCCATATGGACGTGGTCCTGAGCAGCCAGGTCTGGGTAGCCTGGCTTGAGCAGAGCAGGTGGAGCAGAGTGACCTCCAGAGGTACCATCCAACCTCACCCACCCCATGAGTCTGGGATCTGCAGCTTTGCCAAGTGTCACAAGGTGACAAGGTTCAGAGAGGACCAAATATGAGCCAGCAGTGTGCCCAGGTGGCCAAGCAGGGCAGTGCCATCCCGGCCTGTGTCAGCAATAGCACGGCCAGCAGGGCCAGGGCAGGGATTGTCCCCCTGTCCTCGGCACTGGTGGGGCCGCACCTCGAGCGCCGTGTCCATTCTGGGCCCCGCAGTTCAGGAGGGACATTGAGGGGCCGGAGCGGGTCCAGGGAAGGGCAGTGAGCCTGGTGAAGGGTCTGGAGCACAAGTCCTGTGAGAAGCAGCTGAGGGAGCTGGGGGTTTTTAGCCTGGAGAGAGGAGGCTCAGGGGAGACCTTATCACCCTCTAGAACTCCCTGGAAGGAGTTTGTAACAAGGAGGGGATCAGTCTCCTCTCAAGGAACCAGTGACAGGACAAGAGGAAATGGCCCCAAGTTGTGCCAGAGGAGGTTTAGATTGGATATTAGGAAAAAAATCTTCATGGAAAGGGTTGTCAAGTATTGGAACTGGCTGCCCAGGGAAGCGTTTGAGTCACCATCCATGGAGTTATCTAAAAGACATGCAGATGTGGCACTGAGGGAGGTGGTTTCATAGAATCACAGATTAATTAAGGTTGGAAAAGACCTTTAAAATCATCAAGTCCAACCGTCAATGCAGCACCACAACCATGTTCACCATTAAACCATCAAGTGCCATGTCCACATGCCACATCCACTTCTAGGGATGGTGACTTCCAGGCTTAGTTGTGCATTTGGCAGTACCAGGTTAATGTTTGGACTCAATGATCTTAGAGGTCTTTTCCAACCTAAACTCTTCTATGTTTCCAGTTAAATACATATTTGAGATAGAAAAGGTGAAATTTTTCTAAAAGTCCAGAAAATGATGGTTAATTTGAACAACACAAATATTCCCCCTAATATGGTGTGCTGAACTCAGGGAAATTTATTCCCTTGTCTCTCTTTTTTAAAACACAAAACTCTGTTTTAGGGCTGACTTTTCGTGGGTTTTACAGTTCTTACAGCAGGATTAGGACCTCCTTATTGATTGGTATTTAACAGTTGAATCACCTACATAAAGCAATATTAAGAAATAATCTGTAAAATTATAATTTTTGAAATCATTCTCTAGGTTTTGCTAAATGGGAAAAACACTTGACTAGATATTCATCTCTGCAGAAATTAGAACTGCCTGAATTAAGCCAATGAATGAACAAAAATATCTTTAAATGCTACATGCTTACAAATTTTCATTCTGTTACTTGGCTGTACCAAAAAGACACTGTCTGTAGCTGGCTTAATTAAGACATGTTTCTCAGCCCTGCCTCTCAGCTGTAGATAAAATACTGACTACTACAGCTTCTCTCATGAGCAACAGGGTCATGCTGTGGGTTGTGCCTTGTGTTACACAGCAATACAGAGAAAAAAAATTAACCAATGTTCCCATGTATGCAATGTTGGTACATTAGAAAACCAGAAACCATGTAATCTAAGAATTTCCTCTGGCTGAAGAAACCGTGTCCTAAATAATTTAAAATGTTTTTTAAAACCCTCAGGACTTCAATTAATTCTTTTCCTTCCTGAAAAATGATGACCTCTGGGAAATTTGTCCAACATGCATTTTTACTGCTCGTAAATGCAGGTCTTGTGTATCAGCACATGTCTCTGTTTGTGGGTAGTCTTTTATTTAGTATCAGATCCCCAAGCGCCACAATTGTTTGGAATTTCTGCCTTACTTTTTGCCTTTCATGCTGGTTTTGTCCGCATTCTCCTGCCTTCTGCCATCCTGTGTGAAATGGAGCCTTCCTGAGCGCAGAGATCAAGGGTTTCCTGTATTAGACATAAGTACACCCAGGTGGGTGTTTGTTTTGGTAGCAGAGTAGCTCTTAACAGACCAGCAACCTCAGTGCAGTTTGTGATCATATTTTATCAGGCAGAAGACATGTGTTTCTCATATGTAGTTTTCTACTCCCCCCTTTCTACATTTAGTTTCTTTTTTTATTCAAATTTGTTTTATATATTCAGTAATATATTTTGATTTGAAGTCAAATCCAAAAGCCACTTTTGGAACACAGATGTGCTTAGGAAAATTTCTTCAAGAAGCCCATATCTACCTTTAAGTATCATGTGAGTCCAAAAGGTTTGAACTTGGGTCTCCCTAGGGGTAAAAATACTTTGACTAAATTTCTCTGGGTTCTTTGCAGTGGAAAGATGCCTTCTTAGTTTGTTTACAGATACTAATGAATAAGGTCATAAAATTCCTGACTAAAGTCTGTGAACAAGCTGTCTAGAAATCCATGCATCTTTTGCAGACAATGACTGGTACCTCTGCCACGTGACACTCCTTGCCCCAGAGGATGAACTCCTGTCCTGGGGCATGTACCCATACCCCTACCTGGCTCGTGTGGATCCAGACGCACGCAAAGGCGCTCTCATCTACCAGCTTGTTGCACATCACAATAGCAATGAAAGCGCCAGTGCTGGGATAACTTACACACTCATTGCAGGTAGGTCTATTCTGGAAAAAAAAAAAAAAGGAAAAAAATTTGTTAAGTTGCAGATGTTTCTTAGCAAGTTCCCATTTTATAATTTCATTGATAGATTTTTCCCTTGGGGAATCCTTAAAGATACAGTAGGTACGGAAAGTAGAAGCTGGAAGTGCTTTAAGTAACAGTTACGTGAATGGGAATCTTTGTTGTTGCCATTTTCTTTGCTTTACTTGTATTTTAAATTGATTGCAGTCATATTGTTAGCTTACGGATCCATTTCTTATGTCTTCTTGTCTCTTTTACACTGCACTGGTCAACAGAACACAGGGTGACTGAAAGATAATGTGCATCTCTAGAGAGGAAAATAGAAGTGCATGCAAGGACATAGGCAAATGATTTGAGGACGGCTTACCTTAAAGTGGTGAAGATGCAAATGTTCTTGCTGTGGGGCGTTTCTCAGGTTTGTGCATGTATTGACAGGTGGTGAAGAGCGATTCCAAGTGGATAAGGATACTGGCATTATCATGACGACTGGCTTGCCTTTGACGTGGAACAAGGAGTATGTGGTTACCGTGGAAGCCTCTGATGAGTACGGCAACAAAAGCCCCTACGCCTCCGTTTCCATCTTGGCAGGCTCCCGACCTCCACAGTTCACTAACATGTCGTACAGTGTGTTTGTCCCTGAAAATACTCCAGCAGGAGAAAAGTAAGTTGTACTTTGTTAGGTGAGCTCCCTCCCTGCAATCTGAGAGGAGCTTCACAGAGCACAATAGAGTGAAACTCTTGTGGTTTTGCTTCTCAGGACTATACATATGTATTTGCCTATTACACTTTAACATTGTGTTTTCTAAAAGAAGTTATGTCTGGTCTGGTATTCCAGAATCTGCAGTGTGGCACATGGGACGTAGTCTGGGATGCTGAAATTATTTTAATGTGTTTGGGGTCCTAGCACATTGCATCATGAATTAGAACAGCCAAACCACTGGCTATGCGTCTTCTGGAGATATAAAAAAAATGCTTGAAAAATAGTCTTTTAATTAACTAGATTTGGAGTTGTTTGTGTCCCATTTGACTTGTATTTAAATTTTTAGAAAGACAAGTTGTTGCCAGACTCCTGAGATAACAGCACCAGTGTGAAGTGCAGATAGATAAAACTGAGTCTCCAAGGGGCTCTGCTGTTGCGTGAAGCCAATTTGCAGTGGGGAGCTGCTCCCAAGCTTGCTCTGGCTTTATTGTCACTGTTCAGCTGCTTGAGAGCAGAATGGGCTTTAAGGCTCCAAGTAGGAGGAAGAAGTGCCTTAGGGCTTTTATGGAGTAGAAAACCTCAAAATAAGCTAATGAAGTAGGAAAAATTGCTGGAGGTGTGCCACTTAACCCTTAAAAAAAGACTGAATAAGAATGAGGAAGGAAACTTTTCTCCTTCCCTGAAGCTTTTAGTGAGACAAGCTGAAAGTGTATTGTCATGCTGGTCAGTGGCTGGTGTGAGAGATGGAGCTTCAAAACATAAGTCACCACAGGGACGCAAACATTCCTTTGATGTCATGCCAAGGTGGACAGCAGGATCTGGAAAGTCCTTTGCTTCATGGGTTTCCCAGCCACCTCTGAAACTGTTCCTTTTCTGAATATACAGCTTCAAAGAAACTCAGTATAGTATGCAACTTAGTAGGCCACTTACCTCTGAAACTGAAGGTAAATCAGTGACTACTGTCGAGTATTTAGAGGGATACAATAGGAAAGAAAAAGATGTTTTAATGTTAGTGGGAATAGAAATGGCTTGTTATCCCAGCCCTACTATGTCAGTGGATAAGTTTGGTAAGAAAGCAAGTTTACGTTTTGGTGAGAGCACAGGGATTTCCAGTCTGAATGCAAAGCTGAGCCAAACATCAACAGAGAGTGAGCAAGACATGTTTCCTCATTCTCATCTTCCTCCTCTAGGTGCTCAGGAGACAGTTTTTATTGTGTGGAAGCAAAGAGTTATTCTCTCATTCTTTACAGAGTAGCAGTTGTTGAGGCTGTTTCTTTCCAGAGCCAGCCTCTTTCGTACACTCTGCTGACGAATCCCTCTGGGCTCTTCAGGGTGAGGCAAGAGAGTGGAGAGCTCAGCCTGACCCACCCCGTGGACTATGAAAGTGAACACCACCTCTATCATCTCTTACTGAAAGCCATGGAAGTTGAGAGCACTCTCAGCAGTGTGACTGAGGTATGTGAATCACTTCACAATCCTACCCACTGTCTTTGCAGTCTTTGTTACCCTGCTAGCAGGACCAGTTACACTGATGGATAGCCTAGGACACTTGTGGGGATGCTGGGGAGGGAGGAGGCCTTATAGTACAGGAAGAAAGCTGGGCTCTGACCTGGTTTCAGATCTAGGCTTAGCAAATATCTCTTATTCCTTTTTGGCTTTGCCTCCCATCTGCTTGGAAGAGAAGAAGAAAATACTTATCTGTGATACAGGAGCAGTGTGAGAAAGAGAGTATTGGAGGTGTAAGGATGGGACAGCAGCAAAAGTACTGATTGCCGTGGCAGTGTCCAGAATGAGGTGCCCATTTTCTGAAGTGTAGAAGCTAAAATCCCCTCTCAGCCTGTCCTCTTGTCTCAGGTCATGGTCCATATCACCGACGAAAATGACTGTTCTCCTGAATTCCAGCGCTCCATTTACAGCAGAGACAACGTTCCCGAAACCATTCCTGTTGGCACATCCCTACTACAAGGTGAGGACCATCCCATTACTTTTCATTTCATTCTTGCCACAGACCTGCTGGTTTGTTACATTTTCGTGTTCTTGCCATGAGGAAGTGCTCACTTCCACAGGCCCTACATTGGTAAGATGTGGATGGCAGCTTCCCTGGAGGCAGTAGGTGGCTTTTAGGTACCTTGGAAGTAGTAGAGTTGTGTCTTCATGTGAGGATCACCGTGCTGTGCCCAAGGAGGGATGCTGTGGTACCCAAGAGCAAGTAAGGCAGCTGATAGGCTGCTTAGTGGACTGCCATGGCTTGTTTCCTTTAAATGTTGTAGCTGTCTTTTAATTAATCTTGGTAATCTTTTTGTGTCCCAGAAACAGCTGCAACTAGTTTTGCTTTTCTTAATGTGTTAATAAACCCACTTTTTTTTAAAAATGGGCAGCTAGTTTTATCAAATAGGTATTAATGCTGTATAATTGACTTGCAAAGTCTTAGAGGAGAAATTTTAGGAAAGCCTGTGAACTTATATTTATGGTTGTGGCTTACCAGTCATCATTTTTTTGTGTTTCACATGGCTGTGTGTCACTTGCATATAAACCCTGAGTGCACAGATTACATTTTTAGAGGCTAGAATTGTATCCTACTGAAAGATTAGAGCTGTTGGAAATAATTTTTAGCCCCAAGTTTCAAACAGAACTTCAAGGTCAATTGAAATATCATGGCTGCACAAATAAGGAGTGAACTTGGGTGCTGTTGCAGCTCTTGTCTCAGTCTTCAAAGCACAACAGACAGGGAAAAAAAGCCCATTCTCCAGCCTGTTTTCCTGGTGTCACTTAAATGCCTTTAAAGATGTCTCAAGATCTGATTTAGTCTGACTTATTGTGATACATGGCACAGGTGTGTTCTGCCTAAAAAAGGGAGAACACTTACAGGCTAGCTGTCAGTATTCAGACTGAAAGTAGGGGCAGGTACTGGGGTAGTAACGGGGACGCAGGCTGAGACCTTGGGTGTTATGAACTGTGCAAAAATGGGTGTGTGCTACAGCAAGACTTAGCAAAAAATTTACATATCTAGCATGTCTTTAAAGGCAATGATGTAAATTTCTTAAATCTGGAGCTGTACTCTGCTGGTTGCAGTTGTGATAAGAGACTTACCTTCCCTTGGAAAAGGGTACTGCTGAGCCTGATTTCTCTAAATGCTTGCCAAGAGTTCAGAGCTTGCTGTACTTCATTTTTGGTTTAATGGCTTTTGGAAAACAAGAAGTTGATCAGAATGATCAACTCCCAGAATTCCTCATCATGTTATTTTCCTTAAAGAAATGAATGTTCTTCTCTCCACGAGACTTGTAAAGCTGCTCAGATCTCATCCAGTTTTGGGGGAAAAATGTATGTCTCATGTCCAAAGCAAGCAGAATGGCAGAGCTGTGCATTTGCATCCCATTTTGTTGTCTTGCCACATGGGGTACATTTCAAGAGAAAGATCCAGCTCAGAAAAGCAAGTCTCAGGTGGAAATACAGTGGCAGTCAGTGGAAATGGGTGTGTGAACCTGCACTTGCTGTTGAAAGGCTGAGCAGGGCTGTTAGTGGCTGCAAGGAAGCTGTATGTGCAGTCACCTGTACTCTGTGCTGGATGAGAGCTGTGCCACTAACTCTGACTGCAAAGAAAGTGCCATCTCAGGGAGAAAAAAAGACAAACAGCTCTTACCCTGGCTGTAGTTCCTTGGGGGGTGGGATGCTGCAACCTCAGAATGTCCCACAAACAGAAATAAATACAAATATGAGCCAACCTTTGTCTTTCTGGACATGTCTGAGTTGCTGTTGGTGGCAGTGAAAAAGGTCGTGTGATATGTGCCATGTGTTAAAACCGAGGGTGATGTAAATACAGGTTTTAGTTGTCAACCAATTTTATTTTCTCACACTCCAAGTCTGGCTTGTATCATGTTTGTAGTGTGGATCCTATGCTGAGTCAATCCGCCTCCTTAGTCATTATGTGTGGATTTATGCTCACTGTGTGTGCTTTAAGATTTCTGGATACAAGCATGCTATGATGTGAAAAGCACGGAGGGGTGCTCTCAGCAGGGCTTAGCTTATGCCTTCAGCCTCATCACTGTGCCAGCAGAGCAAGTCTCAGAGTTGGAGCTGACAACTTTGAGCTAACACACTAGGCTTTGAACTGGAGTTAGCTTGCACTAAGCTAGCTCAGAATATGGGCAGAGCCAGCACAGACCTGCTTGTGGCTGCTATATGATCCTCAAAATACCTCTGCAATGCACATCAGTTTGCAGGACGGAACTAAATGGAATGGGAATAGAATTCCCAGTTGCTATTGGGAAGTAACGCATGTACAAGTAAATGTCATATTCCCTATGTGTCAGTTCCAGAAAACTTCTGGGTGAAAGGAAATGCGATCATTGAGCACATAAAATATAGTTTTGTGAATGGTTGCAATGGCTCACTAATGACTGTAGACTAAATCAGAAGTTTTTATATCAAATACGATTTTCATGTTCTGCATATCTTTCTAAAAACAATACTTAACTACTACATTTGACAGCTTTAAGTCTCTGTCATTTCAAGCTTTCTTGAGTTTTTAATATATTTTGTCTCTCAGTACAGCAAGAAAGTGATTAACTCTAAAGCCCCTGCTTTTGCAGCCTGTAACACACACAAATGTTTACACAGCAGGATTTGGAGAGATTTTAAACAAAATGTTACAACCACCCTAAATGCCCTTGTAAACAGATGAGTAACTTTCCACAGGCAGAGGTAGCTGAGTTTTTTTGCAAATGAATAGAACAGTATTTCAGTGTACTTTTGAAATCTTTTTCTTCCCCTCTCCTATTTTGAGTCAATATTCTGATAGAGGCAGGTTGTTATTTCTCCTGTGGATGACGCTGCCCCTGTCTGCCAGGATGTCCGTGCACTGCAATCACTGTTCCACTTCCAGAAGGCTGTGTGCTACTGCAGTGGCTGCATCTGTATCCTACTGCTAGAATAAGGACTTGTTTAATACCAGTCTGGATATGATTATGATATGATATGATATGATATGATATGATATGATATGAAGCCCCATTGTTTGGCTAGAAAAATTGCAGGGTAATTGGAGAGGTGAGCTCTTGCTCTTCAAAATCACACCCGATGCTACGCTGTGAGGTCTAGCTCTTTGTTGTGCTGGTTTTTGCTGCTTCTGAGCAGATGGGATGCCCAACAGACTGAGTAAACACTTACTGGAGAGGAATGTTTAATCACTCTTTGTACCTCGAAGCACCAGGTAATTAAAAAGTACTTCATCTATAACATAGCTGGGAGCTAATTAAATTTGAACGGCATCCCTGGAGAGAGAGAGCACACAGTTTATGACTGATAATGTTCAACCAATGTGCATATTGATTATGTGGTAATTACCAGTGTTGACTGCTGTTTGTACAAAGCATTGTGTGCAGCATTGGGATCACAACTCTCTTGCAAACTCACCTGGCTGTGATCACTCAGGCTGGGTTGGAGAGGAGAGAAGAGTTGTTTTGATTTTTTCCTCCCAGCCTCTTGCTAAATTCCCAGACTCTAACCACAAAAACAAGACTTTTATGGATGAAACAGATTTAGGTGATGCCTGTTCTCAAAAACAAACAAAAGAGTTGACTTTGTAGGAAATAGCATAACCAAACCTTTTTTGCAGTATGACTGGTCTGTTAAATGTGTTCCCTATAGTGCTTGCAACAGACTGCGACTCTGGCTCCAACTCTGAGATCACTTACTTCATCCAGAGCACTGATTTTTCCATCACGCATCACGGGGTCATCAATTCTAACCAGAGGCTGAACTTTGAGCGAGCAAACCATATGTATGAGTTTGTGGTGATAGCTGTCGATAAAGGACACCCCCCTCGGACAGGGACGGCGTCTGTGCGGATTCGAATGGCCAACGTCAATGACGAGGCTCCCGTCTTCTCCCAGCCTGTGTAAGGCTTCTTGAACACCTGTTTTGGTTTTAAAAGATGCTGTTCATATGCGTAGCCCGAATAACACTTGGCTAAGTGGTCACTTGTTTTGTGTAACTATAAGTAAAAGTGAAATTGAAGGGTATTTTCTATGTAGAAAGGCTGTAGTGATTGGACTTTCATTTCTAGATTGTTTAAAAAAAATACACCAGTTTTGATATCAGTTTATTGACTTTATATTTACAGAGAGAGAACAGAATGAATCAAAGATCTGACTATGCAGGGAATGATTTTCTTGTGTTGACTTCTAAGTGATTATCCATATAGATAAGTGTATATCCATATAGATGACAGATAAAAATGGTAGTTAGCAAATACTAAAACTTAATTTTAGCATCAACAGATCATATTGTAAGTTAATTTAATGAGGCCCTGCTTGTTTAAGATGCCTGTTTGTTTGAGGCCCTGCTTGTTTAAGATCTATCCCTGATCAATACAATTTCTATTCTTTGCACAGCTTTGAAGTATGGACATATTTTAAATACAAAACATTCATATATTTAATTACAAAATGAAATACTGTTTTACATTCCTTTCTGTACTATCTGTTGCTTTTCATTAATATATAGGGACATAAGAAACACATCATGGCAGATGCTAGTCCTTTTTCTCAGTTCTAGGGGATGTTATCCTTATTTGAAGTACAGTGTAGTGGGGTGCATATTGATATCTTCCAAAAGATCCTTGGAAATTGTGTATGCCCAAAAGGCAGGATTACGATCCTAAAACAAGTACCCTGTGCTGAACAACGAAGAGTAAAGTCGCATCTTAAGCCAATTAAGGATTCCATGATTGCATGTCCAAAGCTTGAAAAAAACCCCACCCATACATAATGAATTTATAGTCTTGCCTGATGGTGAACATGGCAATGGTTATTCTGACACTGTGTGTGCTGCCATTGCTCCCTCATGTCCATCAGTTACAGAACCTTCCTGTCAGAAGATGCTGGTCCCAGCACCTTGGTGGCTACAGTTCGGGCAGAGGACCCTGATGGAGATGGGCTGGTGTATCTGATTACAGGAGGCAATGAGGAGGGCAACTTTGAACTGGATAGCCAGAAAGGTAAGGAAAGAGATTTTAGAACAGTTATTTACCATCTAATCTCTATTGATTCTGCTTCACATGTATGACAAAAACCATAAGAAAGCACCATATTCATATAACCTGCGATTGGGGTTGGTGCAGTGAGGATTAGGTCTTTGATATGATGGTTGTTCTACAACTATCGGTCAAAACCTGGGATCCTGGCCCAAGGCTGTGCAGACTAAGTTGACAGATTTCTATGCTTTGCAACCAAAATACAAACTGAACCAACAATACAGCGGCAGAGAAATGTGATGCTCACTTGATTTTGTTTGTTTACCAAGTAAATTAAAATGACACTTTATGCTTCCACATTTAGGTATCATTAAGCTCCGCAGAAGCCCACCGCCCAACCTGAAAGGGCCACAATACACCCTGAACATCACTGCGATAGATGACAATGCCTCAGGGGGACCCACCCCTCTCAGCAGTTTTGCTGAGGTTATTGTAGGAGTTAACGACATTAATAACAATAAGCCTGTCTTCAGAGAGGTAAGATGTTTTTCTGCAGATACTCTTTTCCCATTCATTACTGGGTTATAGGCACTCCCTAGCTATTGGTGATTGCTGGCGGGCTGAGGGGACTGTGTGTGCAGAGCAGAATAAACCTGTAAGTGAACAGCAGTCAGCTTTCTTCATACATAAAGTATAAAGTCTTCATTCTCCTTGTTTCCTTCCTCTCCCTTAGAGATTGATTTCTGTGTGATTATAAGTAATAGTAATGATTTTCTTCTGAGTTTTTCTCAGACCTGCTGGGAAAAAAGAACATTGACACTGTGCAGCAAATTCATGTGGCTCTGTGTAATATTTAGGGTCAGATGTTTGGATGTATTTTTAGTGCGCTTACTACAGTGACAGCACCTGGGTTCTGGAGAATCAGCCTCCAGGCACGTATGTGCTACAGGTAGAAGCCTATGATGCAGACCTCGGCGTCAATGGAGAGGTGAAGTATGGGCTGATGCACCGAGACGGAGCTCCCCTGGGCTTCAGCATTGACCCAGACACAGGTCAGTAGCTTCAGGTTACTGAGATAAAATGAAAATGCCATTGTATTGTAATGAAAATGCCACTGTATGGATGTGTCCTTGTGGGCTCGTGCTTTAACAGTGTAACTGCAGGATTAGCTGTAGCAGTTTGTAGAACAAACACTGGAAAATGTTCATAGTATATGGATAGCTATGCGCATAGATTTGGTCAAATTAAGGTTGGAGTGATTCAAATCACAGAAGCATAAAATGGTTTTGTTTGGAAGATACCTTAATGATCATCTAGTTCCAACTGCCCTGCCTTGGGCAAGGACAATTTCCACTAGACCAGGATGCTCAAAGCACAATTCAACCTGGCCTGGAACACTTGCAAGGGATGGGGCATCTACAGCTTTTCTGGGCAAACTGCGCTAGTGCTTCACCACTCTCACAGTAAAGAATTTCTTCCCAATCTCCCTCAGTTTAAAACTATTATTCCTTGTCCTATCATTACATGCCCACAGACCCTCTCCAACTCTCATGTAGACCCTCTTTAGGTACTGGAAGGCTTCTGTAAGGTCTCCCTAGGGCCTTCTCTTCTCCAGGCTGAAAAATCACAACTCAGTTTGTCTTCATAGGAGAGACACTTCCACCCTCTGATCATCTTCATGTCCCTCCTCTGGACTCACTCCAACAGGTCCGTGTCCTTCTTGTGTTGGGGACCCCAAATGCAAATTAAGTAGGGAAATAAATCCCAGTACAATAAGAAGATAAAAACCTATTCTGCATCACTTACCTTCCTATTGGATCAAATGTAGCTATAAAAATCCAGAACAGAAAGTGTGATTACAACAGCTTGAGTTTGTTCTTCCCTTCAATGTGGCCATGGTTATTTCTCATCTTATGCATAAACAGAAGATCCAGTGCAGTGCAGGCAAAACCCTCACACCAAAACAGGGCAATGATGTCTTGACGTATGATGTATTTCAAATGACAGTTACAAATTTTGTTGAAGTTCCTACAGTCAAAACAGTAAAATGTGATATTGGCGTGTCCAGGAATCTGCAGGAGACTGGAAGGGCCTACAACAGAGCTGCAGAACTCTGGCCCTGAGCATAGGAGAGATATAGATCTAAAAATGAACTCAAGAAGGCCAGTTTGAAGTCTGTTAACCAGAAGAAAATAACATAGACAGGGGAAGGCTTGATTAGTAGGGAGGGAAAGCTGAAGATTTGGAGAAAATTGTTCTATTTATCCATTGAGCTGGGTGATTTTACCCAGTTTTAGGCTGTTCAATGAGACAGCCTTCAGCTCCTGTAGTAGGGATAACTTTGACCACATCACTTGTGCCTTCTGTGGTGTGACTCTTCCTCAAAGTAATAATGAGCTGATTCAGTTACTTGGACTATCACTGGACTAAACCTAAGAGGGATTTTTTGATGAGAAGGAGAAAGTCCTTCTGTGCTCCAACAGCTGTGGAATAACAAGGTACTCAGACTGAAGTTCCTTATCAAGCAGCAGGAAAGAAAGCTGTTGACTGCTGGCAGCAGGTGACGTGTGAGGAGAGGAGAGATGGGGGAACTGGAGTTGGTCTTGTCCAAGATATGTGTTCCAGGGTTGGTGTGGATGAAGCTCGATAGTTGTGTTGTGTGCAGTCAGAGCTTCCTCTTCTGCAGGAGATGTGCAGATCCCGCTCTGTGAATTCACTCCCAAGGCTGTGACATGCAGAACAGGAAGTGTCTGTGTTCCCAGGGGTCATCAGAACCACGCAGAGTTTTGACCGGGAGAAGCAGAGGGAGTACCTGCTCTCTGTTACTGCCACGGACCAGGCACAGGAGCCACTGATCGGCGTCTGCCAGATCACTGTCCTCATCGCTGACCTCAATGACAACGATCCCAAGTTTGAGAACAGTCGCTATCAGTGTGAGTGTTACTTAACTACCTGTCCCAGTACTACCACATCAGCCTGGCTAGTAGTTCCTTGTAACAGTGGTCGGTTTTTTAGGTGATCAGTCTTCCTTTGTTACCCGCTAATCTGATTACTGCGTAACCCAACATCAGTGGAAATGTACAGAGTTGATCAGCTCTCTTTATTCATCGCCATACTCTTAAAAACATTGACACTCTTCACTCCTAGAGCTGAGCCAGGTCTGATTCCTTCCCTTTGCAGCTTTTCCCTGCACAGCTTTTCTCCACACTGAATTTTTGTTTGATCTTCCAAAACAAAGTATGACATCCTAGCTGGGAATTCATCAACCCTGACTAGAAGTACAATTGTCATCTGTGTCTCTTTAGCACTGCACCTCTGTTTGAGTAGGATGAAGTGGCATTTATGTCTTGTCAAACAGCCTGAAATCCTTGATTTCTAGGCTGCCTTTGGCTGGGAGCTCCTGTAACTGTAGTGCTGAACTAGCTTTTGCTGTTTGCCCTGGTGACAGTCCCTTTTTCACCCCCACAAGATGTGCTTTTCAACAGTCTTTCACTTAATTTGACTTGATGTTTTTACAGTACAGTCCTTGCACTTCATTACTCTTGGACCCTCTATATTTAATTCCATCCACAAATGATGAGCATACTTTCTAGTTGTTGGACTAGAACATGCCCTTCCTTGCATTATTGCCTCAAAATGGCAAAAAATTGATGATGCGTGTGACAACAAGTCCATTTTGGAGATGTTTTGCCAGTTGTGTGGAAATGTCATGAAGGGCAAAGTGGTGACCAATGCCTTATTAAATTGAAGTGGCTCATAACTAAATTGTCTTCAGCATCACAGAGGCCAGCCAGCATTTTAGCAGGATTCAAAAACAGGTTGGATGTTTGTATGTCAGGATTTCAACAAGGAGGAGAAGTGGCCTGCTAGGAAGAAGGCAAAATATACATCCATGCTTCAGGGTTATGCACAGGAACAGAAAGAAAATAGCGTTGCGCCTTTTAGAGTATCTTGTAGCAACTATCTCCAAGTGCCAAATTGGTTAAAATGTGCAGATTGGGAACAGCCATTTCTACATTCCTACCAGTGTTTTCTGCAAACCTGGCCAAAGCAGCTCTGAGAAATATTTCTCTGAGAAATCTTTTTGAGCAGAGCAAACAAGTCTCTGAGGTAAAGGTAATGTCTGTGCAAAGTGAACCTTTCTATTCTACTGCCAAATGTCCTTCAGGTGAAACTGCCCAGTACTTTTTATTCAAAAGCTGTGAAGCTGAGAGGTTGCCTTTGGTAACTATGGTGGATTTAGCCCTTTTGAGGAATGGATAGACTTCCTTCCTTTTTTCAGGAGCACAGGGTACCAGCAAAGGTCCTGAAGCAAAGGCAGCCCTTTGAGATGGCAAAACTGCACATAATGAGGTCACTTTATGCATAGCACTTTCCCAGCATCTATACATAAGTAATCAATGCTCATACGTCACAGAATTAAAAATAGCTGCTTCCCTAACAAGATCAAATGCCATTAGTCAGAGGTTTCTATTCAGCCTGGAAAGAACTGCCGGTTCTTTATTCCTCAGCACTAGCATGTTGGTCAAATCCTGATTTAGCCATGCATCTTTTCATATGCCTGCAAAGCAAACGTTAAAGAAATGCTTAACTCCTTGAAGTAGGGATGATATAGTAAATGTTAGAGTTGAGCCAGCAGCAAGCAAAGCACATGAAATGAGAGAGTACAGCCCTTTCAAGTAACTTGGTATTTTTTCTTACAATATGATTAACAGAATGTGACTTAAACACAGCATAAACACACACAAAAAGGGTATTTTACAGTGTTTCTCAGCAGTTAACTCAATTTTCATTAATCTATTTTAGTGCCAGTAATTCTCTTCTGAGATTAGCTTTGGCTGTTACTGACATACCAGGGACAAGAATCCCAGGACAATTAAATGACACAGGGGATAAGGGAAGTTAACTGTTGTTCATGAAGCAAGTGGTTGTTGTGGTTTAAAGTTTTACTGCTCCACTGCCACAGACTGGGACAAAACCAAAACAGAAAACATGACCATGCCACTTTATAAGTCGTATGCAGTTCAGATTGTCCCACGTCAAAAATGCTAAAGGAGACACATAGAAGGGAGGTCAAAGATATGAAATGGTTTCTGAACAAGATGTGATTAAATAGACTGACTGAGTTGTCTAAACCTAACTGCAAGGGCCTTGTCCCATCAGCAGTATTTCAATACACTGGAGTCTTAGTGCATGGAAACAGCTCAAAACCATGATCAGGCAAGCACCCATTGCTGCTTGGAGAAGGAATTGGGAGTGAATGGATGAGGATGGAAGGAAGAGCAAGTCTGAAGTCAGATCAGAGCAATGTAAATACTGGAGTGTGAAAGAAAGACAGCTGACAGGGATGCGATAGCTTCATATAAAATCGTGCCTCACAGAGTGGAGTAGGAAATGACTGCTTACAATTTCCCATCCTTTTGTTGGTGTCCCTCCCAGGAATCAGGCTTTAGGAAGGCAAAATTCATTACTTTGCTTTGCAGTGAGCACTTCAAAAGTGTGACTCTTTGCCACCAGATCTTTGGGTAATGATTATGCAAGCAGGTTCAAAGAAGGAACAGTCTGTCTAGAATTATGGGCACAAAGACACGACCTCTGTCTCAGGTGTATTGCTGGGAACAGGGAGTGAGACCTAAGGAAAGGGACAGGTATAAAGTTATCACTGCCTTTGCCCTGGGCAGATTCTCCAAAACACTGGGATGTTGGAGGCCTCTGTGCTGTGACCTGAGTCTTCATGGTTTGTGATTACCTCCTGTCTCCCTCTGGCAGTGCTGCTGCCACCACTCATATTCAGGATCAATGCGGTTCACACAGAATTCCCTTCGATGCCCACCTGCTTTAATCATCAGCTGATCCAGCAGCCTGGGCTGTGATCCGAAGCAGCAGGCATGTGCCTGGCTGTGGGGTTTGCCAGCGCTGCCGTGGAGAGGCACAGGTGTGGCAGCAACAGTGTCATTAAACCTGCATCCCGAACCAGGGTGGCAGGGCAGAGGGAAGGGGAAGCTAAAAGAGGACTATAGACACTCTGTTGGTGACAATACTTTATTACCTGCCTCATTATGGAAACATTTGATCTCCCATACAGGGGTATTTCTTTACAGATACAGCCTGGTAAACCAGAGCAGACCTGCTGACAGTACCTTTGTCTTTTCAAAGACTTTCTTAGCGAAGACACTCCAGTGGGGATGAGTTTCCTCCGTGTTGCAGCTCATGACAGCGACCAGGGCGTGAATGCTGCTGTCACATACTCAATGTTAGAGCACCAACTGGAATACTTCCAGATCAACCCCAGCACAGGTTGGGTGTATGTGAACTGCCCGCTACCCCAGGTAATGTGAGACTGCTTGGAACAGAGCAACCTCCAACCCCTCAAATCCATTGCAGAGGGTTAATTGCAATCTCTTGGTTTGCACAAAATGATTTGCAAATATTCTCTATCTTCTTTGTTTCATAGACAACACGCATGAGCCGCTATATTGTAGCGACAGATGGTGGGAACAGGAGCAGCACCGTGGAGCTGATGATCACTGTCACTAATGCACTCAGCCAGCCACCCCAGTGGGAGCAGAGCAGATACTGCGTGACCATCCCCGAAAACACCATTCGTGACACCAAGATAGTGGTATGTTAAAAGTGCGATTACTTCCCTCCTTCTTCATTTCAACTTCCTCCTCTGTTGTGCTCTATGTCCATGTCAAAAGTACGTGGATGCCCACTCTGCAACCTTACTGCATGGCAGTTTCCTTATCAGTTTTCACCATTGTGTCTCCTGTTAGAGTTTGTCAGGAGTACCTGTTGCAGAATAGGCTGGCATTTCAGCTGGCAGCAGTTTCCCCAGTGACTTCTTACACCATTGGCCGTCAGGGTGTGTTCCCACAGAAGCAAGACCTGTGCCCTGCCAGCATGGGAAATCCTTGAGTGTTCCCACAAAGGGTCAGCTCCTCACTCCTCCATCCTTAGTGGACTGTGCTACCTGCCTGCCTCTTTCCTACAGCTTTCCTCAGCTTAGCACTAGAGCGTAGAATGACTGTAATTTGCTTTGGGTTCTTCTAACTTAAATTAATTCCTTTTTAACCCATACAGACTTATTCTTTAAGGACTGTGTCTTCCATAAATTGTCAGAAAATTCCTGCCTTCCTCCTCCTGCATGCACGATCCAAGCACTTGCAAACCATTTAGGTTTTTGTCCTGTAACTTGATGGGTAAAATGTACAACTCTGTGGACAAATGGTCTCCTTTTGGATCACTTTTGTTTTGGAAGGAGGAGAGAGAAGGGATTTCCTTTAGCCAGTGATGCAGTTCTTGCTTGGTGTCCTTACAGGCAGGTAAATTTCCTGTTGATTAAAGACCTGCATCAAACCTAAATGTTGTAAAATGAAACTCAGTTCTGCAAGATGTTTCTCTTTTGTCTGTTATCTGAGTTGTACAGGCATGTATGTTCTTGGAGGACATACATGTACGTATGTTCTTGCCATCAAACTGAACATGTAAAACTTACAATCCTGTGCCTCATGAACATATGTGGTGGATTTTTTCTTCTTCAGACTATCAAAGCCACATCCCCTCTTGGTGATCCCAGGGTTACGTATAATCTGGAGGAGGGTCAAGTTCCAGAGACTAACATGCCAGTTCGTTTCTATCTGAAGCCAAACAGAGCTGATGGATCTGCTTCTCTTCTAGTCGCTGAACCACTTGACTTTGAGACAACTAAGTTTTTCACCCTGACAGTCCGGGCACAAAATGTAGCAATGACTCCTTTAGCCTCCTTTGCCACTGTTTGTGTGAACGTAACAGGTAAGCTTTGCTGCTGTTAGAACAGCTCGTTCAGAACAATATTCTTTTAATTTTTAGTAGAATGCCATGAATTAAGGTAACATCTATGAAATGCCAAGCCACCTAAGAATGCTTTGTACATTTCTGTCCTATAAAAAGTTGTGCAGTCATTAAAAAAGTCTACTTGACCTTTCTGACCTTACAGTTTCTAAGTACAACTATCAAATGTGGAAATGTGATAGTGTAAAAATGGGCTGTCTGAATGTTTAGGCAACACTAGTGCCTGGTTCTGTAAATGTAATTATCAAGATTTTCTTCTGTTAGGAGGAGAAATCTAGTAATTGAAAGCTATTGAAAGGAAATGAGTATTACTGGAAATAGCCTGTGCTACTGAAAGAGAAACAGCACAGGCTGGCTTTGTGTTGAATATCTGTTTAGGGGTTTTTGTTACAATGAAACTTGTCTATTGCACACTGAGATTAAACCTCTAGAAATAAAATTACAAGGGTCCTTACAATAGGTGCAGTTTTCAAAAATTTAATCCAACGCTCCTTATAGTAGGATCTTTTTGCAAGGCTCTACTTCTGTAGATCCACATAAAACTATAAATCTGATATTAATCTCTGCTTTTTGCAGCATTAGTGGAGTTACTTTTGATAGGTAGACATTCAGATGAAAATATCAATAAGTGAAGTCCCCAGCAAAAACATTTGTTTCTCTCAGCACCATGGAAATGAGAATGAAGTATTAATTTGAATGGGAATCCATTGTTCTATATTAAACAGTCCACCAATGCAAAAACCCTTCAGATTTGTAGAGTGAGAGTTCTTCAAGTCAGGGTTTGAGCTTCTTTGAAGTTTATGGACCATGTTCCAAAAGGCTTTTCCTATAGTGCAGTTATTGGTATTAGAATTTGTCAGAAAATCCATTTTGCTCACAAGTAAAAATCCCTTTCCAGTAACTTAGTATTTTGCATGAAAGTGTTTATACACACATGTATGCATTAGTGGGAGAAAAAGGCAAGTTAAACAACTTTGAGAGAAATAACCATCAGAAAATTTCATATGCAGAACTGTCTTTTATTTATGCACAAGTACATGGAAAAGGAATTTTTTTTTATAGCATCTTTTTCTTATCTTGCTCAGTGAATTTGATGAAACATTTCTCTAGCAAGATATATTCTCTTCTGTAAAATAAGAAAAAAAAAGACTATTAGAATAGATGTTATCACAGGCGATTATGCACATAAGAGAGAAAGAAAACTGGGATTTATGGGAGCCCACACTGAAAACTTAAGAAAAAAAATTAATTTAAGGCACCGGTCCTGCAAATAGATGCGTGTTAGAATCAATGGAATCACATGGCGATAGTAAAGCCAAACGTGTGCTTCAGGGTTTGCAGAATGAGATGTGAATTTTTTTATCTGCTCTTGACAAAGAGAGAGAGAGCTAAGACATGTCTTTACAGCTCCTCTGGTTTGGCATGATGCCACGACACAGGAAAATTACTTTCTTAAAATGTGGCTGTTAAACTGTGCAAAGTGCAGAAAGATGTAGGGGACTGTGCAGCATGTCTGAGTTTAGACATCTTACAGACAAAGAGGAACCTGGACTGATTTGTCATGGGTTGAGCAGGAGGATTTGATTCCAGAGCAGTTTAAATGGATTTGAGTCACTGCTGCCATAGTTCTCTTGCATGTCCCTTGTGCTCACCTGGTCCAACACAGCAGTTTTATGGAGTAAATGTGTCAGAAACTGACCCTCCAAAACAGGGACATGTCTTTTCCAGTTTGGGTTTCACTGGGGTCAGGCAAGGACGACAAGCACTGATGTGAGCTTGATGTGGTTTTGCTTTGTGCATAATCTGACCTGACTACAGATGGCTGCTATTGGGGCAGCCCTTCCTTTCCCTCACCTGCACAATGTCACCACAATGCAGTCCCTTGCATTGGATCTGGTGATCACAGTGTTGCAGAGCATGTCAGGTGACAGCTAGCCTTTTTTTTCTCAAGAAATTCAGTCTCTCTCGGAGCAACAAAATGAGCACTGTCGACACAGGGCCACACAATCCAGCTTGTGAGAAGGGGAATCCCGTGCCTTAGAGCTGGATGACAGGAGTGGGAAGATCAGCACGCTTCCTTTAGACATTAGCCAGTAGTTAGATGAAGGGAGGCTAATGTGCAGTTGCATCCTAAATAATCATTAGGTCCTACAGCCTAATATAACGCTGACTGTCCTGCCCCACAAAGGCCAGGAAACCCCTTCTTTGACAACTCTATAGACTTTGCAATTTTAATTTCCATGGTATGTTCATCTTAATAAAACAGTGATATTAATTACTGATGTAGTTAACCAGCTCTTTACAGACTGTGGATGGAAGACTGGTCCTGGTACTGGCATTCATGGACTTAGTATAAGAATATTGCTGGTCAAATCCTTAGCTGGTATCTTAGCTGAGATTAGGCCACCGTCTCCCAGAAACAACTCAATGTCTTTAAAAATGCCTCCTGACAGCTACCACAAGAATGGGAAGACCCAAAGTAGGATTGCTTCTTACTAGAACAATATGAATTCTTTCTCCAAGTAAAGCACAAATGTAGGGGAAAAGAATCAACACAGTAAAACAAAGTCTTCAAATATTTTCTTATCATGATCCTCATCACCTCCTTTTGCAGATGTCAATGATAATGTTCCATTCTTCGTGTCTTCTAACTATGAGGTGTCTGTGCCAGAAGGAGCTGATGTTGGCACATCAGTGGTTCAGGTGTTAGCCACGGACTTGGATTCTGGCTTACATGGAGAGGTTTGACCTTACATTAAATTCTTTTCCTCCCAATAGTCAAGTTTTAGTGTTGTAATTAGTGAGAATGGGTAGCCATTCCCATGACAAGACAAGTGGATGTGACTGCAGGCCACATTTCCAAACTCTTGTCTCTTCAGTTCATTTTTTAATTGATCATCAGTGATTATTGTCAGTTGTTCACAGCCATTTAAATATGGTCAATTAAATAGAATTTCATTTCACCATTTGACCATCACTGTCATAATGACCCAACCATAGAAAAAAGCAGAATTCTGAAGGAAATTGCCTATTTTCTGGGCATTTTCCTGGGCCATTTCAAAAAAATCTTACTAGCCCTTCTGTGAAGAAACTCTGGCAAGTGGAGATTTGCCATTCTGGAGCAGTCATTTTGCAACTTCTGAAGGGCAGTCTGCGTGGTAGAACTGCTTGGTGGTGCTCTGGGCATGACCTGGTGGTGGGAATGGAAATGTTTTTCTTTTCAGAGAATAAAGTAAAAATGGATAGCTTTCATCAGTGGAGGTTTTCATTTACTCAGTTCTGTTGAACAGAACCCAAATTATCAGTTAGCTCCAATTTTTTCTTTTCTGTTTTTGAGTTCAAAAACACAGTGGATTGCTAAAAGATGAGGAGGCACCAGGGAAGGTGTCATTCCATACATTCTCTGTCCTGTTACTCCTGATCTTTCTTAACTGCTCCTATTGGCCACTGTTGGAAATTAAATACTGGGCTTGATGAGCCTTGATATCACTTGTTCTTCTGTTTGAGAATTCTGGGCTTTTTACATCAAAATGAGCAAAATACTTAGAAACATCATGTTCAGATGATCTGTTCTTCCTCAGAGTGTTGCTACTTTGCAGGCAGAACCAGAAGGCTACTGAGGAAGGGGAGGTCACAGAACTTGGACATACAATTGAAAATTGAGAATGTAACCTCTCTTAACTATCTCTTTTTTAGGTTCGCTACTTAATATTGAAAGATTCTAGTGAGGATTACCAGTTCTTCACCATTGAGCCTGAGACAGGAATTATTTCCACGCATGCATCTTTTGACAGAGAGAAAAGAGCCTCTTTCCTGATTGAAGTTCAGTCTCAGGACTCTTCAGAATCTGCTAGACCGGGTGTTCATGGGCAGCCTAACACAGGTAATAGTAGTAAGGAATTCTGTGTTGGGTAAAAGATATTAGAGATTGGGTTCTTTAACTTTTATAGATGTGGGGGGTATACGAGCTGTCTAGAATAATACAAGGTATTCCATCTCTGCCATTTCTAGTCTTGTTCCTCTTGCATCTCCTTCGTAGACACAGCCTATGTAAGGATTTTTGTCAGTGACGTGAATGACAACGCTCCAGCATTTCCTCGGTCAGTGTATGAGGTCAGCATAGATGAGGACAGGGATGTTGGAAGTCCAGTTGTGACAGCAACAGCAGATGATGCAGATGAGGGTGAGTGGACCCTGCCTCTCTTTTCAAGTCCTTTTAGTGTTATTGTGTGACTTCTGTTATATTTTAGCACCACCCAGTGGTTTAAAAAAAGTTAAGGAATATTGGCATTTGAAATGAGGCTTAGGAAACATGGAGTAAAAATAGCTTCTAGGATTCTAATAGTATCTTACTTTATTATTGGCAAATGAGTGCACATCAAATTAGAGGTACACAATTCCTTCATTTCAGGTGCTTGTCTGTGTCTGCAAATTGTATTTGTAAACATAAATGCAGACCTGACCCTCAATCTACCATACACAAATCCTTCAAATTACATACCCATATCATTGTGTTTGTGGCTGTGTCTATATTTTATCTCACACACAAACACACTATAACAGTCTGGGCAAATAAGGTTTCTCTTGGATACATGTCCACTATGCATAGCTGGATTGAGCATTCATAGGGTGAACAGGCAGCAATTGTTTCCTTCTCTTGTAGGTGCAAATGCCAAACTGAGGTATCAGATCACATCAGGAAATGTGAAAGGAGTTTTTGATGTGGAACCTGAGATTGGAACTGTCTTCATTGCTCAGCCTCTGGATTATGAACAAGAACAACATTATGAGCTCAGGCTTGTAGCTTCTGATGGAAAATGGGAAAACCACACTCTTATCATCATCAATGTTGTCAATAAGAATGATGAAGCACCAGTCTTCACTCAGAATGAATACCAGGGCAGTGTTTCAGAGGAGCTCACAGATTTGCCTGTACTCGTCTTAAAGGTAAAGCTGCCTGCACAAAACAGGGCAAAGCCTGACTTTGTGTTCAGCTCAGCCCCATCCATTCACACAAATCCAAAAAGATAGTTTATTTAGGGTGAGTGAAGCCTGATATTAGAACTTAGCTAGCAACTTTCTGTAAAGAATAGAATAAAGAAAGCCTGGTTAATTTGTGTGGTGGACTTGCTGTCTTGATTAAGACAAGTAACAGTTGACTTTGGTGATTTTAAGCCTGACTCTAAAATTCTGTGATTCTAAATGTTGAAAAATGTAACGGCTTTCCTTTACAAAGCAGAGTTGGCATATTTTGAGTAACTGTATAAGCACAGCATGGTTGGCATGTGTACCTCATGTAGTGCATACTACCAAATACACATTATCAGGGATTGTTCTTTGACTCCAGCTCAATCATCTTCATTGTTTAGCTGTTATGGCAGCTCCTGGTTGGCCCAACTCACAGTCACAAACAATCCCTGGATGCAAATCAGAAGCTGGGAGTTCTCTCTGGCCTGTGCTTGGATGTATGGCCTGTTTTCACAGCCTTCTGTTCACTTGGAAAGAAACAGCCCCTGCTTGTCTTTGTATTCCAGATCCAAAGAGTTTTACAAGAAACATTTGCTCGGCAGATCTGTTATTATTTCCACTTGATTCTTCCTATAGTTATTTCCTCTTTCCAAAATATACTGGGAAGTAGAATATATTAGTCTGTCTAAATGTCATCTTTTTGTTTCTCTAGGCTGTGCATGATGTTTATTGAAAGAGTACTTGAATTACACAAACCAAGAGATGCTTGCTGTTAAAATGCATGGTATTTATTTAGCCTGCACAATACCAGCTGCCATCAATAAGGGAATGGTGATTTCCTTTTTTCTTTTACATAAACACTTGCCTGCTGTGGCTTGTTCCAGGTTTCTGCAACAGACCCTGACCAGGCAGCAGATCAAAATGCCATCAGCTACTCCCTGCATGGGCAGGGGGCCAGCAGTGAATTCAGCATCGATGAGAGCACAGGTGAGATCAGGGCAAATAAAAGGTTAGACCGTGAGAAGCGATCAACGTGGCGCTTTCTTGTTCTTGCAACGGATGAGAGTGGAGAGGGACTGACTGGCTTTGCAGATGTGATCATAGAAGTGAGGGATGTGAACGACAACGCACCCCTTTTCCTCTGTGTGTTGGATGGCTGTTTCACAGGCCACGTCCCTGAGGATGCTCCAGCTGACACTCCTGTCATGGAAATGACAGCAGTGGACCTCGATGACCCAAAGGCTGGTATGAACACTGTGCTAACATACAGTATCATTCAGAACATCAAAAATGAAATTAATCTGAACTTGTTCTCAATTGACTCCATTAGTGGCACCATCTATACAGTGCTTGGGTCCCTGGACCGGGAGAAGGAAGACAAGTACCTAGTAGTGGTTGAGGCCAGAGATGGAGGAGGACTCACTGGCACAGGTACGGCCACTATTTTGGTGACTGATGTAAATGATCATGCTCCAGTCTTCCTTCAAAGGATTTATACAGCATTTGTCTCTGAGAATGCGAGTATTAACACCGAGGTGGTGGTGGTGTCTGCTGTGGACAGAGATGAGGGGGAAAATGCCATGGTGACGTTCAGCATCCTTGATGGAGACAATGACCGCAAGTTCTCCATAGAGACAGATGAAGTCAACAACTGTGCGTTTATCCGGCTACAAAAACAAATTGATTTTGAGAAGCCTCATGAGAGGGTATTCAATTTGACTGTGAAAGCAGAAGACATGGATTTCTTCAGCATTGCTCACTGTGTGATCTATGTGGAGGATTCAAATGATCATGCTCCTGTCTTCTACCCCCAGTTCTATGAAGTGGCTGCACTGGCAGAAGACGTGCCAGTTGGCACCAAAGTTATTCAGGTTTCTGCTGTTGACTTGGATTCTGGCCTGAATGGAAGGTTTTCTTTCCACCTGCTAAACAAGTCTGACCCAGGTGGCCAGTTCTCTTTGACTCGTGACGGGTGGCTGACAGTTGCAGGGCTTCTGGATCATGAGACAGTGACGCAGTACCAACTCATTGTCATTGCCACTGATATGG
Organism: Margarornis squamiger; assembly: GCA_035222235.1. Lineage (NCBI taxonomy): Eukaryota > Metazoa > Chordata > Aves > Passeriformes > Furnariidae > Margarornis > Margarornis squamiger. The sequence continues at coordinate 127,739,646 of JAWWTY010000077.1, forward strand.
GGCAGCCCCCTCTGACTGGCAGTGCCACTGTTTTGGTGACTCTGCAGGATGTAAATGACAATGGGCCAGAGTTTGAGGCTCATTATAACCCAGTGGTCTGGGAAAACACAGCTTCTCCACAGGTTGTCCAGATGAATGAGACCTCCACGCTGCTGTATGCCAAGGACCGAGACACTGCTGCAAACGGAGCACCTTTCTCCTTTCGTCTTCTCAGCGATTTCAATAGTCTGACCAACTTCAACTTGCAAGACTTCCACAATGGAAGTGCATTGCTCACTGCACTGCATACCTTTGACAGGGAAGTGCACAAGGCATTCTATCTGCCCATCCTGATCACAGACAGCGGGATCCCACCAATGAGCTCCACCAACACACTGACTGTGAATATCGGGGACCAAAATGACCACCCGCATTCTGCTGGCCACATGGAATGTCTCATTTACAGCTATGATGGTAAATTACTCCCTAATGTTTGCTTCCAAGTGTGACAGTAAGGTCAAAAGAGGCAGCTGTGAGTTTCACAACAGGACTCTGTCCTGTTCTACATAAGATAAAATCTTTGTAGAGGTGCTACTGAAGTTTGCTTAAACCCAACAGAGAGCAGTAGGTGTCTAGAGTAGGACTCTGGGCCACTTGATGTGTGGAAGAAACTGAACCAGCCTTGAAGGAAGAGCATAACTGGCTGCTATTCTGTTATGTTTCTAACCAACTTGATAGAATAATGATCTCTTAGTTTCAAATTAGTAATTTAATTTTCCAGCAGCAATAACATTTCAGGGGAAAAAATTACCAAAGTTCATAATGTTGCTGTAAAGATGAGTCTGAGTGCTGAGAACTTTCTTTCTCCTTAAGCCTTTTTTTCTCCTCGAGACTGAATTGAGTTTTACTGAATACACTTAAGCTGAACTCATGTGTAGACTGCCTAAAACATTCATGTAAGTCTTCAGCTAACAAATGCTGTTATGGTGGAATGTTGTGTGAATGCTGGCTGCAGGCAGTGTGAGAGAAGCATCTTTCCCTTTTTGGTTTGGCAATTAGCTAGCAGTTTTCTTGTGATCCAGTGTCCCCACATAATAAGCCCAAGAGCAAAATAAACCACACAGGTAAAAAGATTTTGGGATACATACATCCATGCTGGCTCAGATCATTCCTTCCTCTTCTAGTCTTCTGTGTATCCTGTGCTTTGATAGCACATTAAATAAATTGTCTGTTATGGACATACTAGAAACTACTTCTGAGTGGGTGCTGTTCATAATTATTTGTATTTGAACATTGTTCTGCCTGTTGCATGATCACTCTTAACTTCAGCTTATTGTGATGTTGAAACCAAGTCGGGTTGTTTTTTTGCTGAGAAAACTGTGCCTGTAGCTTAAACATCAAACCTTTTCATTAAGCCTGAATTCCCTTTTAGTTGCCTCTTTAAAGATTGAAAACATCGGTACTGTTAACTTCTGTGAGGGACTATTCAAGATGTCAGATTGTTGATTAATTAAAATATCAAGGAGAGACAGAATTGGAAGGCAACTATCAAGTTGTATGTGAGATTCCTGTAATGTGGAAGTCAAACTCCAGGGCATCTATTATACTATCTCCTGCAAAATATCCAATGAATTGTTGCCAGAGAAGTAGTTTTCTCTCCTTCTGGCATGCAGCCCCCTGTTGTCAGGGTTTGTGCTGTTCCTTGTCACAAGGTGAAGTCCCACATTTACCCTCTTTTTTGTCTATCCTTGATTCTTTACTCAGTAAATCTATGAATTTGGACATCCATGGACCTTTCCTTTAGAAATAACTTTTGTAAATCCAGAACTTAATAAATTGTGAGCTTTGCTGAGAGGATTCAAAACCAGCAGAATACATGCTGCTTTCCATCTCACACCAAAGTCTCACCATCTACTCAAAATAAGCCTAATTACTGTTTTTTGGACATCCTCTCTATCTTGCTGTAATTTCCTCCAAATTGCCATTGTTTTTTCTCTTTATAACCCAGTCTGCATTTTGGTTGTTTATTCTGCCAAACTCCAATCCCTGTCTAAGCTACTTTGTAAGTTGTTTGGATACTGCAGATAAAATAATGACAATTCTCAGAGGTGGCTTTTCTTTTTTCCTTCTCATTGCTTTTCATTGCAGACACATGTAGAATTAAATCTATGTGGCCATACAGCAGATATCCAATAAGCAGGGCACCATGTGGCGTTTGCAAACTGGTGCACATCTTCGGGAACTATCACAAATATTTTTGTAGAGTTCTTAGACTTAAGTCTAAATTAAAACTTGAATGGCCAACCTGTTTGTATACATGTTAGAAGTCCAACATGCTGTGTTTTTTTAGGTATTCTCCCCACGACTGTACTGGGCCAGGTCCGTGCCCCTGACGCTGATGACTGGGACCGCAAAATCTACCAATTTGAAGGGAAAACATCAAGGTATTTAGAGAGAAAAATGGGAGTTGTATAAAATGTATGGAAAACTTCCCCCCCCCACCCCCGGACCCCCAAGTATTTTCACTGCCTTTTTTTTGAAAACAGGAGTGTAAAAGCATTTTGTTGGTTAGACACTTCTGAGTGTAGATCGCCAAAGGTCCTTCTTGAGTGTGAGGCTGCAGTAAATAATGCTGGATGCCAAATCAGTCTGCTTCCCATGTCTGATGGGCCGGAACGCTGTTCCAAATTCTGTTCACAGTCATACCCATAATCTGTATTCATGAGCCACTACAAAAAACCCCCGCTATCCAGATTCCTTCATCCAAGTTCCTGGAGAGCTGGTGTTTCCGTGTCACCACTGGTTTTAAGCCCTTATTTGTATTGGATGTATTCAGACCGAAGTGTCTGGATTGTGACTGGTGCTGAGAGGTACACATGCTGTTCAGAGGTTTTGAAAGAGGTGTCACTCTCAATGAATGTATCTACACTAGGAGTTTGTAGTGTTTCCAAAGTTATGGCTGTTGCAGCCTTAGTCTTCCTACACAGTTAATACAGCATAGCAGCAGGAAGAAACCTTAATGATACACTGGTGAAAAGTCATTAGGAGCCAACAGGAGGCAATGTGAAAAAGTTCTGGTCTGCTTCATGAGGGAGCACTTTCTCTGATAAGTGGATCAGAAAAAACCATCAGTGATGATAGTACCTAGCTTTTGAACTTCTCATAGCTTGTTCCTTGGCTTAACTCTTATTACAGGTACTTTATCCTTAATGATAACTCAGGTTTGCTGACTATTAAAGAAGGAACCCCACCAGGAACATACAACATAAGAGTTAGAGTCATTGATGGAGTCTGGCCAGATGTTATCTCAACTGTAAAGGTTATAGTGAAGGAAATCAAAGATGATGCCCTCCATAATGCTGGTTCTGTACGAATTAAAGGTGAGCAGTGTGTTCAGGTATGGTAAGACCACAGTGCTGAAATCTACCTTTTTAATGTTACTGCTTTGATACTTAGAATTCTAATGCTGTTAGACGTGGGATGAGAGTTAATAGCTTTCTAGGTTTGAAAATGCATCTTTATTTGCATGGTCTTTGAATGCTGCATGTGTGGGAACATCTATGGAGACAAAAGACAGCAAGAAAAAGCTTGTCTGATTTCTACGCGAACTTTTTAACAAAGCAGCAATCTATATTTCAGAAGAGCTGTTTGAACAACTGCCTGCCTGAAGTTCACTAAGTTGTTTCAACCTTTGTAGAAAAGTATAAACTTCTTAAACATGTTTCTGATTTTTAAAAATAATTTAAAAAAATAAATTATTAAAAGTCAAAAATGTTTCAGAACATCCAGCCTTAGCAGAAGCCAGTATGGAAAATTTCAGAGCCTAAAAATGAAAATACTCCTGAATTTGGAGCTGGGTCCATTTTCTGTGACATTCTGCAGTGCTTCTTTCTTCTATTGCTACAGCAGTTGCAATATATGTGTTTGTCAGGTTTTTAACTTCTATTACAGATATCACACCAGAGGAGTTCATATCCCAGTCCCCTGAAAAACAGAGTAAATACTACCAGATGAAGAAGCTGCTTTCAGAAATTATAGCAGTCCAACTGGAAAATGTTCACATTTTCAGTGTATTAAATAGCCCAAGCCCAACCCGAGGCATTGATGTTTGGTTTGCAGTTAATGGTCCACCTTATTATAAAGCAGAAAAACTCAATGGCAATGTAGCAGCCTCCAGAGTGTGGGTAAGTATCCATTCTGTGTATGAAACCACAGCATCTTCTCATCATGTCTGTTCAGATAATGTCCATTGCCTAGTGAATGTGCACATTTAGAATGAGTGAGGGAGTAATGTGTGAGTAAAACAGATAGTTTAATCAGTGAAGTCAATCAATCCTTTAGCATTATACTAAAAGCTTCAAATATAAATGTTTTAAAACCAGCCTGTAAACATATATTAAGTCATCCAAACACAATGAGCTTTTAGGATTGTTAACATGTTTTTCCTATTGAAAAGACTGCAAAACTCTGTATAAAGGATTTCTTTGGCTGTTGTCTTTCTACATGGTGTCTTAATGTTTCAATTTTTAGTCCTTTGCATAGAGATGTTTTGTAGTTGAAATTCACAAACCAATCAAAAGGTTCAACTTTCCATCTAAGAGGGTGCAAAGCAATAAAAGAGGCACTCTCCAGTGGAAAACCAGGTTGGAAACATGTGTTGATAATTTAGCAAAGTTCCTGCCCCTTTTGCAAAAAAAAAAAAAAAAGTATGATAAGAGTGAAATGACTCGCTCTGTTGGAAATGTGTCTGTGGGTACACAGAGGCTGAAAGTTGAAATAAGTTTAGAATCAATGTTTCTGTACCAACTCACTCTTGCCAGGAAAGGTATCTCTTCATTGTCCAATGCCTGTTCAGCCTCCCAGTATTTTTAAGACAGAAGTTCAAATAAAAAGTACAGCTCAGATGCTATGTAAATAATCAATCAGAAAAATCAGTGACTAAAATTTATCCATTCAGTCTCTAATGAATACGACAGTATTTTTGCCCCCTAGGTGCTTACTCATGCTGTAATTGACTTACACCCAGGCTTTGGTCTTAACAGATGCCAGACTGAGCTGCCTTTGACTGGATAGGGTGAGGCAGACATTGGAAGGAAGTGGCACAGCAACCAGTTTTGAAAATAAATGAGACTTCTGCTTTTCATTGCTGTAATTATTGAGTTTCCTCTCCATGGAAAAGTCAGATGAATGCAACTAATTGTTCTCCACAGCTGGAAAGCATCTTGGATTTGAATATCACCCAGATTGGCATTGATGAATGTGTGACTGCAAACTGCACTCACAGTAGCGGATGCATCAGTAAGCATGAACAGAACCATGTACCAACCATAACCACAGCTGGAAGCATTTCACTGGTGTCTGTGACAGTCCTGAGTCATGCTGTGTGTGGCTGTGCAGCTCGGGAGAGTCCTCATCTTCCCTGCTCCTCGTACCAGACAAACCCCTGTCTCAATGGTGGCACATGTGTGGATACTGATTTGGGCTACAGGTTGGTAAAGATTTGTCTGGTGTGCAAAAAAATGCATCTAGTTCAGTGTGTAAGGAGGATGGGTGGAAGCTTCCAGAATATCACTGTGTGTCTTGTCACTGTGGCAGATATGAGTTCTGTTATACTTCATGCACAGGTTTTGCAAAAGAGTATCTATTTTCAAGTATGTACTTAGGTTCATTATAGTCTCCAGGAAAACCTTGGGCAGTTTCCAAGCTGCACCAGTTCAGTAATGCCACCCTGCAAAATGCTCTTATTTTGTGCAGCCTATCTTAATGCTCTTAAATGTTTTAATCACATCTCTTATGTCACTTAATAACATCTTCCCCACATTTCTTGCCTCCTTTTTGTTTCTCCAAAAATGAGATCTCGTAGATAATATAGTATAAATAAAAGATTAAAAAAATTATAGGACTATACTAGCTCAGGATGGTACCCTTCTAGAAGGCAGCCTTAAGCTTGTTTCTTTAAAAATGATCGTCCCAACCTAGGAAAGTAGAAACACTGGCCAGCTTCTTCAGAGTACGCTTGATAGTGGTGACAGGACTCAGACTGAAGCTGCAGAAGCCCTTGTCATGCTAAAGTTCTGAGTCTGACATTGCTGCTCAGATGTAATTAACCATGGAAATTTTGTTGCCCAGAAACCCGTGGTAGGCTCTGCTGCCCATCATTTGCTCAGCTCTGAGGTTTCTTTGCTTCTTCTCCATTTTTAGTAGTTTTGTGTGTGATCTTCTCCTGCATCCTACCCCTGTCATGATGCTGTTAGTAGGTACTAGCAATCTATGGGAGGCAGAAACTAAGAAATGGAAGACCAGCTGATATCTCTCCCTGTCCTCCTGACCATTTCTGTTTCCTTTGGTTTCCCGCTTACAGGTTTTGTTATTCTCATGCTGTGGGTACTCTTTTCTACAGAATCCACAGAGTATTAAAGGAAGAGCCCAAGTATCTATTTTTTGATAGTGTAAAGAAAATAAACTAGCAAGTAGCTTGCAATAACAAGATCTATGACTGTCACACCTCTTGTCAGTTTGGTGATATTTCCTTCCACACTCGTCCTGGGGAGACTCTAATTGGATATAAGTAGAAAATTTTTCACAATGAGAATAATCAGTCATTGGAATAATCTCCACAGGGAAGTGGCAGTTTTCCCAACATTGGACACTTTTGAGATTTGACTTCAGAGTGCTGGGTGATGTTGTCTAGACCATTCTTTTGCCAAGGAAGGTTGGACCAGACGATGCTTGAGACCCTTCCAACCTGGTATTCCATGATTCCTTTGCTTTCTCTGCCAGCATCATGAAGCTGATAAGAAAGCCTAGTGAAAAGTGGGTTTCTTTTTTTTCTTTTTTTATGCCCAAGAGGTAAGAGGTTTTAATGCGCTTTGTATATTACAACAGCTCCATTGTTTATTCACAGAATATTCTTGCATAGACATATTATCATTTTGAACTAAATCTAAATTCTGTTTGTATGAATAAGTCAATAGGAAAGGTTTTTTGATGGAAATTTTGCTAGTGCTTAACCTTTGCTATGTCCTAGGCAACATGGACTCCTGTGTGTAAAGTGGAGAGTCCTGCTGTCAGAAGAGCTCTTTGCAGCTTCTGCTTGGATGGCGGATTTGCTTGGATTTGCTTTTATTTTTTTATTTAATAGGTGCAAATGTACTGCAAATTTTCATGGACCAGACTGCCAGCAGACAAAACACAGCTTCAGAGGGCATGGTTATGCCTGGTTTCCTCCTCTTCAGCCTTGCTTTGAGAGCCGCATCTCCTTAGAGTTTATCACTGATGTCGCCAATGGCCTACTGTTGTACCAGGGACCAGTGGCACGAGGGCGTCCTGAAGAACGGGAAGATTTCCTTGCTTTAGGTTAGCACCTTACAGAGTATTTATTTGTATTGTGTAAAGGTGAGATTCTACTTAGTTCGTAGAGGGTTTTTTTCCAAAAATGTTCAGTAAGTACTTTTTTGTGAATATGAGTCAGCAGTGCCCTGGCAGCCAGGAGGGCCAACCACATCCTGGGGGGCATCAGGCACAGCATCACCAGCCAATTAAGGGAGGGGATTGTCCTGGTCTGCTCTGCACTGGGGCAGCCTCACTTTGGAAATCGTGGGCAGTTTTGGCACTGCAATATAAGAAAGATATTAAGCTACTGGAGAGTGTCCAAAGGAGGGCAATGAAGATGGTGAAGGGCCTTGAGGGGAAGCCGTGTGAGGAGCAGCTGAGGGTACTTGGTGTGTTCATCCTGGAGAAGAGGAGACTGAGGGGAGACCTCATTGCAGTTACAACTTCCTTGTGAGGGGAAGAGGAGGGGCAGGCACTGATCTCTTCTCTGTGGTGATCAGTGACAGGACCCAAGAGAATGGCATCAAACAGTGTCAGGGAAGGTTTAGGTTGGATATTAGAAAAAGGTTCTTCCCTCAGAGGGTGGCTGGGAACTGGAACAGGCTCCCCAGGGAAGTGGTCACAGCACCAAGCCTAAGAGAGTTCAAGAAGTGTTTGGATGATAGTCTCAGGCATATGATGTGACTCTTGGGGATGGTCCTGTGCAGGGTTCAGAGTTAGACTCAATGATCCTTGTGGGTCCTTCCAACTCAGCATATTTTGTGATTCTGTAATGAGAATGCAGAACAGGTCACCAGCATACCCAGCTCATATCCTTGTGGCACTCTGTTAAAAGCTGGATATTTTTAAAGCTTTCTAAAGAACTTCTCCAACTAAAATCTAACCATAACAATTGTTTCAAATGTGTCTGAGCGGGAACAAGGTTAGTGTGTATTCAATAAGAGTCTTTCCTTTGCAGAACTCTCCGGTGGTGTCCCATTGCTGACCGTGAGCCACAGCTCTGGTGAGCTTTTCCTGCAGCTCTCACAAAAAGTTAATGTTGCAGATCGCCGCTGGCACAATATTAAAATTATAAATGATGGAAAGGCAAGTGTAAATATGGGCAGTCCTGTGGAAGCACTAATTTGTGTACCTAGTTATTCCTTCCAAATCCTTCCTTCCTTCTGTAGAGCTCTTTTATCAATCAGTCTTCCATCACCTCTGAAAGAGCAGGGATAGAAGTTTGTCAGCCCAGATGTCCCTTTAGTCATGAAGCAGTAAAGCAAAACAAGGGCTGAAGAAGTCTGATCCAGTTATGAAATTGGCCATGCTATTTCCTTGGTTTAATGATCCTACCTGCTGCCTAGACAATGAAGTTGTGATAATCTGGGAACTAAATGCTTTCTGGACTGATTGAGTGAAGTATCCTTGATTTCTCTGAGTGAGAATCCAAGAGACTTGGCTCACCACAAGACTTTAGATGTGTAGCACAAAGGAGATAGATATTCTCTTGTGTACGGGGAATATCTTGCTGATATAACACTGCTGAAGGCATCTGCTAGGCTCCCTGTTCTCCCACATGTGACAAGCTGAAGGGCACGTCAGGATCTGGGATGGGAGCCTGGCAGACCTTCTACTCTGCTAGATTGTCTCTCTGTGTTATGATTTGGCAGAAAACTCCAAGACAATTCTATACTCCCTCTACTGTGTCAGTGACTTGGCATGGTCACGGTAGAGTCAGATCTATTCTTTTGTCTGGCTCCTTAGCTATATGCCACGCACAATAACCTTCCAGATAAGTATGTGGAGTGTTCTATTATTTTAATAAAGTTTCCTGCACTGTAATTGCTAGTTACTATTTTCCCTTCTGCTGAAAGAAAATGTGTAATTAAAATGTATGCATGTCTCTGGATGCAATTGTTTTAAATAATGCCTTTTTCTAGGAAGTGAAGCTGATTCTTGACCACTGTGTAAATGTCTCAGTTAGAGATAAGGACAGTGTCATTAAGAAGAACTCCCAAATGGATCTGTCTGCCTGTGAAGCCTCTGGAGAGCTTGTGAGATCTCATAGGTAAAAAAAGACAAAAACAAAACAACAAACAACAAAACCTGGAAACATAACTACTTGAAGAGCTAAGGAAAAAGGCGGGGCTGGGGTGGTGAAATCAGCCAAGCTGCTGTATTTTGCTTGTCACTAATTCTTTTTTTCTCTCCCTCTCCTTCTGCATGGGTAGGCTCTTCAGTGGCCATCACCCCCTGCAACTGGGTGGAGTTAAGAAGACTTTGTCTTACTACGACTCACAAAGGCACTTCAGAGGATTTGTTGGCTGCATACGCAATGTCATTGTTGATAGTAAGGTAGGGCCGCAAAAATCACTCTCCAGTTTACTGCTGTTTAGTGTTGTTAACTGCAGGCACCTGATGTGATGGTTCTCTTTGACCTTTTCCAGGTCTATGATTTAGAGCATCCTGCGGAGTCCCTGAACAGCATTCCCGGCTGTGTCCTTACGGATGAAATGTGTCAGAGTGGTGGGATGGCCTCCTGTGGCACCCATGGGAAGTGTATTGGTGGTTGGGATTTCTTTCACTGTGACTGTTCCTCAGGATATTCTGGGCCAACATGTGAAAAAGGTACTGAAAGTCCTAGGGAGAAATTCATGGTGAGGATCTGTGGGAACAGCATCAAACATATTGCTCTAATGTCCAAAGCCATACTGCTGTGATGTTGAACTGAGTAGCATAAGACCATGCTGTACTCTGGAAATGATTTAGATCTCCAAAGGTGTAAAGATCTTTCTAACTCTTGTTAAATAAAGATACCACCACAGATGAGGGTCATATTGAGAGCTGGTTTACAATGCAGGGGAGGGAAGTGGTCAGACAGGTTGTTTTGTCCTTTTCATCACAGCATCTTATTTCTCAGTGGTGAAAGGTGAAACATTCTGCATTGTGGCTTCTTCCTCTGATCGTGCTGATCGCAAAATGGAGTTTAATGAATGTGTAAAACCTGAGGGCATAACCCTCTTGTTGTGTTCAGGCCCAGTTTTCCATCTATAAAATGGTGATAATTGCATTTGCATCTGTCATTAGAATGAATTGCAAGTTGAGCAATGCTCCTAGACCACAGCAGTGGAGGCATGTGGGGCCATAATATCAGGCTGGCTGCAGCAAATGTGTTATCCTCTACAAAAGGAGCATGAAATATGTATCAGAGAACAAAGGCATGCCATGGTGGATAATGAAAACATCAGAGATATTGTAAGAATGTGCAAATTTGGCACAGTTCAAAAATCTAGGAAATAAATCATTTAACTCCTACTAGGCCACAGCCATGTTCAGGGTACAGTGGACACACACTTGAAGTTGGCTCTGTCCCCCTTATCTTGAACCCTTCATCAGCCAAGGAGAAATCAGAAGTGCATCACAGGTGTTTATTGGGGCTTTATCTGCCTTCTCCCTCTAGGTACAAGGTATAAACGGGGAGGTTGCTCATAACTGTCTGTAATGAGCACCAGTGTCCCATAACTTTGGTGGCTTTTGTTGGAAGAGAATTGGCCCCCTCTGTCCTGTAGTTTTGAGTGAGCTACAGCAGAGGATGAGCAGCAGTGAGCAGCTGGAAAGGAGCACTTGCAAGTTAGCACTGAATCAGTTTTTTGGGATTAATAGCTAGGATTGTAAGGGCATTACACATATCCTTTCAGCTCAATGCATTTACCTTTCCTTCTTGTATATGGAACAATAATACCCTGTGCAGGCAGCCAGACCCTCTTTTTCTTCTCTATCTGGCACATAAGACTTAAGTCACACTTAAGGTGTGACAGTAAATTACTTAGCAGAAGCTCTGTCTGTCCCCATCTGAAAGGGGAAGTAAAGAGCATATTTTCTAACAGTGAGGGTTTTAACCACAGGACTAAACCACTGAAAGAAACATTTGATTCTTTTTTTGTTTGGCTGAGGTTTTTTTGTTTTGTTTGAGTTTTTTTCTTCAGATCAATACCAGCTACTTTACTGGAAGATATGTTTCAGATTTAAAAAATATATTACTGGACCCAGTATAGGAGTGATTGAGGTAGAATGTACAGCTTGCAACAGACAGAATGTTAGAGACAGTATCTCATTGTCCCTTTCCTGCCTAAATTCTGAACTCTTGATTTGTTGTTTTTCTCTTAATTCCTTTTGCAGTACAGGGTGCTTTCCATGGTGCTTTATTATTTAGCTAAAATTTCTTAAGAACTAAAACTCTGGCATTCAGAAATGGTTAATTCTGAAGGAGCAGAGATCTGAGGAAGCAATCATTTCTGAGATTTTCACCCTGGTTTTGTGTGTGTTGTGCATAGTTCTTCCAGAGTGGGCTTTTGGGAAGGACAGCTGGATCCATTATGAACCAAGGAGCATCCTCAGCACCCGCAGCACTCAGATCCAGCTGATGGTGCGCACCCGTCTCTCCCATAGCACCCTTCTCAGCCTGGCCTCTGCAGATGGGAGTGGATACATCCGACTGGAGGTGAGCAGTCCAAAAGCTGTTCTTTGAGTGCTCTTGATTTGTCATGGAGTACCCTAGTAAGAGAAAAAGATGTAGTTTCTGATTAAGGGCACCTGTTCTGTAATGTAATAAAGAACAAGAATTTTCCATATGAGGGTAACTGCTTTCATTTGTATTGTCCTTCTCAGTGTTACTCTTTCATGGCATAAATTCTAGCTATTTCACTAGCTGCAAAATGTACATGTGAGTGCATGTGATACATGTGAATGAGGAAGATTGTTTTGCCTTTTCCCTTTGCTTCTATCTGTCCCTGTCTGTAAAACTCACGTATATGTTTTTGTTGTTGCTGAAAAAAGCTGTCTGGATTCCCTTAGCTAGAGAGGCTGATTATTCTAATTGTAACAGGAGAGTCAGCTGGGAAGACTTAGAGGTAGATATCAGTAAGGAGAAGACTGATGTAAGGGCTCATGTCAGTTAGAAGAGTGGCCTATAAAGAAAAGACCTGATAATTCCTCGATCTGCAGTTTTCTTGTTGTAACATTTTTCTGGGAATAAAGCACTTAAAAACAAGAGTGCCATTTTAATTTTGAAAACTCAGGTCCATTTCTTGAGGAATAACTGTGTAATAACATTTTGAAGTCTATTTCTGTTATTAAAGGTCTGTCTCATCTTCCTCTAGGTGGTTGAGGGTTTCTTTAGCGTTAACTTCAGTTTGGGGGACAAAAATCACTCTCTGAGAATGAAGACATTACGCATAAACAATGGCCAGTGGGTTCTTCTGACTATGGAGCGCTACAACAATGAATTTACCCTGCGCATTAACAGTGGTGGAGGTGATCATGAAGTCACCTCTGTCTTGGGAACGGATAGGTGGTTTGAAATGGATTGGGCAAGCATCGTGCTAGGAAACCACCTTCCCAGTCATTCAGAGAGTGATTTCCAAGGTAAGTGATATCATGGATTCATAAAAGGAGGGAATTAAAGCCTGAAGTTGGCATCTTAGAGTTATTGGAGAATCTAAAACCCAGGTAAAAATTCCCATATAGACTACTATGCCCTTTCTTTTCTAGAGAATTCAGAGCCAATGTTTAACTCTATTTGCCATTGTATCTGGTTCTGGTGAAGATTTGAGATTGCCTGTAAATATTAAAAAGTAACACTTCAGATTTTTATTTTATGGTATCGTAAAATAGTTTGGTTTGGAAGAGACCTTAAAGATCATCTAGTTCCAAAGCTTCTGCCGTGGGCAGGGACACCTTCCACTAGACCAGGGTTTCCCATATCAAAGGCCCCAAGCAGTGTACTCATGCTGTGATCTTCACTCCTTTTTTGCCTCGGAAGCATTTAAGGAACAGATACAGCACCTCCTGGTAGGAGAGAAGAGGTTGCAAGGCAATTCATGGTGCTCTCTCCATTTTCTGGGGTGGGGTGCTGAGACTTTGAGACTCAACAAGAACAAAGCTTTTTCCATTCTGTTGCTTTTTATTCAGCCCCACTTTTGAGATTATATCTTAAATCTAGATTAATTTAGTGGAGCTGTTCTGGTTCATATCACAGCTTTACTAAATTGTTGCATTGGTACAAAGCAGGTGTCCTGGAGAAGTGTTGTCGATCTGTAGATTGACCAGAACATAGACACATGTTCTGTAGCACTACTTCTAAAATAAAACTGATAAGGAGTATAAAGATCTTTTTAAAAAAATGTTTTAAGCTTTCTGCAGTGCTCTAAGGTCTCCTGCATGTGTGCTGGGGGCAAGGCTTGAAGTGGGGAAGTAGCTAACTTAATCCACTCCTCTGCATACTCCTCTGCTTTGATGCAGGTTGTATGCGTGACGTCCAGCTGAATGGTCAGCCGCTCCTCGTGGAAGGCAGAAGCACAGAGTTCGGCTTAATTTTGAGGCGGCAAGGAGTCACCATGGGATGCCATTCCAGTGCCTGCAGCAGCCAGCCCTGTTACAGCCCCTTCCTTTGTGTAGACCTGTGGAGAAAATATGAATGCCGGTACATTAAGCTCTCATTTTCATGTGGGCATAGCAGGGAAGCTTTTTCTTTCCACCTCAGACCAGGCAACTTGCTTCTAACAGTAAAACTATCTGTGGCTGCTGGCCAGAGAGGGTCATCCCAAAGACGAATCCTTCTCTCATGGTCTAGACTTGGTTTTTTCTGCAAATCTGATCTGGAACCTTATTTACTCCACCATTTTTTCCATGGTGAGAAGATAACAGGTCAGCAAGAAAGTGAAATGTCCTTTGATAGAAGGGAGATTGCAAAAACTGTGGTCTCTCCTCTGTATGAAGATATGAATATACTCTTATAATGTATATATATAGTGTGTATACACATATATATGATACATATATATTTTATACATACATGTATATAAAATATATTTTGATACATTCATGTATAAATATATATTGCAAATACAATACATATTTACATATATTTTCTGTAAAAAAGTTGAAATTAATTATAGTTTATGTGAAACAATGAGACTTTCAAAATTAGAGTGTCACAAAATTGGATTCAGATATTGACTCCCCAGGGTCAGTCTGTTACAACTGTTATCCTACACAGTTAGTTTTTTTGGAGAAGATCCACTCCTTAAAGAAATATTTAAAAGTATTTATTAAAATATGCAAATCAAATACATACTGTTAAAAACCCCCAAACATAAATACATACAGGACTAGGAGAAGTGACTTAAATTCTTGGAATTCAGCCAAAATTTAGCACTTCTGAGGCCTGGTGATTCTTTGCTAGAAGAGGCTATGAGATGTTTTGAAGTGTGCTTTGGGGCACTCATTTTTTCAGTCTGCTTGTGAAAGAACAATATAAAGTTTCTTCCATTTTTTCAGTAGTATTTCTTCTTTGGATTGCAGAAAGCAGGTCTGTGTCCTCAAAGTATTCCTCCAACTACACATCCGAAGAAATCAGTCCTAAAAGACCAGATGGGCCATTCTGAGGAGGTCAATGACATTTCTCCCAAAGGTCCAAATGAACATTACAAAGCTTACACTAAGTGCTTGATAGCCCTTTTCCCATCAATCTTGGCTATCCATTTCCTTTTAGAGACTTTGATTAGAGCATGGCTGGAGAAAAAGAGTTAGTCTATTCAGAAAGAGATGGATTCCTTTTTTAAGGAAGGAGTACAGCTCTTCTGCATATCTTCTGGACAGGGAAAATGGAACACGTGTTCATGTTTTCATAAGCCTACTGGCTCACTGAGTTAGACTTTATGTATTTCATACTCTCAATGCGGATTTGTGGTTTGCTTGAAAATAGTTAAAATTTGCTTTAAAGAAACAGTAACAAACTGTGCGCAAAACAACATACAGCTCCAGATGCTTTGCTCACCTAAAAGATGTCGCCTGCTTTGATTGTTCAGGTGCCCATCTGGGAAAGTAGAAGTGACTGACACCCTTACAGGGCTCAGACACTGTACCTCATCCCCTTGTGGACGCTGGACCTGTAGGAATGGGGGTACCTGCGTGGCTCAATCCCAAGACAAGACTATCTGCCAGTGCCCCGAAGGTTACAAGGGAAGATGGTGTGAAATTAGCCAGGTGAAGGCTGGAAGACCAGTGGGACTCAGCTCTGGCTCTATTCTGGCAATCAGCATGTGCCTCCTTGTCTTCCTAGGTAGGAAATCATGTACCCTTTTTCTTTCTTTTCAATCTTGTACTTTGTTACATTAAATTAAATCTGCTTTACCCTGGGATGTTGTGATGAGTGTTTCACCTTTCCTGGAGATCACCAGTTGGAAGTTCATTTCAGGATGCTAAGAGACAGGCAACAGCACATAGCTACAGTTTACTTGCTTTCAAGCCAGTTCAAGGAAATTTAGGATTTTTCTCTTTCAGAATCTATTATTTCAAATCTTTCTTAAGTAAGAGCTTTCCATCTCTGTGTGCAACAATGTGTGCAGCCACATCCATTTGAAACTCCCACATGCCCTGAGCCCTTACATTTTTAATAGGCAGGGCTTACAGCTAGTACCCACTCTTCACATATTAGGAGGGAAGACATCTTCCTCTAAACAGTTCATGATCTAAACAGGGGCACCTCATTAAGAGTGTGGGACAGAGGGAGATATTCACAGTGTGTCCAGTTTCAGGTACACTTTGGCTGAAAAGTTAATAACACCATAAAGCTGTGTTCATGTTGATAAACTGCACACCTGACTCAGAATAGTAAAGACTCCATGATTATATTACACTTGTAACCTTCATTAAAACAGTGGTTTACTTACTTTGGGTATCTTATTTACTCAGGATTGGTGAAAGGCCAGAGATTGGCCAAAATGCCTTCTATTTAAATGGATTCTTTTAGGTAAGTAAAATACCCTTTTAATGAAGTTTATGATGTAATATACATAGATTATTCTTTACATTCATGACTTTAAGTTATTTATATATTAACAGTTACTCATTTCTTACCTGCATATTTGGTTGTCAAATTAAGAGTTGTTGTAATATCTCAGGAATCATATAACTGCTTTTATTATGCATCATACTTTTTCATCTATCATATAACAAATACATGCTTTTGTTTCTTCCAGCACTCTTGGTTTCCTACACGGTGTGGAGTCAGTGGGGAAGTTCAGGGTTTCGGAAAGGAGGAATTTACCACATTCCTGAAGAGCGTGAAAGCTGGGAGAATGTTAGAGAAAATGTCTTCAATTATAATGAAGAAGGAGGTGGAGAACGTGACCAGGTATGATGCAGCTTCAATCCAGTCTTCACAAATCCAACCTGTGCTCACTTTCCCAGACTTTTCAGCTAACTTAATGTCATTATCAAATTGGCTTTGGTTTTGTTGTTGTTGTTTTGTTTGTGTTTTGGGTTTTTTTTAACCTGAAGTACTCTTAAGTGGAATGTTTCTCTAACCCAATCTATACCATGACACTGGTCATGTGTGGCCACCTTTGAGGGGGCTGCTCTGGACACAGCATCGTTACTTTAGCTGAACACTATAATTACCCAGTGGGATTTGGAATGATGTGGACTTAGCCCTCTGAACTACGCCCTCTCTTTTCTTCAGCTTGTAGGAAACTCACAGAATCTGATACTGTGTTTCAAAACAGATTTTGAACTTGTTTCCTTTTGAGTTGTTTCTGTCTGATATTTTCATTCTTTTTGTTTCCAGAATGCTTACGATATAGATAAACTGAAGAAACCTCTCCATAAAATTCCCCACTTCTCCTTGCGCGCAGCTGCTCCACACTCCAGGACACAAACTGGCCCTAAAAGAGACTCATTCTCAAAACGTGCACATCAAAAACAATCAGCATCAGCTGTTACCAGCATCCCAGACTTCAAGGAATATGTTTCTAAAATCATCCGGGATGCAGACAATGATCTAAAGAGTCTTCCAGCTGACACTATTCATTTTTACTGCTTAGAAGGGCAATGCTCTCTAGCAGGGAGCCTTAGTTCACTAGACTCCATTAGTGGTGACGAAGATCTAAATTATGATTGCCTCCAAGAGTGGGGGTCAAAGTTTGACGTGCTTAAAGAACTCTATAAGGTCTCAAATGAAAATTTGTAACCAGAGTTAAAGGAACTTGACACATTGTCATGATGTATGGACACTACTTTTAAAAATGCCCTTTTTTATATAAAAGTTACATCAAGTAACTTACGTGATGCAAGTTTTTAGTTAAGATAGTATGATATACTCACTTTTCCCAGGAGTGATAATCTGAATGATCTTTTTTATATGCACTGTACAGTTATTTAATAATGGAAGGGCAAAGACTTTTAAAGCATGAATTTTCTTGA
This sequence comes from Margarornis squamiger, assembly GCA_035222235.1. Lineage (NCBI taxonomy): Eukaryota > Metazoa > Chordata > Aves > Passeriformes > Furnariidae > Margarornis > Margarornis squamiger. The sequence continues at coordinate 127,757,202 of JAWWTY010000077.1, forward strand.
AAACTTTGGAAAGTAGGATTTCTGTAGAATAGCATTATAATATCCTTTTTTATTTGTGTAGACCACAGTGACTTACTGGAATTATCCTGGATGCAAGAACTTGAATTATTTTCTCCCTGTAATTAATATGAATTCTGTTCTGTGGGTAACAATGGGTATGGTATTCTTGGTTTTTTAAAATTGAATTCATTTTAGACTGTGAAATAATTATTAAATGTGTTAAATATAAAACATTTTAAATTTTTGGTTTCTTGTCAGCTTTTGTCATATTGCCCTAAACCGTACTCCCCCTTGACATCACACATGCCACCTCAGTCACTATTACAGGCTGCCCAGCTGTGTGAGACTTTTTCTGTCTGACCCTTTTTCTAATTACGTGTAAAGAGGGGAAGAGAATAGTAGGATGCCAGCTGTGAACAACACTTTGCTTCTGTGACAATTTTACACCCTTAAAGAAGTTGTAAGACCTGGGAAAAGTTTCTGTTCAGTAAACCTCTATGTCCAGCTTGGCTTTTCACATGGAACCCTTCTTCAAGGCCTCCAGCTGGAAAACAGAAGAGCTGATAGCAGCTGTGAAGAGAAGCAAGAAGGGCAAAAGTTGGAACTGAACTCTTCCAGTCAAGACAGTCCTTGTAAAAATTTAGATCCTCACAACAGAAAGCATGGGAAAGCCACACGCTATTCCGTTGCCTCCTCCTGCTCCGGCTCCCCCAGAAAGGACTGGCTTTAATGTGGAAAGGGAGTCAGAAGCTTCTGAAATCTGACATTGACTTGAACACTCCCCTCTGTGCTCATGGGTCGATCATGGGTAGATCACGTTATTCTTTCCCTTTCTCCCTTAATTCTCTGAAATGGGCAGCTCCCAGTGCGTGTGGTCATGTGTGGATGTTAGTAGGTGCTTACTGAGTGCTTCAAAGCTCTGAAGTCCTAAGGCTTTTTTAACTGTTTTCAACTCAGTGGTTTTTTTAAATACCCATACAACATGATACACAACATCTGTTTTTTACTGAAGTCTTGACACTTGCTTTGATTTATATATGTTTTAAAATTAGATCTTTCATCACTCTTCTTCCTTTTACTTGGCATAAAAAATACAAATATAAATTAGTTTTGTACATAGAAGGAAGATTTTGATACTATTAGGCAAATAGTTTTCACTGAAAACTGATTGAACAAAAATACCACGTGAACTGAATAAAACAGTCTGTATTCATTCCATAAAATTACTTATATCAGTATACCAAAATAGCAATATTTATTGGAAAGATTTGGAGCGAAAAGTCAGCATAAGCCACCCCTTCATGCCAAACTCTCATATGCCTGGGCACTGATTGTTCTTACAAGGTCATAAAAAACAAATTGTGGTTATATTAACAGATAGCCACATCTCACTTAATGTAAATTTTTCTTCCATTCTGAAGATGTATGCCATGGTAAGAAACTACAACATCTGCTATGCCTGGGGTTATTACGTATATCGTTGCTGCAAATGAAAACTGCTGAGCCCCAGAACTTCAGTAAGGCACCCCTTGTGAGTCTTGAACTCTTACAACATTTTCATGACGTGCGTACACGTTTTCATTACTCTTTATTAAGTTGCCTCTTCTGAACTTCGTATCAAACAAAGCTTAGCACAATTATTGGTAAACTGTCTTCCAAAAGAGATTAATTTGAACAACGTAATACAAATAATGCTAACAGGCTAACTACGAGGTCCTGGAGGATTATTTTGTGATTCATATCCTCAAACTGAACATTTTACCTATAGATGCTTTAAGCAATGACTCAGGAAAGCTGAAACAGCAGTTAACTTTTTTCCCCCCTCAAATAACTGCACACACAAAGCAACACACATGACAGACTGTAACAAATTGGGTTGCAGTCATGTAGGGGACATGTAGTGGATATGTAGGGGACATGTAGTGGACATGTAGGGGACATGTAGGGGACATGTAGGGGACATGTAGGGGACATGTAGGGGACATGTAGGGGACATGTAGTGGATATGTAGTGAACATGTAGGGGACATGTAGGGGACATGTAGGGGACGTGTAGGGGACGTGTAGGGGACATGTGGTGGACATGTAGTGGACATGTAGGGGACATGTAGTGGATATGTAGGGGACATGTGGTGGACATGTAGGGGACATGTGGTGGACATGTAGGGGACATGCAGGGGACATGTAGGGGACATGTAGTGGACATGTAAGGGACATGTAGGGGACATGTAGGGGACATGTAGGGGATGTGTAGGGGACATGTGGTGAATGTGTAGGGGACGTGTAGGGGACATGTGGTGGACATGTAGTGGACATGTGGTGGACATGTAGGGGACATGTAGGGGACGTGTAGGGGACGTGTAGGGGACATGTAGTGGATATGTAGGGGACGTGTAGGGAACATGTAGTGACTTCTGTCCTCATGGAAGATGGGAAAAAGGAAAGTTCTTCTGCCTCCTTGGGTCTCTGTGTAGAGGGCCTGCAGGGAGCCGGGGAGGGACTCTCCATCAGAACTGCAGTGACAGCACAAGCGGTAACGGGTGTAAATTGACAGAGCGGGGATTTAGGTTACATATTAGGACGAAATTCTTCACTGTGAGGGCGGTGAGCCCCTGGCACAGGCTGTGAACGCCGAGCCCGGGAGCACCCCAGGCCAGGCTGGGGGGAGCCCTGACAGCCTAAAGGGAGGCAGGGCGGAGGCACCGGGGAGTTCTACGGTCCCCTTGACATTCCGCGGTTCGAATCTGCCCTTCCCCGCGCGTCTAGGTCTTGATTTCTGTGCCCTTTCATAAGGCAGGAGGGTGAAGGGTGAAGGGCGAGGGCAGGCCCCGGGTGGGCAGGCAGGCGGAGGGGCGGCTGCGGGGCTGGCGGGGCACTCGCACCGCACTCGGTTCGCGGGGCCGCGACACTCCCCCGGGCCGGGCCCGGCCGCGACACCCCCCGGCGGGGCGGGCGCCGCCACAGGGCCGTGTCCGCCCCGCTCCGCCCCCGCCGGGGCGGCGCCCGCCGCCATCTTGTGCCGCCGTCGGTGCGGCCGCGGGGAGCGGGGGGCGCTTCCCTCGGGGGCCGCCGCCATGAGCGCCGAGGCGGCGGACAGGGAGGCCGCCACCTCCAGCCGGCCGTGCACGCCGCCGCAGACCTCGTGGTTCGAGTTCGTGCTGGAGGAGGCGCTGCTGGAGCAGCACCTGCAGAAACCCTCTCCCGGTGCGTGCCCTGCCCCGCTCCCCCCGGGGCGGGCTCGCTCGGAGCCGTGCGGTGCGGTGCGGGTGCGGTGTGGGTGTGGGTGTGTGTGTAGGTGTGGGTGCGGTGTGGGTGTGGGTGCGGTGTGGGTGCGGTGTGGATGCGGGTGTGGATGTGGGTGTCGGTGTGGGTGCGGTGTGGGTGCGGTGTGGATGTGGGTGTAGGTGTGGGTGCGGTGTGGGGGGCTCGGATGCGGGACAGGGAGAGCCGGCACTGCCCGCGGCCCTGCGCCTCGCCCCGGCCATGGCGCGGCTTGCTCTCGCCTTGCATTGCCTTCTCTATTTAATGCCTTCATTTGTCTGTCTTCCCTGCGGGGTAGCTCGGTTTTCCCTTGCCGGCTGTGGGTTTGTTTGCGGAAGGAAGGGTTCTCTCGGGGGAAGGGGCTGTGTGTGAGCGCCCGTGCGGTCTGCAGGCGGTTTTCTCCCATTCATTATTGCTCCCTGGCGGTGTCGGGAGCTGGGGGCCGCCGAAAGGCTCGGTGCTGGAACTGCTCTCCGGAGCTGGAGTAAAGAGAAATCTGGCCTGATGTGTTATAAGAAAGCGACCGTATTTAAAAGTAGCTGATCTTCTGACGTTCTTAAGTAACAATCATCTTTTTCAGCACCTGAATTCTCTGAGGAGGTGGAGGAGACAGGAGAACCTGGGCCATTATTGCCTCTACAAAAAGTAAACTTAAGCACAGTCAGGCTTAGGTTCTATACTATGTATTGCAATTAAGCAAATTATTAATACTCGTTTTATGTTTCACAAAGTTCAGTGACAGTGTAATAGCACAGTTTGACTTTTTTCAAAAGAACTCAAAGGTATTGGAGATGCTCTTTTATTGTAAGGGAGAAATTAGGGTGCTTTTTTTGTTGTTGTTTTTTAATCAGTATGAAAATATTTTCTAAATGTATTCAGCAGTACCAGCAGTTGCTTTTAAATATATTTTAAATACAGAAGAGAATTACAAGCAGATTTTTTTTTACAGAAGCTAACTTGTGATTTCATTATGCAACAGTTATTTTCAGTAGAGGCAAGCACTGAAATGTAATTAATACAAAATATTGAAAATCAATAAACGTATTAGAGTGTGGTTACCATGGTCAAGTAAACTTGAAGGTTATATTAATAGTCTGATTTGAATCATCATACAGCAGGACACCCTTTGGGATTAGAGTCTAGTAGATGACAATGTTAGGAGCATAAATGACAAGGATATAGGAATCCCATTCATAGCTGAAAAAGAAATAATTCTGGGCTTACAGAAAATTTGAGGCGTGGCTGTGGTTTTTTGCAGATCCATCACCTGTGCAGCTGATTGTTCAGTTCTTGGAACAAGCTTCAAAACCATCAGTGAATGAACAAAACCAAGTCCAGCCGCCACCTGATAACAAAAGAAACCGCATTTTAAAACTTCTTGCTCTCAAAGTTGCTGCTCATCTGAAGTGGGATTTGGATGTATTGGAGAAAAGGTATAGTATGTACATCTTCATGCTGAAATTACTAAATTGAAGTGGTTTGAGATTTTATTTTTTTTAAGAAAAATCTGTCTTGCTTTCTTTTCTGACTGTTTTCCTTCCATTAAGAAGAGTCTTGGGTGTGACAGTTGAAATGGTTTGATTTCACCTGTAAGTTAGGAAAGGGTTTTGATAAATGTCTGTGAGCAAATCAGTACTGTTTATAATTTAGAGAAGAAAAGTAGTTTGTCTTAGACGTTAAGATGTGTCATGTAAACTGCATAAACATGAATTGGAGGTTATGTTTTCTTCAGTGACAAAGGTAGTTTAAGTTTCCTTATTCTGACATGCTTAAAGTTGGAGGTCTTGCTCCAGTTTTGTTGAAGAACTCCACGTATCTGCAAACTAGATCACTGAACTGACTGATGTAAATAGACTAACTCCACCTTTGGATTTTTTTAACCCAAATAGTTCTAGGTGCAAAATGGTCTGATGATCTAGAACACTTAGAAACTACATCACTCTGGCAGTGCTAAGCACTTTAGGGAGCTGTGCTTCACAGAATCACGGAATGGGTCATGCTGGAAGGCACTACAGTGGGTCATCTGGTCCAGCCTCCCTGCTCGGGATGGGTCATCCCAGAGCACATTGCACAGGATTGCATCCAGATGGGTCTTGAGTATCTCCAGAGAGGGAGACTCCACAACCTCTCTGGGCAGTCTGTTCCAGTGCATGGTCGCCTACACAGGGAAAAAGTTCTTCCTTGTATGTAGGTGTAACTTCCTGTGCATCAGTTTCTGCCCATTGCCTCTTGTCCTATTGCTTGGCACCACCTAGAGGAGCCTGGCTCCATCCTCTTGACACCCTCCCTTCAGATACTTACAGACATTGATGAGTCTCTTTTTGAGGCTGAACAGGTCCAGCTCCCTCAGCCTTTCCTCATAGGAGAGATGCTCTAGTCCCCAAATCATCTTTGTTGCCCTGCCCTGGACCCGCTCCAGCAGCTTCAGATCCTTCTTGTACTCAGGAGCCCATAACTGGACACTGCTCCAGATGTTGCCTCACCAGTAGAGGGGCAGGATCACCTCCCTTGATCTGATGCCAATGTTCTTCCTAATACGCCCCAGAATACCTTTGGCCTTTGTTGTCTACCAGGACCCCCAGGTCCTTCTTTGTAGAGGTGCTTTCCAGCAGGTCAGCTCCCAGCCTATACTGGTGCTCGAGGTTATTCCTTCCCAGGTGCAAGACCCTGCACTTACCTTTATTGAATTTCACAGGGTTCTTCTCTGCCCATCTCTCCACCCTTTTGAGGTGCCTTTGAAGAGCTGCACAGCACTCTGGGGTATCAGCCACTGCTCCCAGCTTTGTGTCATCAGTGAACTTGCTGAGGAGGCATCTGTCCTTCATCCAAGTCACTGATGAATAAGTTAAAAACACTGGGCCTAGTATTGAACATTGGGAGACACCACCAGTAACAGGCCTTCAACTAGACCCTGTGCCACTGATCATGACCCTTTGGGATCTGCCATTCAGCCAGTTCTCAATTCACTGCCCACTCCCCCAGTCCACACTTCCTGAGTTGGTCTGTGAGAATGTCCTGAGAGACAGTGCCAAAAGCCTTGCTGAAGTTGAGGTAGACAATATCCACTGCTCTCTCCTCATCCTTCCAGGTACTTCTTTCATCATAGAAGGCAATCAGGTTGGTCAAGCATGATTTACCTTTAGTGAATCCATGCTGACTCCTGATCACCTTCTTGTCATCCATGTAGAGAGGGATGGCGTCCAGAATGAGGCGCTCTTATCACCTTTCCAGGGACTGAGGTGAGGCTGATGGGACAGTAGTTCTCTGAGTCCTCCTTCTTGCCTGTTTTGAAGACTGGGGTGACATTTGCTTTCCTCCAGTCCTCAGGCATCTCTCCTGATCTCCACGACCTTTCAAAGATGATCATGAGCGGCCTCACTGTGTGTCCACCAGCTCTCTGAGCACTCATGGGTGCATTCCCTCAGGGTCCATGGGCTTGTGGATGTCAGATTTTCCTAAGTGTTCTCTAACCCAGTCCTTCTTGACCACGGGAGGATTCTTGGGAAGGGAAAGTGTTCCTTCCAATGTTCCTTTACCCTTTTTTCATTTCAGAGGTATTTTGAAAAAAGCTATTCAAATTACTAGTAGGGCTTTTTTTCTTCTTATATACTTTTGTTTGTATTTCTTGTGTATTTTAGTATTTTTTTAAGTAATGTGCTGTAATGAACAGTAGAAAGACTTGGAATGAGATATCTTTGGTTTTTACCTATGAAGTTCTGTTATTACACACCGAGGAACATAATATTTTTATTATTTTTGTTAGGCTGTGTCATATGTGCCTGGCTTAGTGAAGTGTTGTGAGGCAGGATTACTGCTTTCCAAAGTACTTTTCCAAGATACTCTACAGCTGCAGAGAATGAACAGAAACCTTTTTTGTGATTAGTTGTGAAAATATTGTACAAACAGAAGTATCTGGTATACAGTAGGGTATTTTATGTATACTCTAGCTTTAAAAGCAGTTGTATGTGTATGTGTGCCAGAGGGCTTTTTTTTTTGTCTGTTTCCCTTCCTGCAGGAGGAATTTATTTTTAAGTATATTCGTGGCATATTTTCTGTCAGTTAATATCTTTACTTTCTAAAATTCGGTTACAATATTGATTCAAAAGTCAGCCGTACTGTATGACGCTATTGAGCAGGTTTTGGGTTTTGATAGCATTGTTTTGTCCGTCTCTGGTAGGTTTTTTGAGAACCAATCTGAAGTAATTTCAACTGCTAAATTAATTTCTTTATATAATAATTAGAGTTTTTGTTCTGTTGACTCAGGAAGCCTAAGATTATTTTTAATTAAGAAACAGGCTTTTGTTTTTTAAATTATTGTATCCAAAGCTTGTCATGGTAGTTAAAAGGAATAAAATAATGCCTTGAGACAAGCTTTTTTCTAAAACTTATGCTGTTGTAAATAATTCAATGGTGTTCTACTTTTGCCAATGAAAACAAGATTCCTGGACCTCACATAGTAAAAACTGTATTTGTTAGTTTAAAAGGATAGCTTGATAACAGATCTGGAGTCTGATGTAACACAAGACCTAAAATTGGTTAAATAGAAATTCTGACTTTAGCTGCTTAAAGTGTAGTTTGACTGGTGTTCAATACTCGTTGCAAAAAATGCAAATTTTTCACAAGATCAAAGGTACTTTGGCAGGGGCTGATAACTTTTCATTTCAAATAAAGTCTGAATTAGAAATATTGTTTCAGTTATGTTACATTACACCTCAGAAGCTTGGCATGATGCAGACCAGTCTGCATGTCTTCTCATTTTATCAAAGAGGGTTCTGTCCCAGCTAATGTATATTTTACATAGTCTCTATTCCAGGTCCTGGTCTTTACTGTTCACTTTACCTAAGTGATATTTCATTTGTGATGGAAATGTGGTTGTTTACCTTCCAGAAGTATGGTCTGAGGCTGCTTTGAAAGAATTTCTTACTAGTTGGGTCGTGCTGTTACAGGTGACAGGATTATTCTGGGGAGGTGCCAGCATGGACTAATGAAGTGGTGTGCAGTAGTTCAGCTGTCAGGCAACCATCCACTTGGGCCTTTTTTATGCTGTTAATACTGGTAACTGCATTACATATCTGATCTCAAATGCCATCTGATACAGAGCATTTCGTTATGCTGAATAAGCATCCTACCCTTACAGCCACGGGGTGTTAATATAGTACTGAATAGTAGTGTATTTTATTTAACATCCCAAAAGTAGATTTACTATATGAAGTATATGATTCTCTCTCCTTTTTTTTTTTTTTTCCTAATAGCTTGTCTGTTCCTGTATTGAACATGCTACTAAATGAACTTCTGTGTATCAGCAAAGTTCCTCCAGGAACAAAACATGTGGATGTAGACCTGTCCAGCTTACCCCCAACCACTGCAATGGCAATACTGCTCTACAACAGATGGTAAACTACTTTCAGGCAATAATCTTCAAATCATGATAGAACAAAGCAATATTTTCTTCTGTCAGTGTACTTGCACATAGAAGGAGAAAGAATCTCAAATTACTAATAATATTGTGGTCTGTAGGTAGGTTATAGTGAGGAGCTGATTCTGAACACTTACACAGCTGGGGATTTTTCCCCAAAAGACAGTCAAGGTGATGGTTTGAACTGTCACCTTTTAAGTATAAAAATCTTACTGTCTTTTAGCTTTTTATGGACATAAGAGCATTTCTTAACCACTCATTGTGCTCTTGAGTAGAGGTTGTATTCTAACAGTAGATTGTATCTGAAATGATAAACTGCTATTATTAAGAGGCTTGTAATCTGCTTTTTACAATTCTGAGGCTAATACTCTTCTTAATTTTTTCTCCTCTGTAGGGCCATAAGGACCATCGTTCAAAGTAGTTTTCCTGTAAAGCAAGTGAAACCTGGTCCGCCTCAGTTAAATGTGTAAGTTACAGGTATAATTCATTTGGATTTCATGGGTATTTTATAATTGGGAATTTAATTTCTAGGTGGATTAAATCATGTTAATAATACACAGTTGCTTAAAATGCCTAGAAGTGACCTGGAAAACTTGCATTTATTTCAAGTTCATTCTTATTTTCCTGTCACATGTGCTTGATACATATACCTACTTGTCTGTTGGTCTACTCTTTTAATTCTATAATCTCTGTGACTTTGTAGCAGCATGGAAAACCATGGGAGAAAGGGAGGTGACAATTTGCCTCGGGAGAATTGCTTACTTTGTAGTTTAAACAGGGTATATTCCTTGTGTGCTTTTTTAGCTTACAGGATTTTGCTTCATACAGTTGTTCCAATATACCAATTTGATGCTTTGTGTATAATAACCTGAGAAATAATGAAGATTTTTGTTTGTTTCATTAGGCAGTAATTTGTAATTTAAAATAATTTTAAATAATTTTGTAATTTTAAAGCTGTGTGGCTTTAGCTACAACTTGTCCTTGGAATTGACTTTTATGTCATAAATTTCTCCAAAAGTTGGAATTCTCTCAATGGTACTTTTCATGCGTTTTATGCTAATTTTATAAGGCAGAGTCTGTTGAATATGTTCATTAAAAATTCCACTACTACTTACTTTCCTACAAATCTTGTCATATATGTATCAGTCTTACCCTGAATCAAAAAATTGTGTGGGAAATAATTTTAAAATACTTCTGCTCCTGAATATGTTTGAGAAGATTTAAATAGTGAAGCTTCAAGAGACTTAGGGCTGTGTAAGCTGATTTATTCATGATTCTTTTGCTAATATTAACAATCTGATTTAAAAAGAAAAGCGGTAAAAATGTTGTAACTTTCATTTTGTTGACCACATTCTCATACAAAACTATCTTCATTATATAATTCTGTATTTCAGATACAGATAGATAAAAACAGTCAGTGGTCCTGTGTAATGATGTTTAAAATGTAATTAAGCAAAACTTAGTATGAGGAAATGTTGTGATCTGGAACATAAAGTAACGTGCAGGTCTGCTTTATAATTGAGATCTTCACCTCTGTTTTGCAGGATGAACCAGATGCAGCAAGAAAAGGAGCTAACTGAAAATATTTTGAAAGTGGTGAGGCTCTTTTCCCATCTTATTTTTGCTTGAATTTACATGTATAAGAATTTCTTTATTGTTCAAGAAATATAGAAGCAGATACTACATGACAACAGGACAGTTGTATAAGGAGTAGTTTTTTTACTATCCTTTTACTGTATTGTTACATTTCTATTGCTGACTTAAACCCAGAGTTAAAACCAGTAAGTTAATTCTTTTAATGCATTTGAACTATTACAGTTGAAAGAGCAGGCTGCTGATTCCATCCTGGTCCTAGAAGGAGCACTTAAATTAAACAAAGATCTTTATGTCCATACTATAAGAACTCTGGATTTATTGGCCATGGAACCTGGTATGGTGAATGGAGAAACAGAGAGTTCAACAGCTGGACTGAAAATCAGTGCAGAGGAGATACAGTGCCAGGTAGCTTACACTGTGTACTAAAGTTTTCAATTTATGCCTGTTTCTTTAGACAAAGTGTTAAGTAATAATTTTTATGTAAATTGCAGTATTTTTCTATTAATGTTCCTTTGATTTTTACTTTTTTACTGGTGTATTACTGACTTCATTTTTACATTGTTAGAACTTTCTTCACCACTGTAAATGTTGTTGCTTCCCCCTGCCCCCACTTCTCACTTTCATTCCCCTTTCCTCCCCCAAATAAAGCATTATATGACAGGACAGCTTATTATATTGTTTCCAGTGATTATGTGGAAATCATACTGTAATTTTTTAATGCTTTTGCAGAATTGTTCAGACTGAGATTGCAGTTAAAAAGAAAGCAATTGAAGTATATGGGGAAAAGTGTGAAGTGTATGTTGGTACATTAGATGAAACTAGGAATAGTTTAAAGTATGTGCAATGTTTGAGCTGAAATACTTAATATTGACTTAAAATGATTAAATGTCCAAGACAATGTGTTTTATGTCAATGCTGTTTGCAGGTTTGCTATGACTTGGGTGCAATCTATTTCCAGCAAGGATCGACAAATGCAGCTGTTCATGAAAAGGCTAAAGAAAAGTTTTTCAAAACAAAGGAGTTGATTGCAAAGGTAACAAGTTTTCTGTTGGCATGCATATTCAACTCTTCCATAAAAAACTTGTCTAAATTATTGCTTAATTCTTTAGCAATTTAGTAACTGTTAATGGTACACATAGTTTTGAAAGAAACTTCATGAAGTTTTGGCAGCAGTTTTTTGTTGTTTTGGTTTTTTTCACGTTCTGCCTGGTTTGAAATTATATTAATTGATTGCAGTATATTGCTGCTTTATTCTATTACACAAATTGTATTGGTGCAAGAAATGCAAAAATAACATGTCTGGTGCTAATACTAATTTGACTGAACAGTACTGTTCTGTGTCCACTGTGGTGATTTGTTTTTGAGGAAGGTAACCATACAGCACTTCTTATGCTTTTTTTGTTCTGACTTTTCTTTGAAAATAAGATTATCTATGTTCTAAGAACCTTTTAAAAATATATTTTGATTTAAAAGTTAGGTATGCTTCTTTTCTAATTTTGTTTTATATTTATATCTCCAAAACTGCAGAACTCCAGGGTTTTTTTTAAATAAAGTGTGTACATGCACATTCTTTCATTGTGTTACTGTTACTTGGGGAAATTGTGAGTCTCTGTGTTTCTGAATTATGCATAGGTTTCATAATATTTTGGCTACTAACATCTGATTAACTCTTACTTTTCAGAATGGCTCCTCATCACTTCATTTTACCATAGATGAAGAACGGTTAGCTGGGTATTGTCAAGCTTGTGAAGTTCTTACCTCATCTTCCGATGATGCATCCCAGCAGGCAACTCCATATAGTCAAATCCACAGCTGTATGAAATCTGGCAACTATCAGGTAGGATGCTTAAATAAGCCCACATGTATTTGGGGTTTTTTTTTGTCATTCCACATGGATAATTCCACCTGAACTAACAGGGATTTTGATAAATTTAAGTGTTTCAGTTAACCATTAACATACTGTTTTAAACCTCACATGTTTAGGAATATAACGTAATATCCTGCATACTAGATTAAAATGTCTTGAATACTATATACAATGTAAATAATTCCTGCCAGCTGAGATATGGAATTTTGAGGTTGACTCTAATTCTTTGGGTTTCAAGGAATGGTGCTGCTGAGATGTGCAAGTTTGTTTTGTTTTTTTTTTTGTTTTCTTTGATTTTTCTGGTGGTAGAGAACTTTTTTGTCATTTGATCCTTTTCTAGTTGTTTAATGAATTTTAGTATTAAATATAGGTGCAAGCTGTTTCTGTTAGTTTGATCATTTTTACCAGATAGAAAATTACTTATCTGTTTCTTTTGCATCATGCACTGACTCTTCCAACTGTGTTTGTGTTACAGGACTTAGTGAAGATATTCCTTGAAGATAACCTAACCCTCAGTTTACCTGAACAATTCAGGCAATCAGTGTTGAGAGAACTCTTCCAGAAAGCTCAGCAAGGGTGAGACATTAAATAATGATCTGTTCAATGGTGATGAAAAGCAATTTTCATGAGTTATGTTTTTCATGGAAAGTATACAAAATCTTTTAACAACAAATTACATCCAAGAAACTTCAGCCTTCATTTATGTTAGCAATAGTCTAAACTACGTCTTCCAACTAAGGAATTAGGGTGTGATGTATCTTGTTGTGGCCATATATGGAAAAAATTTAATGAGCACGCTTATTATTACCACTTTACTGATTTTTGTTTGTTTGTTTGTGTTTTTACCTGCTGTGATACCCACTCTTTGTTTGTCAGAGATGTTCTGTGATCTTCAGTTTTGTGTTCATGCAGGAATGATGCCCTGGACGAAGTCTGTTTAAAAGTCTGCGTGTGCAACACAGTCTGTGATGTATTGCAGGGACGAACAATTGATATTCAGTTTTGTCAGCTGTTCCTGAAACCCAGCAAAGAGAAAATAGACTTCCTCCTGGAGGTAAAAATTTAATCTGAAATGAGAAGGGAAAATGGTATTTAGTGAGATACCTCTTTCCCCATATAACTGTATTATTGTTGCAAGTAATGCGCAGATTTCCAAAGCAGAGAAAGGTAACTTCTCAAACATTATTCAACTTGTCTGTGGTTAGTAGAATTACACTCAGTACTTGAATGTATACTCATAGCTGTTTCCATCTGTTGGGGAGGAACCAGAGGTGAGCTGTTGCTTCAGCTTGTGTTTGAAATGGCTGCTGTTCCTGACATCATTAAATTATATAGAGACATTGTTGAATATTTGGTTTCAAGGAAAAAAGAATCAAATTCTCCAAGACACAGAGAGAGAGTAGAAATAGAAGTATCTGTTGAAGAGGACCATTTTTTCCTCACTAGCTTTGTTGTAAAAGTTAGCATGTCGTGAAATGATCCTGAATTACTGTATGTGGGAGACCTAGAGTGTTAACCTTGCGGAAGCTTTTTATAAAACTTACTGCTCAAACCAAACTTAATCCTTTTGTTACTTTGCTGTAATTCTTGTATCTTTTCAAATGTTGTATTTTGCTTGTCTCTTAAAGCATGTGGTAAAAAATGATTGGCAGTACTCTGTACTTCAGAGCAAGTAAAAGCTCTCCCATCAACTGCTTGTATTAGGACTGAAACATACTTCTGAAAAAAGAATTCTTGCAAGCTGTCAATTAAATTCAACTATAAAGTTACCTTTCAACTGCTGCTTTAAAAAAAAGTCCTAGTCAATCTTACTGTTTTGCACTTATAGAAATGTTTCATTTTTAAACTCATGTACTCAGTGATCTTGTGAGGCTGACTGATAATGTGGTACTTGGCGCCAGCACACCTATTTACCAGAGGAAAAGGAAAAAGCAATGTGTATTGTGTCTGAGGGAAAGTCAGTTGTCAGAAACGTCCTGCCTTGTGTACAGGTTGAAAGAAATTCTGGTCTCTGTGTAATGGCTACAGTGTTTATCAGATTTCCTGATAAAGGAAGGCATCCCTGACCATGATAGGGAGGTTGTAACTAGATGAATGTAAGGTCCCTTCCAACCCAAACCATTCCATGATTCTATGATAACTTTGTTGCCTCCCTTGAGAGAGAGGTTTAGTGGCTGATACTAATTGTGAGACAGCTGTGCAGTAACAGTGTCTGTAACTATGTATTTTAAGTGTGCAAAGGGAACTGCTTAATTCTTGTCTGCTTTGTTTCCCAGGTTTGCGCAGGGTCAATAAATTTGGAAAATGCTTCTGAAGCATTGAAGAGAAGAATGGCAGCATTTCTCAAGTATGTACCCATATTAAGATAACATGAATTTACACTTTGTAAGCAGTCCATTAAAGCACTATAAATATTTTGAGAACTTGTAACTGGAAAAATAGTCACCACCTTCTTGCTTATATATTGACGTTTTTATTCGTTTAGAAACTTGTGTTTGAGCATGGAAGATCTTCAGTTTGTCTTCATGATTTCATCTCATGAGCTCTTCATAAAACTGCTGAAAGATGACGAACGGAAGCTGCTCATTGACCAAATGAGGAAGAGGTCTCCTCGAATCAACCTGTGCACAAAACCTGTGACTTCTTTTTATGACATCCCGGGTAATTTTCACAGCATTTCTATTAACTTACAAGCAGGCAGTGCCCTGTTTCCATGCTTGCAGTTACTAAGTGTAGGTCTGTTCTCATAAAAGTTGAGAGAGAATGCTTTTAGAGAGAATACTTCCCATTGTTAGTTGGTGCCTGTCCACTTTTTGAAGAAGGTGGCTGTTACTTCCTTGTACCTCAAGTGAGTATAATAGATAAGCTCAAATGAATGTATCCCAGGTGACCAAGTGAGAGAGGGGTAGTGTTGGTTTGAAATAAATGTGGCTCTAGCAGCTGTTCCCAGAAAGAGAACCCTGCCTCTGAACTTACACAATAATGATCATGTGACTGTGTGCTAAGCTGGACCAGGAGTACCATCTCAATGAAGTTTTAAACCTACCAAAGTCAAACACAGATCTTTTCAACCAGTGCATTTCCCAGGTAGAGTTGGCTGCCTGTGCAGCCGCACAAGTCAAAGCTAACATAGGAGATGCCAGATGGTGTCTGGAGCTGGGAAGAACTTACCTTTTCACCTCTAATGCCGTCTTGCAATGACTTGAGCCAGTTCATAAAATGCATATTTTCACTGAGTCAGTGTAGGAACCCTTTTTAAATGCAGATCTTGAAGCTATTGCTTTACTATAGCAAGAGTACTCAAAGCTGCCAGAGTGAGAAAAGGAGGCATTGCAAGCAGCACTTTAGGTCAGGGTTCTGAAAAGCTACACAAGGTGTTTGTGGAATGGCACAGAAGAATGGAGTGGGCCTACACAAGCATTGATATGTCTGCTGTTCTTACTATGTTACGATTAAAATGTTACATAGGAAAGAAATGTATGTGTCTACGTTGAGAAGAAAAGTGCTGAAGACCTGGTTGCTTTTCTTCTAGCTTCAGCAAGTGTCAATATTGGCCAGCTTGAACATCAGCTCATACTGTCAGTAGATCCTTGGAGGATTCGCCAGATCTTAATTGAGTTGCATGGTATGACTTCAGAACGCCAATTCTGGACAATTTCAAATAAGGTAACTTGTTTCATATGGCCATTAGGGACTGCAATGCAAGGACTAGTCAGGTATCATGCTGCAATGAACAGAAAACATTGTCTCATAGATAGTGGTTTATCTTCTCTCTCTCTACATAGTGGTGGTTTAATAAGAATGATGATACATATCTAAACTCACGTTCTGTATGAAGAGCATCACACTGAAACCTCTAATCTTTGTTTTAAGGAAATACTTGCTGTAGCTCAAGCTTTCCTTGTGAGAAAAGATGTTTTCATAGCTTTTGCTGTCAGTGTTCTGACTAGTTAGCAATATTGTTTTAGCTTAAATTTCTGTCAATAAAGGTGAGCACAGGACAGAGGAAGATTTTTTTTTTTGTCGTTTAAGTAAAGGTCTCTTGGCTTTTATTTTGGTTCCCCCCCATAACTGTTGCATGTTCAGAGTGTGAAAAAAGGGTATGCAGCTGTTTTTATTGTATTTCTACATGAGCCATACATTATTCGTGATTAGATGTAAAGACAAGAGCTGGCATTTAGGTAGCAGTCATTGTCAATATTTGGGGTTTGTTTGTAGTGTTTTAAGCAGTGATGTGGATTCTAAAACTTGTTTCTATGCAAATGTCCTATGCGTTTCTCTCCCAGTGGGAAGTACCAAATGTTTACGGCAATGTTATTTTAGGAATCAAAGACAGTCTGACTAGAGATTTGGTCTACATCCTGATGGCGAAGGGACTGCACTGCTGTGCCATTAAGGTGAGCAATCCATCTGAGGTTACTGGTTAGTTTGGACAGTTGAGTCTTAACAAAACAAAAATACGGAAAGTAATTTTTGAGAAAAAGAACTGTAAAATTAAGAGGTGAGGAAAGTGGTGTAACAAGCTCTGTGTGTTGCATTTCTGTCACTCAGAGTTCCATCAGCAGAGCAAAGATAATGGCTTTCCAGTGAATTGAGCCTGGAAATAATTTCATTCATACAAAGTTTTGATTATTATGTAATAAATCAAGTGGTATCTAAATTCAGTGGGGATTTGACTTACTGATATAGAGGTGCTGTTCTTTTGGCTTAGTGTTTTACATAAGGAATTTATTGGAATGCTCTTTTATTTTCCTTGTCATTGACAAGTTTGGTAAATTGCAGCTAAAACAAAATTGTACCAAACATGACAGTAGCAACTTCTGCTATGTTTGGCTTCAACTTCTTGTTTGAAAAATCTGGAACTGCTAAGCTTAATAGCAAGTCCAAAGGACTCATGAGTAATTACTGTGAGATAGTTGAGCAGTACTGATGCTAGTGGATGCCACGGCTCGTTCATCCAAGATAAAGCTGAACAGCACCTTAGCTCTTTGTATACTCCCTTATGAATGCATTAGGAATCATTAATGAACGTGATTTTTATTGCAGGATTTTGTTCATGCAAAACAGCTTTTTGCTGCTTGCTTGGAGCTTGTGACAGAGTTTTCTCCAAAACTTCGTCAAGTCATGCTGAATGAAATGCTACTTTTGGACATTTACACTCATGAAGCTGGAGCTGGTGTTTCTGGAGAACGCCCTCCTTCTGATCTTATAAGCAGAGTGCGAGGATATTTGGAAATGAGAGTGCCTGGTAAGTACATTCTGTCCATCCTGGGATGCAGTAAAGAACAAACCTTGAGAGAAGGGGGGAAAAACTAACAGAAAATAAAATAACTTTGTATTGAAGATTTACCATTTAGATGTGTAAGTGGAAAAACAACAGTGATTTTGATGCTGGTTTTAATAAGTCTTTAAAAGTTTGACTAGTTTTTAGGAGCTGGAATTGAGAGCAGCAACATCCTGATGCCTACATATTGCTAAACATTGCCAGTTTCTGTTTAGTGCCACTTAAAGGACTTGAGCAGGATAAACATATCTGCACTTTTACCTGAAAAGTTTTGCTAGTTATTAACGCTTTCCTCAGAGTTTCACCCTGAGGGAATAATGTAATACTGTTGTGGTTAGAGGAAGCTGTTGTTGCTCCTGATTTCCAGAGGTGAGGTCTCTTGTAGGGCTAAGCATTGTGTTTTCCTGTGACAGCAGTGGAACTGAAATGGCTAATTAGAGGGAATAGAGAGTGCTCGTTTTCATACAACACTGTTTTCTCAAAAAAAAAAAGCGCTAAGCAAGGAATCCATTTTCTTTTAGATATTCCTCTTCGACAAGTTATAGCTGAAGAATGTGTTGCCTTCCTGTTAAACTGGTGTGAAAATGAGTATTTGACCATGCAAGTTCCATTACCTCTGGTTCAGACTAATCCTTATGTGAAGGTAATGAGTGCTCAATCTCAAAGCTTGCTCAGACTGTAATTGACTTTTCTCCTGTTGAAGTCTTTTGTACTTTTCAAAGCATGTACCCTTCTGCTCAAGAGTGTGGGGCTTTGTGGCTGTAATGAATTAAGTCTGGGGTAGAAGAAAGCAGTGCTAAGCAGCAAGTGTGTTTAGTGGTTGACAAAAGACATGGAAGCTGTGCTGCAAGAACAGATGGAACAAACTGGCCCTTGCTGGCTGCCGGCTGAGGTTGGTTCTGTAAGCATCAGGCATGGGGGGTTATGATCCATGAGCTGATTAAAACCCTCTAGCACTTCCCTAAAGGACTCTCCCCTCAGCTGGAACTCAGCCTAGATTCATGTAGGAGGTATCAGAAGTATGCAGATTTCAGGCTCCGTGTCTGGCTTCTTTTCTGTTCCTAAGACACTTGTTTTCCAAATGCACTGTAATGGTTCCGTTCTTGAACTGAACACCAGTGTTGAATTTTTGGAGACATTCATGCATTACCCTCTTTGAAACTTCACTTTCCAAGTGGTTTTACAACAATGTTTCTTCTTCAGAGTCAGATCATGTTGCTGAAAGCAGGTCATATTACCAGACAGATTGATTTTTGGCCTGCTCTGCTTACCTATGATATTTCCTAATTTCTGTTTTGACTTCAGCTTTTTTTTGTGCAATACTGTGCCGGTTTCAGTTCAGATTAACTATTGCATGGAGTTGAAGTGAGTTCTAGAGAGCCAGTCTCTGCAAAATTGTATTTTATGGAATTTAGGTTTTATGCAATATATTTGTTTGTTTCCTGGAGCCTGTAGTAATGAAACACCCACTAGAGAAGCTAATGAATGGAAAAATGCTGTGGTTAATTCCTATATTCCAACTTCTTTCTCTGCTGCAAAGTTTAGTTACATTGCTTTGTATTTTGTAACTTAAAATCACTTGCTTAGCCCTCTTAAGTGCCACTAATTTCTTTGCTGTAGTCAATATGCAGAGAAGCTATAGTTACTGTATTTTTTTTCTTGCATTGCATAGCTGGGCCAGTTGCTGGCTGCTACATGCAAAGAACTTCCAGGTCCAAAAGAAAGTAGACGCACAGCTAAAGACCTCTGGGAAGTTGTTGTGCAAATCTGCAGTGTATCCAACCAGCACAAACGCGGGAATGATGGCAGAGTGAGTTTGATAAAACACAGGGAGTCTACACTGGGCATTATGTACAGGTATGTTTTTCTAAAATTATTTTTAAAGATGGTTTGAATTGTGTGTTTGACCCCATGTTCCCTTCAAAAACTGTCTGGATTCCACTGTCAGAGTGGTGGGAGCAGCTAAAGATCTCTGAGTAAACATCTTGCCCACTGTGGGAGTTGGGTATTAGCAGTGATGTGTTGGCTTTCCTTTTCAGAGGCAGAAAAGGAGTGGGATTCAGGTCACCATGCAGGCACCAATGCATATATGCCTGTGCACCCATTATAACCAGTGTAAATCTGGTAAAGTCAATGTAAAGTCAATGGCATCTGTAGGGCAGTTTAGCTGATGGGCTGGAGGTGTCTGCTTTGCATCAAATAGAATTGCTCTGTATCAGTTAAATAGTTTTATAACCGTACTAAACATGTAGCTCACAGCTATACTTATATTTGTTTCTGAGTCTAAAGCTAAATGTTATTCAATCTTGAAATGAAATTATTGTTCAGCTAAGGTCCTGGGCAGAGGAAGGAAGAAAATACTCTTGACTGGAGTAATTTCATTGTCAGCCACCTAAGCACTACCAGCCTAGCCTCAACTGACTGAGTGATTCAGGACTCTTTGATTTGTCTTAGTGTTCTCAGCCTGTTTTGAGGTTCAAGCCTGATTATAAGTTGTCTAATACAGTAAATTTTGGAATGTGTGATTATACTGAACAGCCTTCCATGTTAAACACTTGGGAAAGGTGTCTCTGTCAAACTTCTGACTGTTCCTGTCCTTGAGCTAATCAGGTCAATGTGTGCCTCAGGGCCACGTGCCTTTGCTTACACTGCAGTGGGTCGGGTGTAGAAGGGTACGTGCGTGCTGTAGGTTTCATTTGTATATTCTGGCAAGGAAAAGGAAGCAGTACGGGTGTACTGAACCTTTTGTGACCCCTCTGATTGAAACAGTAAAGGGCAGTGACTACTCTCTATTAGCTGTTGTCATGAAAAAGAAGTAGTGAAACCTTTTCCAAACAGACTGTGCTTGTCTGGACAGTCATATGGTGACGATTTCTGATGTGCATGACAAGGAAATCAATGTACATTATAAATGATCGCTGTGTACCCTCTTCTGTAAGTCTGTAGGTCATTATTCCAGCCCTAGCTTGGGGAATTACAGTGCAATTCAATTGCTTTCCATTTTAGAGTCAATGGTTGACTTACTACGTGGCAATTTTCTTTCATGCCTTTTATAGCTCCATGGAATAACATACCCCTTATTTAAATGGTTTAAATATATAAGTAAAACTTAGTAACTGTATTAAAAGTGAATGAGCTATTAAGTGTTTTCACTTATATACCCTGTGTTTGTAAACTTAGAGGTCTTCAAATGGGTGTTTTGACAGATAAAGAATTTGCTCTACTGACTCTGTTTCTGGTGGTTTAAGTTTGCATATGTTCTTTGCTGTGGATGATTACTTACATGGGTATTTGTGTCCCTGATTTAGGAGTGAATTGTTGTCCTTCATCAAAAAGCTTCGGGTAAGTCACAGTGGTGTGGAGAATGTGTGTGCAACCAGAACTTCCTTTTGGTATAATATTTTTCTTGACTGCACTTGTTAAAGTCCAGAAAATCTAACAGATAAATGGGATGTTTTGTATGGCTGAAAAACTTCTGAATCTGCTATACCTGGCATACAGCAGCATGGAATAGCTTGTAAAAAAAATTATCAGAATTCTGACAGTGGAGGCCTTTTAACATTGGGAGTATATTTCATTGCAGCTGTCATGAAGCAAAGCATTCCTTTTGGAGGGAGAAGGAAGCTGCTGCATGCATCAAACTAAGCAGCAGAAGTAAGACAAAATGAAATTTTAGCTTGTGGGTTTGTAAATGCATAGAAAGTTGTAGTACACCTAGCTTAAGTTTGAGTTAGGCAGTAGCCACAGAAACAACATAAAGATGTGTAAAACCAAAGTAGAGTTTGGTTTTATAACCCAAGAAGTTATTTGGAAAGTCTGAAGTAATTAAAAAACTTCCTACAGAAACTTTATGACAGTATCCTTGTGTTGCAAGTCTCTGAACAAAATATTGCCCTATTTCAATAGGAAATTATAGTGATTTCAGAACTTTTTACATAGTTTTAGAGCTTAGAGAAGAAAATGGAATTTGATTGGTTCATGGGAATACTTTTTTTTTTCCCCCTACAGGAACCACTGGTTTTAACCACAATATTGTCCTTGTTTGTCAAACTTCACAATGTTCGGGTTAGTATATATTACAAAGTCTTTTTTAGTTTTCTTGGAATGTTTCTTGTTGTATTTTCTCTTACCATCTATCTTTTCTTAGGAAGATATTGTGAATGATATTGCAGCAGAGCACATTTCCATCTGGCCCTCATCCATCCCCAAGTAAGATGATGATTAAAAATACAATTTTCAAAACATGCATTTATGTAATGGATTTGGTTTCAGTTACTGTGTGCTGTGTGATTTCTGCTATGTCAGGGCATCACTGCCCCCATTCTGTCCATGGGAAGGTTGGTTTACTTGCATGGAGGGTTTTGCTCCTAATTCGATGGTCTTAGTGTAGATATGGGGAAGAAGAAACCAAGGGCTTTTTTGCTGCTTGCTTTATTAAGCTATATGTAACTATGTGAACTATGTAATACTTGAAGATGAAACTAGTAATATTTTTTGAGGTGTGTTTCAGTAATAGCCAAAATACAAAGTGGCAAATGGTAGGTATTGTTTTATTCTGGCTGGATTGAACTGTATTGCTCCAGTAAAGTTTAGAGGCTCTGTGAGGGTGGAACCTCAGAATCTGTTTAAGATTTCATGTATGTGTTGGAAGAGTAGTTGGTCTGACTGAACAGCCTCATTACTGATGTAGACTTCAGTGTATACTCGAAGATCAAGCAGAAGAAAATTTTTCTCATTGTTACTGGAATTTAGTAGTAGGGTGAAAAAAAGCCATGTTTTTAAAAATGAGTCCAAATAAACTTTGGGAAAGGCTGCCCAAACAGTGTGCCAAACCATTCCCAGCCTTCCTTGCTGAGCTGTTTCTACAATTTTCCAGAGATTGTTGTCTCTGGCCATTCATGCAGGTGCTGGGATAAATTTATAGTGGTTGTTTTCAGACTTCTTGGAAGTGAGAACATATATTCCTGCACAGAATCTTCTCATGGTGTCACCCACTTATAAAGGTCTGACTTTTTGTCCAAGTCTGTCAAGGATACATTTGTTCTGTCAGATTTACTGTATTGGAACAAATCAACAGTAGTCTTAGCACTGAATCTTTTCTGGAGTTATTTTTCCTTGACACTTAATGCAAGGTGCTTTGGACTTAAACTAGATGGGAAATCAGATTAATGGTTAAAAAAACCCAAAGCAATCATTTAGGAATTATTTTTCTTCCTTTTTTCCTTTAGTCTTCAATCAGTGGACTTCGAAGCTGTGGCCATTACAGTAAAAGAGCTTGTCAGCTACGCGTTGACTATCAATGCAAACAACCACTTCTGGTTAATTATTCAGGCAGATATTTATTTTGGTAAGTGAAACCAGTGTCTGTTTTTAGCATGTGTGTAGGAGTACCTTGCTGCTCTGTGATTTGCTTGACATAGCCTTCCTTGTATTTTCTCTTATGAAAAGAAAGTTTAAGTGATATATGAGGTTAAAATATTCAGATGCAAGTGTAGGTGTGTTTGTCTAGGAGGTTGTCTAAGCCTGCAGAGAGACTGAGCTTCCAGTGGGTCATGCAGACTTGCTTTTAGGGTAAGGGGAAAGTTAACAGTTATCCTTAACTTCACTTTTCTAGTGCAGTTGGTCCTTGAGTGGTGTAATTGTGCAAACCCCTGCCACTCGAGTGTTTTATAAGTGAATGGAAAGTTGTGAATAGCGATTGCTCTTAAATTTGAAGATTAGCTTTGCTGGAGCAGAAGATCAGCAGAGCGGAGAGAATCTCTATTTCATATAGGGAAGTATCCAGAAAGGAAGCATGAACTCCTGATCTGGTATTGGTTGTGATGGGAAGCTCTTTCCTGTTGTTTTGTCCTCACCTGCCACTTCCCCAGTACTTACTCTTGCTCCTCAGCTGGTAGCAGCCAGCAGAATTGGGGCAGTACAAAGAGTTTCAGATTCTGGGCACCACGACGTGCACCCAGACAGGGCAGCAGTTGCCTGGGGAAACTGTGCCCAGCCTGTGTGATACTGTGCTTTGTTAAATTATTCCCCAGTCTAGAGTCAGTTCCTGGGGCTTGCTTTACAGTGTGAGCAAACAGGGTGCAGTGGAGTAGGTGCACAAGAATGAACTTCCTAAAGACAGCCAGAGAGGTATGGTGCTGCCTGCTGTATGTGCTAGAGAAGGACATGGCCATAGCCAAACTCAAATGTAGCTGGATGTTTCCTCCACTAAAATTATCTGCTGAAACCACTTTACTGAAATTCAGCTTTCAAGCCAGATTGTTCTTTTCTGGCCATAAAATGGTATGTTCTGCGCCTCTGGCATCTACTTTACGGTGCTTTGGGCTATGGCAGAGTCAAGGTGCCAGTTTCCAAATCTTTTTTTGGACTGGAAGGATGCCTGTGGTATGCAGTAAGATGCAGTGCAGAAATGCAAGTCTGTTGTTCCCAGAGGAGACCCATTCGTCTAAAAGATGCTTTATAATGCTTGGGGTGAGGGTAGGGGTCTAATTCAGTGTTCAGCACTGTCACCTTATATATGGGAGAAGATTCAGGTTATAAACTGGCAGTTCATTGCTTGTACGAAGTGCACCAGCATCCCAGAAGGAGGACATTTGTGTAGGGAGCCTCAAATCTGGTACCTGAAAGAACAGTGGTTGGAGTGCTCCTGGGATGTGCCAGGTCTGTATCTCAGCAGCAATGCAGGCAAGCAGGCTGCTCCTGCCACAGGGCCCCTGGAGGCTGCTGCCTTCTCCTGGGCTCAGGGAGAGCTCGCTGGGAGTAGAACTAGTGCTGAACCATGAGAGGCCTGTGGTGGCATCAGCTGTTCCTCTCACTCGCAGCAACTGAACTTCACTACCATTGTGTGTGCTAAGTTCACTGAAGGCAAACTTCTTTTCCAGTCTTAAGATTGATGAATTCAAGATCAACTATCTGAAAAAATGTAAAATAATTCTCAAAAGGCAGAACTTTGCCTGTGATGCTAGTTTTCCTGGTTGTGTAGTTTTCCATCCATTGCTGTTTTACCACTTCCTATGTCTCTATGATTTTTAAACAATGATACACAAGTCACTTTCCCAGTAGAATTCCACTATGAAATATATGTATCTGAATAATTCTATACACAATCTGATTATTAAATAAGTGCTGTGTTTACTTTCAAGATCTTACTTTGGTTTTTTTTTCATGGCAGCAACGAATCAGTATTCAGCAGCCCTTCACTATTACCTACAGGCAGGAGCTGTATGCTCAGACTTCTTTAATAAAATGGTGCCACCAGATGTGTACACAGACCAGGTGAGTGAAAGTGGGATTTAGGTTTACAAAAATCCCTATTTGGATTCAGTCAGCATCCTGATTCTATCTGGAGACAAAACTCTTCAGCACACACATTCCTGTAGCCTGTGAGGTTTTGTGTCTTGATGCATTTAGGGATATAAATCCTCACAGGTCCTTTTTCTTTTTTTGTCTTGTTGCTTGAAGGCCATAGGAAATCTGAAGGTTCTTCACTGCATCACAAAAGGCTTTTCTGTTAGTTCATAGAGCCTGAACATACAGAGCTGTCTGCCAGGAAAGCACTGGTGGGGTAGAGACCAAATGGAAAAGCCATCACGCGTCAGTATGAGATGTGGTGATCCCATGGCTCATCCCTGTGGAGCCACACCGTGTTCTGTAGGGCTGGAGGGCAGATCCACTCAGGGCAGGGCAGGGCAAGGCAGCAGCACTTGCTCTGCCTCGGCAGCGGTGCTGGAGCACTGACCTGAGCTCTGGCTGGTGGAAACATACTGTTTCCACTGTGTTGCAGTGCTGGTATCGCATGGATGGAGCCTGCTGGCTTCCACCTGTGCTGCAGGAAAACTTTAAGTGTCTTGTCTAGATACTTCTGAAATACTGTCTGCCTAATATGGATGAGGGTAAGAAGTATGGATCACTTCAGCAGTGAGATCCAGACAACACTGGCTCCTTTTCACATGCACTGATATTTTTCTCCCAGGTTCTGACTGAGCAGAGCTGTGTCAGTGCTGTGCAGGGTTGTCTAGAAAGGGGTGGGATTGTAGCTTACCCTTGTCAGTGTGCTGGAGTTACAGCACAGCATGTGCCTGTGCACTTGCAAGTGGGTGTAACAAGTGGCTAGTCACTTGCAAGTGGGCCATGAGTGAGAACCCTGCCATCTCTCTGGGTTTTGGAAGGTTCTTCAATCCCAGCTGCAAGATGTTCCAATGACATTGTGCAGTTGCCTTAACCTTTTTACCAGGCATTTACTTGTTAGGAAACCGTTGTGTTACTTGTGGATTGTTTTGGTAGGCAGTAGGAACTGTCTAGACGCAGGAAAAGGGGTGCCCTGGTCGATTGCTGCTCCTTTCATGTTCCCATTTATAGGGCCAGTGAGAGCTTCAGATGCCATCTGGGAGTCCTGAATGTTCACAGCCCAGTCTAAGCTGTGTCTCATGCCAGGCTGCTGTGGTGCAGGAGTCCCAGCTGGGACCCTGTGCTGTCACACAGCAGCATGGACCTGCCCTGGTCAGAGCTTTGTCCATGCTGGTCCCACACACCAGCCCTTTCCTGGGGGCAGCAGGATGTAAAGGTGAAGCGTTTTGCCTGAACAGGGCCTGGCTCCCTCACAGAAACACACCCCGTGTTGTTCCACAGCACACGCTGTGCCCTTGGGAACACTCAGTTGATCAGTGGATGTGCTAAAACCCAAGAGTTGTTAGGGGCATTAGAAGAATGTAGATAGCTATTTAGCTGGTCCCTTGAATTAAAAAAAAAAAAAAAATTAATAAAAATTGCTGTTTTGTGTTCTTAACCTTTCTGTAGGTGATAAAAAGAATGATCAAGTGTTGCTCTTTACTCAACTGTCACACCCAGGTAAGAGGTGAAACATGGCATTAAACATAAAATATTTCTGTGTAAATATTCTGATGATAAAAGGTGGAGGGAGAACTTTTTAAGAAAGACTGAATCTAACTTTTCTTGGAAACAAGCTGCAGTAAAGTAGATTTTTTGTTGTTACCTTTGCTTCTAGGATACTCAAAGGACTGAAAGTAATGAGTAAATAAACATATACTTGGAAATGTCATAAAAAGTAAAAATAGTGTGGGAATGGTTTGTCCTACTTTCCTCCTATAATATAGATTCTTTTATTTAGAGAAACAGTACAGTGCCTGTGGGGTGGTGTTGGGAACTTGGCCTTGTTCTTCATGATAACCACAGGTGGCTGTTGCAGTTCGGTGGGATTGTTCATTTTCTAAGAATTAACAAAGCTTATATTAGGCTCTGATTTAAAAGCTATTAAATGCATTTAGAAACCTGGAAACCAAATCTGTGCCTTCAGATCTGAGTAAATCCCTTTTACTTCTAGCTATTGCTGCTGTTGATGTGTCAGAAAAAGCCCTGTTCAGGTGCTCAGAACTTGCTTGCTGTGGAAACAAAGACTAGATTAGATCTAGAAAGGCACTAGGATTAGCAGGGCATTGTGCAGAAGGTTTAGGCTGTCTGAGTCACTGTGAGTCTTCCCTTACAGGTGGCTATTTTGTGCCAGTTCCTCAGAGAAGTAGACTATAAGACTGCATTTAAGGCACTGCAGGAACAGAACAGGTAAATGTTACAACAAAGCTTATAGATACATAAACACAGAATGTAAATGTGTCAGTTAACCTATCCTGCCTTGTCCTTCAGTCATGATGCCATGGACTCCTACTATGAATACATCTGGGATGTCACCATCTTGGAGTATTTGACATGTATCCTTTTGCTGGAATGCCACTCATACTGGATGTTCACTGCTGGAAAAAGTCTCTTTCTTACCTAAGTGACTTTTCTTGACCGGCCCTCAGATCTCCACCACAAGAGAGGAGAGACAGACAAGCGGCAGATAGCAGTAAGTTAACCCAGGGTGCTGGGATTTCCTTAGAGTGTATTTCCCTCCCCAAAAGCGTCTTTAAAAAGAATTACCACTGCCAGTTTTAGTTCTGTCACACAATTCTTTTAGAGTCTGTGTGCTCTCGTAAAGTTGTGACCATAGGGGTGAGGTGGCAGAGCATGTTACAGAAATAAATCACCCGTGGAACTAGTGCTGAAAATGCCTTGAAACGAAACAGCTGTACTGGAAGGCCTGTTGCTAATGGGGTCTCCTCTTTTGTTTCAAGATAAAAGCCATTGGCCAGACAGAGCTGAATGCCAGTAATCCTGAGGAAGTCCTGCAGCTTGCTGCACAGAGAAGGAAAAAGAAGTTTCTTCAAGCAATGGCAAAACTTTACTTCTAATGATGGAAGACCATTATAAAATGTGTAAAAGTGAAAAAAATCTTTCAAGACTTTATTTTTTAAAATTCATTTAAATTTTTATACAACATTTACAGTCTAGTATCTTTCTTCTTAGAAATAGATGAAATCTTAAAATAAACCCCTTATTTTTACAAACTGTACAGAAGGCTGGAAGCAACTTCAGCTAGTTCCACAATGGCTTGTTTGAAGAAGACATGAATTCAAGTTTGCGAAGTTGGTGTGAGTGTAATGTGCATGTGGGTGGCACCTGATGCTCTAGTGCAGCTTTGTGGGCTGCTCAGTGTCATGTAACACTTGTCCCTGGACATGGGGCACAGGTAGGAGCATCATGAAAGAGGGAAGAGTAATACCCATCTTTCCCAGTACTGCCCTTCATCACAGAAGTGACTCAGAGGTAGTGAATATTCCAAGGATAACACAGTAGTTAATGCTGTTTATAAACACTGATAACTTACAGCTCCACAGTTTAAAATACTGTTCCTATGACGTGAGTGGTTGTAGAGTACCTGCAGCTTGCTTTGTTCCATACCTTCTCCAGTTCTCATTATGTTCTTTCTTTCTGCAAGTTGGTGGCTGGGTTGTATAAGGTAGAGCTCCTTCATTCCAGGACTGTACTTCTTCCAGTTACGGTTACTTCAGCAGCAGGCTCTTTGCTGAGACTCTTACCTGAGGTCAGTGACAACACTAAAACTGAAGTTTATGGGAGGCTTAAAGGATTCCCTTAAATTTATCAGCCTCCTCTGGAGCTGGAGTGTGATACAAGCCTGGCCACACTGTACTGCACCAGCAGAGTGGTTTCAGACATAAACTGCTTACCCACAGGCCTCTGTAATACTGCACCTGAGTTGGGGGGACTAACTGACAGGCAGTGAGCTCTGACCATACCAAGAGAAGAAAAAGAAGTCAAGAAGAGGTAATATGTACAAGCTGTCAATAAGTTCTCCTGCACATCTAGCCCAAGTTAAAGCAAGTTTGACAGGAAAGCTGAGTGGACAAATTTTGTCACTCAGCCCTATTAAAAATGTTCTTGAAATTAATAAGTTAGGAGTGGTGAGAATTGAACTAAGTCATGTTAAAATGGACCAAAGTGGTCCAGGCTCCTGTGACAGCAGGGTGGAATGCTTGGTTGAACCATTTTTGTCAAGTCTGTAGGAGGATGCTGGTCTCAATTTCCATCTGCTGCAACTTTTACTGCCCAAGTCTTGAATTGCAGTAAAGAACATGGGTAACCTTTAGCGTGGTCTTGTTCTGAAGCACCAAGTCCTGTTTCTGAATCTGTTCATGACGTCTGACTGTATTTCATTTCTTCTCCGTGCTTTTGGGAGGGGTTATTATTCCTCCTGTTGACACAGGCGATAACTGACCTGGGGCAGTGGACACTACTCCACTGTTCACTTCTTCCTGTGTGTTGGAGGAAGAAAACAGTTAACACCCATGGACAAGGTCTGCTCTTCTCTGTCACTAGTTGTCTGCAGTGCTTTCTCACACCACTTGTACAATTCATCCACTCCCAAGTTAGGGTACTGAGTAAAACCAAGGTGCCACTACACAACAAAGTAAAGATTATTATCATAGGAACAATTCTCCTCTACTGCTAATCCAAGTGGTTTGCCTATGGCCTGGGAGTGTTACACCAAAATGTGTTGTTTACAGCATCACCACTGGTTGGGTACCTCTGACCCCACAGGCTGAGGTAAGCCAGGTCAGGTGTGAGCAGGGAGAAGGGATTGTGTAATGCACTCTCAGCTGTCTGAACTGCACATCCACAGACCACCTACCAGCATGTCCAAGTAGTTTGTGTGTGTCTGGATATTATGTCGATCTTCTGCTGCAACTTTCTTAAAGTTCTTAAGCTTCACAGGGAATTTTTTTGCCACATTCACAAAAGGAACCATCCATTCTACACACTCTGAAATGTTGTCCCAGTCTAAGCCTAGAGAGTAGAACACAGGGAATATATTTAAGAATCATGAAGGAGTTGCAGTGTTCCAAAATGGTCATAAGTTTAAAAACACAGTAACAGTGCAGATAAAAATTCAGAAGCATACTCCCAGAAACTGGTAGCATTTCCTTATGCTTGTTACTTGAGAGGGTGGTAAGTGCAGGTCACAGGGGTTCTTGTTGCTTTTCTAGAAAAGGCTGAAGCAACTTTCAGCTTTAACACAAGGTATTTGGGTCATGCTATAAAAATACACACTGGGTGCTGCTGACAGACATATGTGACTGCCTGAGAACTACGTTTTAGGAGAAAAAATAGCCAAATATATAGCTAATGATCCCCGAAATAACAGGAAGTCATAGAACAAGTACTAGCCCAAAAGCAGGAACAGTAAGTCTGCTTCATTTCCTTAGCAAAGACTACACTTCTGAAGGGGTTTCCTTCATTTTTGAGTCTTTGTAACATCTGAAATGGTAGGAAGTGAAGTTGGGGGAAAAGAAACCCACAGAATTAACCACTAGTGTCCATGTAGCTTTTGCTCTTTGGCAGCCTGGTAAACCAATACACCCTTAGCAGCCTTGGGCCTGTGACAGCTTCCAGAATTCCCTGCCTAACAAGGCCAAGCTTGATAGAAGCACCTTACCTGAAGCTTTCTTAACTATTTCAATTGAGGTATAGTGGCAGAGTGCTGCAGCAGCTAGTGTTCTGTACTGGAAGTCCAAAGAATTCACATCCAGAATACACAGGTCTAAAAGCTGAGAAAGTGAAGAGTAACAAATTTTAGCAGCTGACACTTCAGCATAACCCTGTCTCAGAGAAGGCTATGGATACAGCACTCCTCCTACATCCTCTGCCCTGGAACAGAGCTGAGCTCCAGGAAAATAGTTTCTTAAATTTAAATACTACCTATTGTAGTATTTACATCACTGAGCCATGTAGCTTCAGTAAGCCTGTCTGAGGCTGAGCACAATACATGCCCATACAAACTGAACCACAGCACTGTCAAAACAGTCAAAACACTCCCAGGCTGCCTTCTCAGCCATTACACAGAAACATTGTTAGGAGCAACACAGTTAAAAACAGGTGATTGTCTGTAGGGTCCTAAATTATCCACCTTCCTCTTAGAACTGCCACTGCTGTTTACAGAATACTGTAGTGTAAACTACAGTAGTAGTGATTAAAAAAAATAAGATGGATTTTTATTTTTCCAGGGTATCCTAAAACATGTGAGAGCAAGGAGACAAGAAGCACAGGGGTACTTGTCCTCAAAACTCAGTATGAACTTCAGTGGTAAAGTCAAACTTGCACATTCCTTAACAACAGGTGAGGGTAAATATGGGAGCACTTCCTTTCATGGCTTTTGGGGTGTAATGTTCAGTTGTTCTTGTCATCACTCCAAGAAGCATTTTCCAAGTTTACTACTTACCTGTGCTATCTGAATGAATTTTTCCTGAGAATACTGAGGTAGCAGCACTTTAGGAACATCCTTCAGAGCATCCACTTGAAGATAGAGGTTCAGCCAGGAGACAATTGTCACTGGACAGAGTTCCCATTTTAAAGCCTGCAAATATTTACCAAACAGTTAAGTGCCTTGAACCACTTGAGGATAGTTTTGTGCTCTAACTTCCTCTCATACCTCTCCTGAGATTATTGCCCAGATCCTTTAAAGACACTAAAGATTATGTACAAATACAAGCGCAAAAGTGATTTTAAATTGCATTCTCACTGCTTTTTGAACAGGCTGTGCTACAATCAGCACAAACATGTATCCCTATGCCCTTGCAGCTGGATCTTGTGTATCTTTCCCATTCAGAAGCTGGGAAGATAAAAAGTATTTCCTCAAGCCTTCAGGCTAGTTCCTGAATCTGCAGCTCGTATCTGTTAAGGAAGAACAGATTTATAGAGTTCTGTGCTGGTAAGGATGGATTCTTTCCAGCATGAGGAGTGCTGAGTAGTGTCAGGTCTTCGCCTGGCTCTCTAGAGTGCTCTGTTCCTGGACAGCAAGGGACCTTGGCAAGCGCAGGACATGACAGTGACAGCCTCCTAGCCTACCCCGGGGCTGACTGCCCTAGTAAGAGCCTTTATGTTTGTACAAGCACAAGAAACCTGCTTGACTTCTAACAGTCAGAGATTGTACCCCAGCCAGTGGCCTCAAAGGTCCACAGCACGTACAACAGAGGTTTCACTCCAGAAACAGGGACATACTAAACATGTTCCTTTTCTAAGCAAATAAGTGACATTAAAACACAAGGCTCAGCTGGACAGACTTTCATCCAGCACTTAAAGACACAGCAAAGTTATTACCTTTAACATAATAAGTTCCATTCTTACAATATCATCTTCACTGCAAGCACCATCTGTGACATAAGCAAATTCCTGTATTTTAGGAGCGTAGATTTCCTTTAAAGGGAGGGAGGGAAAATGAAAATTAATGTCTTACAGTTCTTAGATTGAAAAGATACTGACAAATACTTTTCTGTCCATATTGATATGTTAACATTTCCTGTGCTACAAGTGTTTTTCTCATATATATATGAAGTGACCTGAAACTTACAGGATGAGGAGATAACATATAATCTACTTGTTTTTTGGTATCTGTTGTAAGACACAATGGACTTATTACAACTCTTTTAGTTCTTGGGGAAATAAATGCTGACCAAGCAGTCAGAACTCCCTTTCATTTATACCTCTTTCTACTCAGCCATTCCAACTGATATGAAAACATGCACCATCCCAGTTCTTGTACAGGACGCCACTGTGCTAGAAATGGATGGCTGGTACAGGTTACCTGCAGTGTTAGTGCTGATGTAGTCACATAGTTTTAAAAAAATAACAAAGAAAAAAAGCTGGAAGAAGATGAGAGAAAAATCCCACAACCATCTGGCAAAAACCAACTGGCAAAATCCATGGTGCAGACACAGTTAACAAGGAAATTTGCCAATCCAGTCATGCCAGTTGGGGCCAAGCATAGCTAAGTGTGTCAGTAAAAGAGCTTGCCAGCAAAACTCCTCCTCCACCAGCTGGCTCTGTGGCCACTCTATGGCCCCACGCACTTCCTTAGGACAGGTAACTGCTCGTAGCACACAACCTTGGCTTTGGGAACAACAGTGAGATCTGGAGGGTCCCAGTATAAAAACATACATATCCCAAGTGTTTCTCTCAGCCTAGCCTACCACACACTATACAAAAACATGCTGCTGGCTCGTAGATGTAGCACACACTGTAACACATCACTGTTGCTGCACTTTGAAAGACTAAAACTCCACTAAATAGGTTCATAATGATAACAGCCTGATGTACATGCAGTTTGAAACTTAGGCTTGGTTTTGTTTAAGTCCCACACCCATTCCTGAGATTGTTTGCTAACTGCTGTATATTTGGAAAAAGACAAGACAAAACAAAACAAAACTACTTCTATCACATTTGCATGCCTTTAAAGTTTATGTGGTCTCCTTCCCCGCTGCTGAGGAAAGGGAGGACAAAGACTACACTCCAAGAGACTGACATATGCACAGCTGAAGAAGACAAAAAAATTTCCCCTTCTGACCTTCAGTGTTGTACATACACCATCAAGTCCAAAAGATTCAGACAGAATAAATGTTATCACTGTCCCTTTAGTTACTCCAAATTCAACATCCTCCTCCCTGTAAGAGAGCTTCTTACCTCAAGTTTGGAGGCAATGAATAATGAGGTAATTCCTATGAGCTGAAGCATGCTCTTGTTAATGTTCTTTTGTGTCAACATGAATCTATCAAAAAAATCTTGAGCTAGGTAGAAGGTTTCCCGGTGGAGCGCATACACCTCACACACCTACAGTGGGGGAGAAAAATATTCAGTTTTCTGTTATAAAACTGTGTACACACACTGCAGTATTCAAGCTTTAATAGCAAAATGCAACATACACTCTTTCATCTTTTGCACACACACACAAACCATCACATACCTAGGTGTGGCAGGATGCAATGGTTAGTATGGGATTGAAAAAGGTATTTCTCATGCTCCCACCTAAACGTGAATTGCCTATGATGTACTGACATACTTTCAAAAAATACTTTTGCCAATTTGAATAGCAACCATTTTTCCTAAAAACGAGTACAAGCAGTTTTCCACTCAAAGAAGCCTTGTTGAGGGGAAAAAACCCAACAAAACAGCAACACATACAATAGAGTGATTAAGAATATTACAGGCTCAAAACTCAAGTTGAAGTCAGTGAGCAAATCCTCCCTGTATTCCTAGTAGGTCTGTCCCAGGGCAGAACCACTTTAAAAACTGATGTCTGGCTCTACAGTAAATAAGCCTGGAAGCTGCTGCTGGAGGGGGCTCTGCTGGCAGGCCAGGAGTGCTGCCTGCAGCCCCTCAGGCTCACTGACAGCCTCACTAAGCAGGAACAAAACTGCACGGCCAGCCATCTGCTCCATCCCATTGCGGGTTTCCCTGGCAGGGAGAACATTTAATACTCGCATTGTATCAAAGTGTTTCAAATGCCAGTTCAACAAAAAAGGAAAGGAGACTGCCCAGGCATGGAGATCTTTGGGGGAGCTCTACATTCTCATTAGTCTCTAATTGCATCTGGGTGGGACTACCACAACTTCAGCTCAGCTGCAACTCTGTATCCCTTCCACAACTAGAACGCAGTTCGATATCTGTAAGTTACTTACAATCTACACACAGTAAAGCACAAGAACAGAAAAGAGTATCCAAGAAATAGACCCCAAGTGCTGAATTATTTTGCTTACAAACAAAGTCAGAATGAAATCTCACTACTACTAGCTATTTCCCAAGATAAGCTCGGTTGCAAATTCAAACCCCTCCTGACCACAAAAAGTTTAATTGGTTGGCAAAAATAGCACAGCCCATTCTTTTAGACCTGATAATGTGCCAATTGATGTACTACTTTGATGTTATTAACTACTGCTCCAAAGAACATTCAGAACCACAACTGTACAGACCAGCCCTACCCATAAAAAAAAAATGGAATAGTTATTATAAAAGTGTATTGCCCCAGCATAATAACGCTTGGTCATGTTAAACAGTGTCTGTTATAACATTACAGGAGACAGCATTAGGAGATACTGGAGACTCTCGAAGTTGCTGGGATTTAAATCCACTGTGGCATATAGAACCTCTGAGCTGGACAACAGCAAGGCCCTTGTAGACACTCTGGAAACTGAATGACTTCCTCAGAGTTCAAGACTTCAAAAAAAGCGCAATAAGCCAATTTAATGGTGGTATGTAAATTACACTTGAGTGGAAATAGTGAAGCACACAACTCGAATAGTTTTTATATTCAGACTATATTATTAAAATAAAAAAATCTTTCCTTTTTCTTGAAATTCCCTGCTCTTAGCACTGACTGCTCCACCAAGACAGCAAGAGTGCCACTGTAACACCTGCTTCCTTGGAGTTCTTGGTAAGGAACTGGTAATCCTGCAAGGTCCCCTCTGCTGGTGGGCAAGGATTGCTTTTGGCAGTGGTGATTGAATCTGCTCTATACAGAGTTCTTGGAAACATGTCCAAAACATAACTTCCTATTTACAACACTGATACTCCTTCACATAGGCTGCCAAGATTGAGAGCTTCCATTTTATTTGACAACTGGAACAGTCTGAAGTAAACCGATTAGACCAGAATGTGGATATTATTTAATTTGTAGTCCATTCACATAGAGATGTGTTTATATCAAGAACCTTCAGCTGTCAGCCACTGATGCACTACTTTCTTCTGCTCTCTTCATATGATAGAATTAAAAATTCACGATGAAGTCACAAAATAGCATCAGGGGCTGACACCCAAGAGCTCTTGACAGGAATAGGGTCACAGTGATATCTCAAGTCCTCAATACAGATGTCTCATGGCTTAAATACAGTCTAACGTGTAAAGAGTTCCATTCCTGCTCTGTCCATAGCAATTTCAGTACAAGTATCTCAAAACTATATTTCTATCCCTTGCAAGAAATAGTATGGCAAGAGCAAAAGTTCTATTGCCCACTGTCCGGTGTGGAACATTCATCACCTCCTGTCAGACACTAAAGGCCTGGCTGTAGCTCACTAAGGGGATCAGAAACAGTCACTGGTTTTGCCACAAAATATTTTTGCTGTTTCTCATAATTGAACACATTGCTATTAGATCTTTATGTCAAAGCTGTGCTTCTACCTCCCGACTTCACAGGCACAACACATGACAAAGTAACTAAAAGAACACACCTCTAAGAGCCAGTCTAACAGTATGGATCTCATGTGAGGCTGCAAACTGGAATGCAGTGATGTGAAGTGTTTGCAATGCGCATATCTGTTTTCCTTCATCAGGATGTTGAGCCAGACATCTTTGGAGTTTCCCCAGCTATGGAATAAAGTTGCACAAAGCATTATTTAGTATATACACAATTCACAAAATGAGAACAAAAACGTTATTGTTTACAGACATTCAGAAACAGAAAGAAAAATCCTGCATACTAGAAGATCCTAATAATGGAAATTGGCAAATTTATACTGCAGGTATACTTGGGACATTTTACAGCACCGTAAGAGCAGCCTGCCAAGATCATCAGCAAGTCCAATTCTATAGAACAGACAATAAAACTGAACATGTGCCTACCAAACCTGCACATGCAACCAGAGTCTCCTATTTTGCCTACTTGGGTGGCCATTCAGAGACCAAGATAAAACCAAACCCTCTGCCATAAAGAAAGACAACACACCAGCTCTACAAGAAACACAAGACATACATGAAGTTGTCCAGTTTAATTTGAGAAAAATACTTACAGATTTTGTTTAAAAGTCACTCATCCACCCCTTTACTTCCTAGCTTACTTCAAGGCTCAGAAAGAGGCTACTGAGAGGAAAATTGAGTTCTTGTTTATTGCTAACTTATAATTTATTACCACTCCAGTCTGCTTTGGAATATGATGCCTATATCATCAATATGGCTTATTTGTAACTGTTATTAGTAATTGGTATGGGCTTTTTTTAATATGTACTTTTCATCCTGCAAGTGCTAAGAGGGACAGCACATGAACCAATGAAATTATGATTACTTACTGAAATTTCTGGAGTTACACATTTACCTTTCCCAAAGCAGAAGCAGAGAGAGCGTTGATCACTAGTATTTCCTACAAATTCTAACACAGATTGGCTTCATTCTGCTGCCATCATTAAGTTAAAAGTTGGAGAGATACTTGCTTGTTTAATGCACAAGTCTCCCAATTTAAATACACAGGCACTGAGAAAAAAAATATGATCTTCCTACAGCAGTTAGGGAAGCATGAAGAAGGCAAGAAAAAATTATCCTCTTATTCAGCTAATCAGAAAGGATGGAGCTCAGCTTTACCAAAAGCCTATCAGCAAGAAGATTAAACACCTTACATGGAATCTGAACATGTCTTTGAGGCAAAATACCACCAGGCAGCATCTCATCAAGTTCTGGCCAGAACAAAATACCCCAAGGTGTATCTAGAAAGGTTCTCCTAAAATAATTCTTCACATTCTGCTTCTCTTCTTATTCATCTCAGCAGAAGCTTTTCCTAATGCATTGCAGTATATTTACCACTACTTTCATTAAACCCCAGGCTGATACAAACAGCAGCCGGTACTCATCTAACACACCTGAATGTCTAAGGAATTCTGACATTGAAAACTATGATTTAGTGATCTAATCTCTCTGCAGAGAGGAAGCTTTATAGAACTGTGACTGCATCCGGCATACTGCACTGCATTAACAACCTACTTGTGCAGCAATATTGCACCAAGTTTATTTGAACACGTTAAAGTTCTTTAAGAAGATTTTGCTTAGTATTTTTGTGTCACTCAGTTCTAATAGCACTGAAACAAGTTAAGTTTAACCATTACGTGCCTCTTAATCACTTAAGCATCTTCAGTGCTGAGTTACTGAAAGACAGCTCTGAAAGGTGAAAATTTTGTCTGGTAAGATAAGATAATAAAAGATCAGGGGGAAAAAAAACCCAGCCAACCATAAACCAGAATTTTTTTTTTACATCGAATTTTTTGTGGGATGAGCAGACAAGAGGTGTGTATTATACAAGCACAATACAACATATTTTATTACAGTAGTTCAGCATATTTGATAAAACAACAACTGCTGTATCCAGTAAACTTACTTGAGTTCTGGCAAAGGTGATGGATTTATGAAGAGGTTCCTGAACCTGTATTTTTTGAATCTTGAGAAGTCGGTGGTTACTGATTCTTTGTGAGGCGTTTCAATAATTATGCAAGGTGAGATGCCTCCTGTTATCGTGGGCGGCCAACAACTCTGCAAAACAAACACGGTATCTTTAAAATGCTGGTTTTACTGTGAGAGTAAGAAAGGCAAGAAGCAGATTACCGTTACAACAACATATGTAATATACATTAGTCTTTTTGGATCTCAGCATCAATTCAAGTACTGAAACCAAGAAAGACAACATAAATGCCAATAAAAACTTTCACAGTCAAGATGGAACATTTATAAACAGATTTGATGGATTTGGGGAACTCAGCTTTGACAAAGACAACTGCCTTTAGTTTATGAACCCACAAGTAACCTATTCATTGCTGGAGTTGCTCAGTACAAAAGGCAAAGATACTCATTGCTACTAAAACACAAGACTTTAGGTTGCTAGTCCTATCTACTTATCTACTCAAAGGGAAAAGAAGGGAGAGGGTGGAGGTTCTACTGTCCCTCAGTGGAATTCAGCTACTTGTTATCTTCCAATTAAGTGCTCCAGAGAGGAGCCACCCATCTCAGCTTCAGAGCTAGATATCCACTGAGCTGAGCAGCAGCTGTGAACTATCTCTCAGTTTGCCAATGCCAAATATGGGATGCAATGACTCAAACGGAGAAGAGTGCAAAGGTATTCATGCAGAAACCCTCAGAGAAGGAATTCTAGACTAATGTAGTTAACTGTAACTTGTTTCACTAACACTTGTTTGGCTGTATGTAACCAATACAAGTAAGGAGGTATCAAATCCAAGGAGCACATGCAATGCTCTAATGGCTGACAGCCTTCAAAATGGTGACACAGAACTTAATTGTTCTCTGTAGAGTTGAGGGGGAATCCCATTCACAAAGAGAGGCAACAACTGCCCCTGAACACAGAAACTTTTCCTACACAGTTGACTTCCAAGGTAAACTGCACAGGAATCCCTTAGTGTATCTAAACCTATTTGTAGCCAGACTTCAGCATCCCAAAAGTGAAGTTACATCTTACAGCAGAATTGACCTTAACGCACACAGCCAAGAGAAAAGAGAGGTCGTGCTCCTCCTTCTCTCCCTATGATCCTCACTGACCAAGTTCCACTCCTTCCTTCTTTTGTCAGCCCCTCTGCTGCATTGATTCAACCCACTAACCTGGCAGAACATTAACTTATTCTGTAGTGCCAAATTAGCAAGCTGAACTTGCATACTGCTTCATTCAAAGAGAACCAAAAATGGAGCAGGGCAGGGGATGGAGTGCATGGCCACCTACCAAGGAAGGAGACAGGGAAGCAGGATTTCCCCCTTTCAGCAAAGGTAAGTTGTGGCACACAGTTTCACCCCAAGTACAGCTGATGTACTTACACAGCATTTTTTCCTACTCAAGGTTTACAGAGACAACCTCACAATTTCGCTTCACCGTAGCTGTTAGTCTCATTTACTTTACACAGAAAAACTGCACACAAGATCGTTTGCAAGAGAAACTTATATTATTTTACTAACTGGCTTTAAAATAAAAAACTGTAAAGCGACTCACTTGTTTTAGGGGTAGCCTGTCATAGTGAAAACGGATTATTAAACTGATTTAAATAATCAAAAGAATTATTAAATGAAAGTGAAGACAGCCTCCATGGTTATGAGTCTTAACTAAATGGCCGTGAAACCACACCTAAAGTTAAAACAAGTGCAATGATCTTGTTTAGATTTGCCTCCAGACCTTACCTGCTCTGCAGATGGAATTGTTCTGAAATATCTAGGTTTATTCTCTTTTCTTTACACCTAACCTTACTCTGCAGTGATTTTTACATCGAGGGATCCTTTATCTGCAACAAAGTCACATGTAAAAAGGGCAAAAACATCTAAAGAGGTGCTAAGTTCCCACAGCCTTTAATATCTGAAGATATGAAATTCCCCTATTCAATACTTTCTGGTGCAGAATGCATGACTTCACACCCACCACCATGAACCAGATGGAGTGCCTCACCTAGTTTGAATTTGTATTCAGGATTGAATTACCTTAATCTCATATTGATGTTTTTTAGCAATTTTCCCATCTTCTCTTTTCTTAATCTCCTGCTGAGAAGAAACACACATCAATATATTGACAATGACAAGCACACCCTACCTCTAGACCTCAGGCAAACTCTTGCTACCCCTGCCCCACTTTACAACTTGGCAAAGACTATTCCATCCAAACGCACTGAAGAACTTTCAGTATCATCAAATCTTTCAAGTTGCCCAGATAAGTCACCTCTGCTGTTCTCCTTTTCCTGGTCTGGAGATAGTCTAGTGCTTGCAGTTCTTGTGGAGGCTCTTCTTGACAGGACAGTGGCTGCTGCTGCTTGGCTTGCAAACGGCTACTGCAAAGAGCAAAAAGAGATTAGATATTAGGAGAGCAGCAGTTGTTAGATGAGCACAGACAATCTTGGTACAATGCTAAAAGCTTACCTGCGTCTTGACATCTTCTTTAGGTTGTAAGACTTCTACCTGGACCAAAGGAATAGAGTAAGCCCAGTTAGTGCATTGTCACCAAATTAGGAGCAAGT
This sequence comes from Margarornis squamiger, assembly GCA_035222235.1. Lineage (NCBI taxonomy): Eukaryota > Metazoa > Chordata > Aves > Passeriformes > Furnariidae > Margarornis > Margarornis squamiger. The sequence continues at coordinate 127,797,562 of JAWWTY010000077.1, forward strand.
TTCCCGCACAAACTCATCACAAAAACCAGTGTGGTTTACCCAGCTCGAACAGAAGGGCACAAGTATTCTGCTGGGCTGTGGAACGCCCGGGCAGAGCATGACTGCGGTATATGAGCACACACAGCTCCATGTGCTGCTGGAGGGTGCCCAGCTGTGCCAGCGGTCAGCTTGGCTCAGGCTGGCTGGGGATGCGGGGCAAGTTGTAATGGGCCCCTTCCCACACCGGGGGACGTGGGGGGCCCCGGGAGGCCGCGACCCCTGCACTGCGCGCTGCAGGCACGCACACAGGCACAGGTTCCGCGGTGCTGCCGCCGCCCCACACCTGCCGGGCCGGGCCGGGCCGGGCCGTGCCGTGCGGGGCGCCGCCCGCGCTCCCGTTCCGCGCCAATTCCCGGCGAGCCCCGGCGGGGCGGCCCGTGCCGGGTCCGGCCGGGCGGGGGCACCGCCGTCCGCCCGCCGCGCTCTGCCCCCCGAGGGGCGCGGGGGGGATGCGGAGGGGATGAGGAGCGGCGGGGATGCGGAGCGGGGGGATGCGGAGGGGAGCCAGGGCCGCCCCGCCCTCCCGCGCTCCCGCCTGGCTGCGAGCGCGGCTCCCTCCAAAACCTGAGGGGGAAGGCAGGGGCTGCCGGGGCGGCGCCTCGCGCGCGGGACACCCACCCTCCGGGACACGCACCCATCCACCCTGCCCGGACACCCTCCCTCCCTGCCGGGACACCCTCCCTCCCGGCATACCCACCCATCCACCCTCCCGGGACACCCACCCATCCACCCTGCCCGGACACCCTCCCTCCCACCCGCCCGCCCCGCCGGGGCTGTGAGCGCTGTCCCCGCGGGCAGCGGCCGCGGTCAGCCCGCCAAGCGGCCCGGCCGGCATCCCCGCCCCCAGCTCCCTCCAAAACCGGGCTGCCCGCCCCCCGAGGGCTCTGCGAGCAGGGGCGGGGGGCGGCCGATGGCGGGATCCCACCGGCACCCCGGGCCATCGCCGGCCCCCGCGCCCCGCGGATGGGGCCGCCCGGGGACACCGCCGCCCGGGGACACCGCCGCCCCGGCTCTCCGCAGCCGCTCTCCCTCCAAAACGCTGCCCGGGCGGGAGGGAGGGAGGGCGGCCAGCCCGCCTCGCCGCTCCCGCCTCGCCGCTCCCGGGCAGCGCTCCCGCCGCGCCGCCGCCTGCGCGCCCCGGGCACCCCGGCCCGGCAGCGGCTCTGCCCGCACCGCCCGTGCCACCGCCCGTGCCACCGCCAGGACTGGTGCCACCGCCACCACCACTAGTGCCATCAGTGCCATCACCATCCTAACCGCCACCCTCACTACCATCAGCGTGAGGATGGTGAGGATGATGATGCTGCTAATGCTGATGATGATTCCTATTCCTATCAGCACCCCCGCCGCCGGCGGCCCCGCGCCCCGGCCGGGACCCCGCTCACCTCCGCCCGGGCCGCGCTGCTCAGCTGGCGCCGGCGCCAACCCGCTATATAGCGCGGCCGGGCGCGCGCTGCGCATGTGCGAGGGCGGCAGGCGGCACCCCGCGCGCCCGCCCGCGCCCCGCGCCACCCAGCGCCTCCCAGTGTCTCCCAGTGCCTCCCAAGGTCCGTCCCAGCGCCGTCCGTGTTCTGCCCCAGAGCCTCGCAGCGCCGTCCCTGCTCCGTCCCAGCTCTGTCCCAGTGTCTCCTTGAGCCGTCCCAGCTCTGTCCCAGTGTCTCCCAGCTCTGACCCAGCGCCTCCCAGCGTCATTCCAGCTCTGTCCCAGCGCCGTCCCAGCTATCCCAGCGTCTCCCAGCGCCTTCCCCGCTCCGTCCTAGCTCTGTCCCAGCGCCGTCCCAGCGCCATCCCAGCGCCGTCCCAGCACCATTCCAGCTCTGTCCCAATGCCGTCCCAGCGCCATTCCAGCTCTGTCCCAGTGCCGTCCCAGCGCCATTCCAGCTCTGTCCCAGTGCCGTCCCAGCGCCGTCCCAGTGTCTCCCAGTGCCGCGGGGCCGCCCCGACCCCCGCAGCCCGCGGGACACCGCTCGTACGGCGCTCCCTCCCCGGCTGTGCGGGCTCCCGGCAGAGCGGCGCGCCGTGCCGGGGGGAGCCCTGCTGCTGCTGCTGCTGCCTCCCCGGGCCGTGCCGTGCCGTGCCGTGCCGTGCCGCTCCCGCCGGCCCCGCGGGGCTGGTCCCGCCCTGCCCGGGGCGGGGCGCGCCGGCGCCGCCAATGGCAGGGCGCGGGGCCGCGGCAGCGTGCGGCGGGCAGGCATGTAAACACGGCCCGCCCCGCCCCGCACCGCCGGCACCGCCGTCCCCACAGCGCCCCACAGCTCCCCTCGGCCCCCACAGCGCCCCACAGCTCCCCGCTGCCCCCACAGCTCCCCACAGCTCCCCGCTGCCC
>JAWWTY010000077.1:127800026-127840018 GCA_035222235.1 Margarornis squamiger
CCCCCTCTGTCCCCACAGCCCCCCTCTGTCCCCACAGCTCCCCTCTGCACACACCTGCTCCCCCCGGGCAGCCAGCAACAGGATGAGAGGACATGGCTTTATGCTGCGCCAGGGAAGGTTCTAGTTGGACATTAGGAAAAAATTCTTCACAGGAAGGGTGAATATACACTGGAATGGGCTGCCCGGGGAGGTGGTGGAGTCACCATCCCCGGAGGTGTTTAAGGAGAGACTGGATGTGGCACTCAGGGCCATGGTCTAGTTGACATGGTGCTTTTCAGTCACAGGTTGGGCTCAGTGATCTCAGAGGTCTTTTCCAACCTGATGGATTCTGTGCTTCCATGACTCTGTGAAGGGTGGCCTTCACCCTGCTCTGGTCCCAGGGGCTGGGCTCTGCCACCATGGGCCTGGACTTTCTTGTCTAAAACATTTCCCCAGGGTCCCTTCTCTCCCCTCCCCACCTTTGCACTGTGTTCAACCACAGAGAGATCCATCCCAGCAGCACACAGGCCTGCCCCGAGCCCAGCCTCCATGGTCTGCCATGCACAAACTCTACCCCGTGCTTTCCACAGCTGCCCTCCAGGCCCACCTCTGCCCCTTGGGCTCCCACCCAGCCCAAGCAGCACTGCCCACTGCAGGAACACCCGCCCTGCCACTGCCCTTCTCCACCACAAGACAATGCTGGACCTTACCCGCAGTGCCAGGCACGCCTCTCAGTCACTGCTACGGTTGCAAGGAATTTTTGTAATAAATACCCTAAAAAATCCCCAATGAAATCCACACTACCACAAAAGCAACCAAACCCCACAGCACCATACACTTAGCAATGCTTTGAGCACACACTTTCCTTTAAAACACCCAGGGTATGGCACCTGCAGCCATTTTGCTGATGAGGAAGAACTGGCATTTTCTCGCAGTACAAAGCACACGTGCTGCAAAATAGCACAAAGAGAAGCCACAGCTGCCTTCAAGTAAATCCACGTCTTCGTCATGTTTTTCACTTCTGCTTTTTCTTTTCCCAAGTGTAACACTATTAAAGAGTAAACATAGTTTTCACCTCCAAATACGTATTATAGTAATTAAGCACAATAACCAGGTGTTTATCTTCTTGTAGTTTTGCCATTTTAAAGGGAAAGAGAAAAGGCAATGCAGCCCACCAAAGAGGAAGATGTTGCAGTGGGGTCACTGACAGCAGTTTAACAAGTCACAAGTTTTGGGCACCAAAGGCCGTCCCTCAGCTACAAGTCCTTACAGCACCTGATGGAGCAGAGACACTTCCTGGAAACTTCAAGTAAAGCAACGCGCTTGAAATGTGTGAGATGGAGACATTGCAGCCACCCAGCCTCCTCAACTCTGCAAAACGCCTGTTCCAGATCTTTTTACAAAGAAATTCTGCTATTTGTGGCTTAAAAGGGGTACGAAAAAAACAAAACAACAAAAAAAACTCACAAGCAAGCCTGCTGTCATCTCTTCAAGCCCATTGGCACTTAGAAACAATCTTTTGTCAATTGTCTTGTTTCAAGAAATCTAACTTGTCATAATTCAGGGTGCCTAAAGTAGATGTGCCGGTATCTCTTTAAGTTGATTTCCACTGAAATCTACCAGCAAGAGGCATCGTATGGTCTGGAAGTGCATCGCCCACTCCACTGACTACAGAAAGAAGGTGGTCTTCTGAATTTGGGTGAACTTGACGTAACTCTGACATCCAACCTTTAACTGACTTGCTGAAATTGAAACATTACCATAGCTAACTTGTTGAAAACAACTAAGATTTCAGCTAGCAATAGAAGAGAGACAAACTATGTTTTTTTCTTAAAAAACCTCCAACCCTCACAGATGCCTAATTAGGGCTTGGTGGTAGCCAGGCTTCAAGCAACAAAGCGGTTTTGGTGAATCAGGAATAAGTTCCATGGCACACTGTGAAAGGAGAATACTGCAAAGGGGATGGTAGCTAAAAATTGAATGGATCAGGTAGGCCATGAATAGGACTCAGCACAAAGACAGTAATGACTATGCTGCTTGCTTTTCTACAGCCTTTGATGTGAGCTGCTGCAGGTCGCCTGCCACGTTTTTGTGGTTTTGACTCAGTAGTGGAAAATGCACCAGGTCCCATGAGCATTCCCCACCCTGCCAGCAACTTTCCCCATAAATCTTCAGCAGCAACAAAAGCAAACAAACAAACAAAACCCCAAAAGCTAAAGTGTAATCAAATCCTGCAGCAGACAACGAAATTATGATTTTAATGCAAGACCGTTTTGTGTGGCAATAAGACTGAAATTACTTAGGCCACACTGGGACATTTCCAAGTGAGTTGACACACAGTACATCCTCTTTCATTATGTGGATGCCTCCTTAGGGGGGATGAGTGTAAAAGAGAGAAGATTTGTTTTAAGCTTCTGGAAATACATTACCACTGGTGAGCAGTGCTTGTGCTTGGATCTGGCAAGTCCTTTTAGGTTAGTTTAGTGGTTTTCATTATTTTTTTTACCTAATTACCCCTTCCAGATATGTTCCAGAGAAGGTGTGAAGGCCTTCCTTAGAAATTTACACAGCTGAGGTTGGTTTCCTTGGTTATCCTTTTATGGATCTATTTCAAGGAGCCCAGAACCTACCAAGGATCTACAAAGCACAAATCTGAAGCCCTGAGGATCAATCCAGTTACTGCATGTGCTCAATACCGCTCTTCTCCCAGAGTTTCTGAATCCATTTGGTTGTTCCCAAGAAAAGGAGCAGTATTTAATTATAGCATTTGCACACAGCTCCATTGAGACCTAGGCACAAAATAACATGAAATATTGCCCCCCATATTCCTCCTACCTTGCAATACATAATTTACTATGGTCATCTGCTTGTGCTGCCAGGCTTTGTCCTTTAGAGTCACACTCATATTGTCAAAGCTATTCTGTAAATTACTTAAGGGAAAGGCCTGCTCCAGGACTCTTCCGTGGATGAACTTCACTGCTTTTAAGAGGAATTTTAAGCTTATTTATTACAGAATGGCTTCAGCTACATAGTCTAAGCAAAAGCACCATAAAGCTTTATACCTCTCTTGGAGGGGAATACTTTAGTAGGAAGTTGCACCCTTCCCCTACTGTATTTTTTTTCTGTTGAACACAATGGGATATCTTCAAATCCTGAGATTTGAAAAGCCTTTGCTTTCCATTAGAACCTATAACATTCTGCTTTCCTGCTTGTTTCATTCAGAAACCTTTGCAGACAATCACAGAATGGGTGTGGTTGGCAGGCACCACAGTGGGTCATCTGGTCCAACCTTCCTGCTCAGGCAGGGTCACCCTAAAGCACATGGCACAGAATTGCATCCAGATGGTTCTTCAATATCTCCAGTGAGGGAGACTCCACAACCTCTGTGTTTCCAAGCAAGGCATGATCCAGTTTAATATGCATTAAGGAACATTTTTAAGACCTGACAAGATTGATTTATTTTGTGATTGGGGTTGGTTTTTTGGGGTATTTTTGTTTGGGTTTTGGTTTTTGGTGTGGGTTTTTTCATATTCATTTATATTTAACTCATATTAGAATTATTGAGAACCTGTTAGCTAAAATACAACACAGACTAAACCTCTGCTAAAGTCCAAAAAGATTACATCTACTAGCTTTCCTGGATCAGCTAGATGGGTTATCCTGTTGTAGAAGGAAGTCAGGTTCAACAACTAGGATTTTCCGGTCATGAAACCATGCTGGCTGTGACAATGACTATGTTGTCCTCCAGGTGTTTTTCAATACCTCCCAGAATAATCTTTTCTGTGATTTTACTGGGCACTGAAGTGGGACTGATGGGTGTGTAGTTTCCAGGGTCCTCCTTTTTGCCCTTCTTGAAAATCAGGACAACATTCATCAGCTTCCAGTCAGCTGGGATCTCTCCAGATTCCCAAGACCACTAAAAAATCAAGAGAGGTTTTGTGATGACATCAGCCACCTCTTTGAAGATTCTTTGATGAATCCCTTCAGGCCCCATTGATTTGTAGGGATCCAGCTGGAGCAACAGATCCCAGACAAGTTCATGGTCAAGTGCCCTCCAGCTCAGGGCACTGAGACCCCCTTGGTCTGTCATCTGTGTTGAAAATGGAGGCAAAGAGAGCATTAAACACCCACAATACTGTTCAGCTTCAACTCCACTGAGCTTTGGCTGCACAAATTTTCTACCTACAGTGGTGAGCAGCATCTCTGAATTCTTCCCATGTCACCTGGCCTTGCACCTTCATTTTTTGCTTTATTCCAGGAGAAGATCCCTGTTCAGCCAAGCTGACCTTCTGCCTTCCTGCTTGACTTCTGACATTTGGGAATTGCCTGCTCCTTACCCATAGGAGGTGATGTTTAAAAAGTGGCCAGCAGTGATGGACACCAGCACCTGCAAACACATTTTCCCAGGGGACCTTACTTACTAATCCCCTGAGCAGCCTGAAGTCTGCTCTCCTCATGTCCAGGGTGGAGGTTTTGCTGGCATTTTTCCTTCTGTCAACAGAGATTTTAAACTTGATCACTTCAAGGTCACTGTGGCCAAGACAGACACCAATCTCCACTTCGCTCACAAGATCCGCTCTGTTGACAAGCAGCATATCAAGGAGGGCTTATTTCCAAGTCAGCTTCCTTAGGACCTGTTCCATAAAGTTGTCATCCAGGTTTTTTTAGGAGTTTTCTGGCCTGGGTTGTACCAGCCCTGTGATGCTTCCAGTTGATTTCTGTTGAGTTGAACTCCCCTATAAGGACAAGGGCAGTTGACTTGGAAGTGTTAGTTCCTCAAAGAATAATTTCTGAGAACCATCATCCTGGCTGTGAGGTCTATAGCAGACTCCCCGATGACATCCGCATTGTTTGTTTGCCCTTTGATTCTTACCCAGAGGCTCTCAACTGTGCCATTGCTGACTGTGAGCTCCATACACTCCAGCCCCTTTATTACATACAATGCCATGCTCTTGCCTTTTCTGCTCTGTCTATCCTTTCTAAAGAGCTTGAAACCATCCAATCATGTCGACCAGCACCCCTGGGGTTCTTTATCTCCAGGCAGCTCTCCAGTAACTCTTCCTCCAGCCTGTAGAGCTGAATGGGGATGTTGTTATCCAAGTGAAGGACCTGGGTCTTCACCTTATTGAACCTCATACTGTTGGCCTGGGCCCATCAATAATTCCTCAGGCTCACACCACAGACAGAACAGCTAGAACTGAAATTTACTGCCTGGAGCAGACAAGGGGATGCCTCAGCCCATGTCAGTCCCTGCTTTCTTAATCAAGATCTCATCTTCTTGATTCACCTTGCAAAAATTGAGAGCTGTTGGCCAATACACACATACCCCAAAAGCCTGAGGCCTCCCTCCTCCTTCCCACCTCTCTGTGCTGCTGCTAATCTTCTACAGAACCCTATTTCAGGAAACCTACAATTCTTTTAGCACTCAAACTTATTCCTGGGCATAGTGATATTCTTTTATTATACTGTCTGACTAGATCACCGTGCTTGGACACAACAATCTGAAGTCTATACAGGAGAAAGTATAGACTTATGGCACAGCCCATATCTGCAAGTTGAGATTTGAAGCCTGCTCTGGTCACTAGCCTAGTTTTGTTACTCTTAACTGTTTTGTTTGGGTTTTTTTCCTTTTCCTTAGTTTGCTTATAAAATTACAATATAGTTATCTGCCTCATTAAGGTGTTCGAGTGTTCGAATATCAATCTGTCCACAAAACTTTCAAACAAGTTAAGAGACTAACTTTTGAAGTATTAGTTATACAGCAGTAATTCCAGGACAGTATTTTCATCAAGAAAAAGGCTACCTGTGAAAAAAAAAAAAAAAGTTATACACATCCTGTTAAGTCTCAGTTCAGTCTTATTTACCCTAAGGCTGATATATCATGACCATACCATGGGAACAGTGCCACGGCACTGGCATGTGCTTTTGATGAGTCCTTTCTACATATGCCAAAAAGCCTGAAACTTTCTTGCAAGTATCACACAGTAACAGAAGTCACAACATTTTGTGGTTATAAACATGCAGCAGAAGTCAATGAGACAAAGACAGCAGATACTGAACAACTTGATGAGGAAAAAGAGTGTCTTCATAAGTGTTAAATGTCAGAGAGAACCATAATTACTACACTATCTTCATCAGAGACATAAAAGAATTTACATAAACAGGAAAGCTAGAATGGAAGTGAGAATTTAAGCCAACAGTTACATTGATATGACCCTTTATATGAACATTTTTGCCTTGCAGAGAGAAGTTTTAAACAACACTAGTTCATGGTGTGTTGGAGAGTGTCCAAGCTAAATTTAAATAGCTGTATTAGGTCTGAACTAAGCACCCCCAAGAGGAACACTATCAACTTAGCTCTGTTATCTGTATGAGTACAATTATACAAGCATAATTGATCAAACTTTCTCCTGCAGAATACTCTACAGCTCTTAGCATAGACATGGTGCTTTGAGAAATGTACAGGACAAAATCTAAATTTGAAAAGGAAAGATTTTACTCAGTACTCACTCTGGGAAAATGGATGCTTTGTTGCACAAATTCCTTTTCACTGCTATCAGTTAAATAGATCATTTTGTCACCCAGTTTGTTTTGTGGGTGAGGATCAAGTCAGGAACTACTTGCAACAACTCAGCCCATACAAATCCATGGAGTGTATAAACCTGTATCCAATGTGCTGAAAGAACTGGCTGATGTCCTTGCAAGGCCACTCTCTGTGATTTTTTGAAAGCCAGAGAGATAAGGATCCCTGATGACTGGAGGAAAAAAAAACATCATACACAGTTTCAGAAAAAGCCAGAATAACAACCTGGGGATCACTGAGCCTATTTCTTATACTCAAGTGGAACTTCCTGTATTTCAGCTTGAATCCACTGCCTGTTGTCCTTTCACCAGGCACCACTACAGAAGAGTCTGCCCATGTTGTCTTTTACAACCGGTCAGGTTATACACCTTGACAAGATCCCCAAAGTCTTTTCTTCTCCAGCCGAAACAATCCTAGCTCCCATTCTCTCCCCCCTTATTTCAGTCTTCAATCCTATCATCATCTCCCTGGCCTCTTGCTGGATACTTTCTAGTATGTCCATGCCTCTCTTGTACTGGGGAGCTCAGCACTCGACACAGCCTTCAGATGTGTCTCAGTGGCTTGGGGTGGAATGAAAGGATCACCTGCCTCCACCTGATGTCAACACCAGGCCTGATGCAGCCCAAGAAACTGAGGTTTTGAGGCCACGAGGGTGCACTGCTGGCTCATGCTCAACTTGGTGTCCACCGGGACCTCCAGGGCCTTTTATGCCAGATGCTTTTCAGCCATTTGGCCCGGTGCCTGACTCTGTAATTCCCCTGGTTGAACTCCACGAGCTTCCTGTGAGCCTATTTCTGCAGTCTGTTATGGTCCTTCTGAATGGCAGTGCAGCCCTCCAGTGCACAAACAACTCTGTCCCATAAGTCAGGTCCTTAACAAAGGTTTTTAACAGTGGAGGAACCTGTACTGACAGGGGGCACCAGTGAAAAAAAGCTTTCAGCTAGGCTTCATGCCACTGATCCCACTTTGAGCACAGCAGTTCAGCCAGCTCCCAACATACCATCTACTTTACAGAGTCTGTAATTCATCACTTTGGGAGTATGTTATGGTGGACAGTGTTAAAACCCTTGCTAAAGTCAAGATAAACAACATCCATTGCTCTCCCCTCATCCACCGAGCCAGTCATCTAACTGTAGGCTATCAGGTTGCCAGGCATGGTTTCCCTTCTGTAAATCTATTCTGGCTGCTACTCATCACCTTCTTGTATGTGTTTGGAATGAGTTTCCAGGACTATTTACTCCACTATCTGCCCAGAGATCAAGGCATGACTGTCTTGTAGATGCCCCTATTCTTCTTGTTTGCCTTTAAGATAGGAAGGACACTTGTTTTCTTCCATCCCTCAGGAATCCCGTTGTTATAACCTTTTAGACAATTAGGAACAGCGTCACAACATCAGCCAGCTCCTTCACCAGCCATGAATGTGTGCCATAGATCTGTGTATGGCTCATCTCTTCAAGCATTTCTTACCTTGATCCTTCTCATCCAAGGGTTAATCTTCCTTCCTGTAGCATTGTCTACTCACCGCCGGGGGCCTGCAATCCCAAAGGCTGGTCTTGCCCCTAGAGAGTGGCAAAGGCAAAGACATGGAGTAACCTCAGCCTTCTCCATGTCCTTGTCATGGGCAGCAGGCCCATATGTCCTCTGATCTTCCTTTTGCAGCTGGAAGGCCTGTTGTCCTCCACATCCCTAGCCAGGTTCAGCTACAGGTGTCTTTGGTCTGGCTTTCCTAGCCCTATGCCTCTGCACATGATCTCTACATCTCTCAAAGGTTACCCGCACCAGCACCCTTCCACACAGATCTTTTCACGGTGGTTCACGGCAGGAAAAGCCTTCCACCCACTCCATGCATGCTTCATGTGTTTTTAAGTCAGTCCTGTTCTCCTGTGGAGCTCCTGCATGCTGATGAGGAAACACAACAGTTGGCAGAGACGTGTAACACTGCTTGGATGCACATTATGCCTTGATCAGCAATGCAAAACCATTTCCAGAGGACCTTCTGTACTAGAGCACACAGCAGTTGTACCTGCCACCTCCAAATGCTCAGGCATTTCCATTTTGACCAATTTATAACATTAAAGAACAGACTGACAATTTTTAATAGGCCATTTTTTATTGAGAGTTAAGATCATGTTTACCCATGGTGCGCAGAACGCACTATGAAAACAAAATACAGAAGATCACTTTAGTAAATACACACTGGTTAAGCAATGCTACTTTTTGGCAAAGTGCTGTATTTTGTCTGTTTTCAGCTTGTGTTAAGCTATTAAAAATAAGAGCCAGACATTCTTCCGTGTCAAAAGGACTGCTACAAATAGAGAAGTGGCTCTGAAGAGAAGCTGCCATATATGCATAGACTGATGTACAGTATTAATCCTAACTGAAATGTCCCTTTTGAATCTTCAAGTTTGCTGCATAGAAGGCACAGTTTAAAATGCAAATCTGTCCATTGACCAATACATATGAAAATACAATTTCAGCAAAATTCATGAATATCAATCAGTATGAGACAGTGCAAGGCCTCCACTTTTACAAGAAAAAACACACTTTAATACAATTTAAAAAACCATATAAAAAGCCACACAGCTCACTATTAAAACAGAAAACCAAAACAAATCTAATTGCCCAATAGCTCCAGGCACAAAACAGGGCTAGACCAACATAAATACATAAAACAAATTAACAAAAAGCCATTGATGCAGTACTATCTCACACAAATAATATGGTTTCCAATAGTACAAATTGAGAAGCACAGCTTTGTGCAACAAAATAGTTTATATCCTGAAAGATATAGGTTTTCATCACCAGAAAGTCATCTAGTAATGTAGTATAAAAAGATCAGTATCTCCCAATTCTAGGAGCAGTCTAAAGTTGCATTTACTTGCCTACTGAGAAGAACAGACCAAGGCTCTCATTGTAATGCCTGGGAGCCTTATACTCTCAACTCCATCTCCCCATTAAGAGCTAAGGGTTTACTTACTCCTTCCAACACAGGGAGGTGGAGACTCCATCTTCCTTCATTTCACTTTAAGAAAATTAAAGCTGAAGGAAAGTATTTACTTTTATATAAAGAAAAGTAATACAGGAAAGCAAAGAATTTTCCTGAGCTACAAAGTTGGCAGTGAGGAGAAGGAAGTTTAAGCCAGACAAAAAGTTGGAGTGATAAAGGTAGATAATCTGAGGCAAGTAAGAGTACTTGTGAACAGGTAAGAGACTGGTGAAACTACAGCTATCTGCAGATAAACCAAGAGTATTTGGACCACAAGAGAATTGTTGTATGGACATGGGCACACACTGCTGAAAAGAAGAGTAACAAAATCTCTGTTCTGGAAACTCATGATGTGACCAATTTTGTTTTCTTTCGGTTTCCATGTGAATTCAATATGTCAAAAGAAAAAAAAACTGAAAAAAACCAACCTAGTGTGTCCAGGAAAGCACCTCTTGCTTTTATATATTTAACTATTTTTCAACATCCCTTTGCAACAACTCTAACTAGTTTCAGTGAAGCAACACATCTGCAGTGAAACAGAGGTTATAAATGCTCTTTCCTCAATGCTAAGTAGGCTCCACAACAATTCCAGCTGCAGAATGTGCAACAGTACCACTACACAGAGGTCAGTCTGAATTGTTGGGGTTTTGCTTCACTGAAATTGAAGCATTTGGCTAAATTTAACATACTTCATAGGTCTGGAATAATTCACATTATTGACCTTGCCTAATTTCAAAGACTCCTCACATGACTCCTTATACCAACTTCTGTATAAGGACTGCTGGAAGACACGGTTGAGTGTAATGTTAACACTTTAATGCCCTGGGCACTAAACACAAGGGAAAACACAGTAAGTCACATTAAGCACTGACAGAAAGGAGGATAAACTTCTTTATATTTCCCCTCTTCTTTCAGTGCAAATTTTTGCTTACTCATCTCCACACCCATTTAATCCATTTCCCAGACTGATCTGCCAGCATTCAGCATGCTGTATGGCTGCTGTGTAACACAGTTTTTGTCAAGAGGTGAACTTTACTTCACCTGTAGTTGTAGCTGGCAGTGCCTGCCAACTTCCAAAACATCTTGCACAGTGCTCTTAAGAAAACTTGTTAGTTTTGAATGGCTTTTCTTTCTTGTTGGCCCCAGTCCTGTCTCCAGCGGGCTAGGAGAACAACCATGGTCAATCAATCAATTTTTATGCACCCTGTTATCGCTGTGTTTAGTTCTGTAAGACTGCTTTTCAGAATCCATTTCTCCCTGCCTCACACTGCCCTTCATTTCCAGTCCCCATTAACTCGGACTTCATTTTCATAGAGAAAAGTGAGAAAATTAGTAGAACTTCTAATAAAAACTTCCTTCTAGCTACTTTTGAACTACTTTCAATCTGTAAATATTAAGACGATCTAACAGCCATTTGTGGTTCATAAATAGCTGTCCATCAGTCTGACTTCTTTCAAAAGCAGTCAGCTACTGATGGGATTAAAAGAATAGTCAAGCCACCATCTTTTTTCTTTAACTAGACTAGAGATTAAATGAAATAGGGTAGGGGAAATACATGTTTCAAAGACAGAAATAAGAGAAAGGAGTAAGAACTCAAACTGTACCAAGTAAAACCCAGTTCAGTTCTCCATGTTGAGCATCTGCACTTTACCCATAGGTCCACTTTTCTTTTCACTCCACTGTGAGGTACTACATCTGTAACACCAGTGCCATATCGTACTGCACCAATATTGGGGGGGGACATTTAACCCTCTTCCAATATCCATATCAAGTACTCAACACACTCATACAGGCTCCACCAACACAAGTAGGTACTAGGCAATTTAGATGAGATGTCCTTCTTGTAACAGCTCGGCATAGCTATGTAATATCCACTGGCAGCTATAGAATTTCCTTGTTAGAAAGTAATCATATATGCTGAATACAGACAGATACACAAGCTGTCAAGTACTGGTCATTAAAGCATACAGCTAACCTCAATTTTTCTAACTTCATTTTGATTAATGCAAAATGTAACTGATTTCCACCTCAGTTAAGTTACTTTAAAATACCAACTAAGAACCCATCTATACATCATAGTTTATAAAACAGCACACAAACTATTGTACTGATAGGCTTTCAAGACATTGATATTTAACATCAACACTCAGAACTTGCTGCAAGATGTTTGGAGATTTATATGTCTTTTCAAAAGAATGCAACCCTAGTTATGATTGTTTGAGGGATTGATGATCAGCTTCAGATTGACCACACTTACCTACACATGAAAACAAGAGCAACTAAATAGCAATTAGACCATAGACTAAAACCACAAGAACCATCAGTAATTGAACTGACGCTGGCAAGGCTGGTGAACAAACAGTCCATTGTGCTTGATTTGCCGAGAGTGGCAATCCCTGGTAAGGTTTTGGCGACGGAGACTGTTTCTATTGAGATAGTGTCTTTCATTATGTTCTTTTATCCAGTGGGTAGGACGAAAGCTCTTGTTTTTTTCCAGAAAAGTTGAATGAGTAGCAAGAGCCGTGACGTAGCAGTGAACACGCTGTCCCGTTTCACTTTGGGCCTCCAGTCTAGAAATGTAACAACAGGTATCAGTCACTAGTGAGGTGCACTGGAAAGACAAGTAAAATAAAGGGTAGAACATGGCCAGCAACATCCAGCCTTTCAAAAGGACACCCTTATTCTACAGGAAAGAGGTTTGAGCTGAGGCGAGGTCAAGCCACTTACCACACTGGTAAGTAATGCACAGTGCTGCTAACTCACTTTTTGTGTGAGGGCCGCACAACAGCCTTTGGACTTTCAGCATCTTACGCTATTATGCTCCTCCTTCCCCACCCCAACTTCCTAAGCCCAAGATGCAATACAGATCAGAAATATAAGGCAATGTGTGTCACACTGCTCCAGCTTTGGAAGACTTTGGAACTATCCATTAGGCAAAGGTTGGTTTAAAATCATCTGGAACATAGGTGATTCAGCCTGAAAACAGAAGCACACTAATGAAAGTGCATTTCAACTGCCAGCCACATAAGTAAATCCAAACAATGTTCATGCAGGGGAATGGGAAAGATAGACCAGTTGTGACACACAGAAAATAACTTAGAAGGATTGTTCCTCAATGAGCCCTCTAAATTTCATGAGCAGAAAGTCAGCAATTTTGGCAAACCCTTCCTTCATCATGCAAGAGTGAAAAACAAACCAGCAGCCTATGCAAGCAGGGACTGACATATTGAAAAAGGACTTCCCTACTTGACAGAACAATCACTGGCATTTCCTGAAACTTCCAGAGTAAAGTTAAAAATAGCCTTGTCATTTTAGAAGCAAAGCCAAACCCAAATCTGAGTGCTACAGCTGGTGCAAGACCAGTAGCACCAGAGTTGCTTGCCCTCTCTCTTCCCACCCAGAACCCAATAACCAGCTCTCAACTGGTCAGTGGTGCCAAGGAGAGATGTCTGCAAGACCAGGAACTTGCTCAGGCAAGAGCGAGAGGTCTCTCAGGAAGTCCGTTTTTCAGTACTAGCATGACTTTACCATAAAGTCTCTTCTGGAAGGACTTAAATTGCATTTATTGTAGACATCATATCTCTGGTCTGTCATGTCTATGGTATGCCCTTTGCAGCCTTACTCTTGGGGGACTGCAGGTGCCCGACACAGAAGTGAGCTCTTCTCCCTGCCCCCAACTCCACACTGGAGGGAAATACTCCTTGTCAGCAAGGGAATACTCTGTCCCTTCTACTCCTTTTTATTTTAAATATCCTAATCTTGCTTTTGGGTCCTTGGGTAGCTAGATACGACTGACTGAAGACTAGAGATAGCAGAACAGTCATGCATAACATATTGTTTTTCCCCTGTTTATTTGCTGTCCTAAACCTAGCACTCAGAATAACAAGCAAGAAATAAGTGAATAACACAGCACCAATAAATTCACAGTGCTTGGTAAATAAGTTCTATGCAGATTACACCAGTTTAATTTACATCACGGTACCTGCAAATACAGGGATACTATTTTCTATATGGGGCAATCCCATAGCACAATCAACAGTGCTGGAGATGGAACTTCAAGTGAAGTCTTTCTGGGGAAAGCTGTAAGGAGCCAGGAAGCCACACCACAGTTACTGCAACCCATATTTCCTAATCATACCCTTAGCTAGCAAAGGGCAGCAACTGCTAATACAAACTGTTGTGGCTTTGTTATGGAAAAATATGACTAATCTGACAAACAGGGTGAAGTTTATACAACATCCTTTTGCTTTGAAAGGAATTCAAAAGGAGAAAATAGATTTCCTCCACAAAGGAGAAAAACTGGTTTAAAACCGCTAGTGGAAGAGACTTGAGCTTTTCCCCCTCTTATCAAATACCCTTCCTGCACTGGTTTGCAAACCAACACTCTTCTATTTGTCAACATAAAGTGAAACTGGAATAACAGAGGTGGTCTGAATTGGCTAAAAGGCCACAAACTCTTCCAAAATGTAGCAATTTGGTACTTTAATTGCATTTGGTAGCCTGACACTAGTGAGCCCTGTGCACCAAGAGAACAGGGCTGGCAAGTCTCCATTGACAAAATGGAATTTTAGAGGGGCTGTGTCTAAAGCCAGACTGTCACTACACACATTTGCTGCTGCAGTCCTACCATCTATATTTTGCTGGAAAGCAGAAGGGTCCTGCTAATTGCATTACAGAGCTGGACCTCACAAGAAACACTAAAGGTTTCAGACCCCACCCAATTAATTTCAGTAATTTTTCTGCACTTAGCATTTTGGCTTGTTAAAGCAGATGTAGTTAGGCTTGATCAAGTAACATCATTTGGCAAAAAGGTTAGTCCTAAAACCAGTATTGGTTTGGCAGACAAGGCTCTAGAGGAAGCAGTGTTGCTAGCAGCCTGATCAAACAAAAAGCACTGTCCCAAAACAGTAGTACTTACGGTGCCAGTGTGCCTTAAGCAGCTTTTCTTGGCCCTACAATGTTAAATGGCCAACCATTAAATCACTAGAGACTTCAAAACACCTTTTGAAACTTACTGCAATATTAGTGTAATCAATGCTCCCAGTTTCTGCAGTCTACCTCAGCTTTAGAATTGTCTCATCCCAGTTCTGCCACCCAAAGTACCCTGTACAAGAGCCTAGATCCTCTGACAAAGCAACAACACATAATTCAGTGTGAAGAAGCTTATTTACACATCATCTGAAGATCATCACACCTTTAGCTGCCCCACATATTAACGCAGATCAACTGTACTGCATGAGAGGATTCTTCTCTGAAAGAACTTACACAAGTATCCCTACTTCACGCCACTGAAAAGTCAGTATCCCACTCCGAGTGTTACTAATCACTGCAAATTGGTATTTTAAATATACTGGTTTACTGTCTTTCTCTACGCATGACTTGCAGCCTTCAGTTCTCTTGCAGATTCCCTCAGACCCTCACTTTAAAGGTGCTGTGTGCTCATAGTTTCCCCCTATTTAAGCTAAACCCCTGATGCTTAACATCATAAGCTCTTCCCAAATAATTATACAAATCTCTCACTCCAAGATCAATAGTACCAGCACTGTACTTCAACATTATACAGCAGCATGTCCTCTCAAAATCACCTGTTTCTTTGAACTAAGAACTTAGAATACAGCAAGGAGCTGAATAGAGAAGTCAATAGGCATCCACCTACAACAACTCCAACACTACACTCCTTTCTTCCTGTACATCAGAGTTCAGTATACTATGGCTTTTAATCTTTTTACTTTTTCTCTTTTTTATTATTGCTTCTAAATGTAGACACCAGATGGGATGAAAAGTCAGTCTTTGTTATTAACTGGGATTCACAAAACACCCAATTATTTCACAATCAATGAATGCATGGGCAAGTGTGGGGTGATAATGGCAAAGAAACACTCTATTTGTATATGTCCATGTATATTACACTTGTATAGTTGCATACACAAACACCAAAGAAGCAGTGCTTGGCAAACATGCCTCTGCAATACCACCACATGGGCAGATTTTTAGGACCCAAAACCAAAAAGCACAACTTCCCTTGCTAAGAGTAGAAGTTTGCAGCACAGGTTTTTACAAGTATTGTGAAATATTTTGGGTTTCTTTTGTTTCACAAGCTGCTTGTGGAAAAATTTAATTCCATCCTTATCTATCACTACATTGAGGAACAAAAAACACCTAAAACCAAAGAACCCCATTCAAAACCCAAACCTCTTCCCTGCCAGGACAATTAAAGTACTAGGTTTCACCTCACGAGGTGACTGAAAGGGTACTAACTAGCAGTTATGAAAATAACACATAGCTGTGAAGGGGGTAAAGTGCTTTCATATCTGCATTACTGGATATACAGTGAACTGCCACCAGTTTCAACAGGACTGGAACATACTCTGCAAGGGAGTAATTAGGCTCCATAAATATTCATTGTAGTATCAAAATAGCATACCCAACTGTTTCCTGACACAGTCATCTTGTATTAACATTTTTTTAAGCAGACAAGCAGCCCTGACCACCTTGTGTAGTATTCATGCTTTATTCATCTGCTCTGAAATAAGCTGGAAAATTCAGTATTAAGTGTCTAAGGTGATCAAGTAGAAACCAGATATTTTCAGCAACAGAGCTCCTTGACAAGAGAATTCAGACAACATACCTGGGACTACCTGGGCTGTGAAACTCCTCATCTCCACATCCAGTCTCATTAAGGCTGTGGCAGGTGTTGTGGACAGCATACACAGACATGCTGGGATGCTCTATTAGGAGGTTCTCCATCGGACTGGTTTCCACTTTGATAGTGGTTAATCCACCTGCAGTAAAACATGGGGGAGGGGTAATAAACCAGCTCTCCTCCATAGGACATGACTCAAACTGGATGAAGCAAGACTCGCTGGCCTCCGGCAAGTGTTCCAAGGGAGACGATAAACAAGAGAAGACGGGTGAGCCGTTCGTGGCTGATTCTTCAACAATGTCTGCTTCCTCCACGGAGCAATTAGTGCAAGTGTCTGCTGTAGGTGACCATTAGTCAGTGGAAGGGAACCCATGGATGTTGGTGATCGCAGGAGGTCGAAAATAACAAGGTTGCACACAGCCAGAAATGGAACATGAAAAGAAAAAAAAAACCAAAGAAACAGAAATAAACCCCTTATTAGCACTTACACAAGTTTTTATTTATAAAAAGCAGGGGAAAAAAAAAGGGAGTTCCCAGACAAGTCAGGTTAGACATGTGAAACAACTGTTATCAGTAAAGCTATATAATTGCGTAATAAGTCAAATATATTTATCTGTACAAGTGGTTCTGCTGAAGCCTGTGTCAGGTTTATAAACTTGACATCATTCTTCTCATCAGTTTACACAACATGTTTTGGTACACTTGTTTAGAAGACACCCTACACTCTAATCCCACACTGGTTTTACCTAGATAGAGGTTTTCCAAGATACTGGTTTGTTCACATGGAAGTAAGACAAACAAGAGCCAAAGTATGACAAAGGCAGAGCTTACGTCTGACAGACATCTTACCTATGAAGTCAACCAGAATCCATTCATCATCTTCTTTCTCACTGAACTCTGGTTCTTGGCTGGACAAGCTATCAATCTCTCCCATGAGCATGTTATTTAACCTCTGGAACATCACTAAGGCAGGAACACGACTTTGGCAGGTAGGTCTTTATATCCAAGGTTCAAGGCACAGCTCACACTGTACTAGCAGAGTGGCAGAGACTTGAGATTAAAGTGCATAGATGCTTTATCAGCTTAGGTACGGGACATGCAGAGGCATGACTTGTAAACAGTTTATGTGAAACCTGCAAAAAATGATGACAGGGGTCTTAATGACAAAGCAACAGGTAACATCCTTAGGGAAAAAATTAAAAGCCACGAGTGAATGTTTTCCTCAAAGGGGAGAGGCAGCTTCACTGGCATTCACCACCCCCTCCCATCTAGACACATATGAAAAAAACAAACAAAAGAAAAATCGAGCACCACCACCACCAAAAAAGTCTCCCCTTGGAGTTGGTTGCCATCCCCTCAATACGTCTGTTCAGCTGTCAATCCCAGGAGCACTCTTGCACAGCAACCTTGCTTGTGTCTGTGCTCACCAAGGCGCTGCCCCAGCTCCCTGCCCGTCCTCCTCCTGGTCAGAGAGACATGTGAAGGGCAAATGCATGTTTTCTGCTCCAGACAACTCATCTCCTCTGTTGACACAGGAGCCTCTGTGAGGGCGCCCAGGGAACCTCGAAGCACTGTTTCTTCTCTCTCCCATCACACACAGTTCAGGGCCACTGCCTACAAACTAACACAGTAGGAAGGCACATCCTGTTTTCAGGTTCAAAGTGCACCAAGTTACTCGTGGAATAATTTTCAGAGCAACCACCTAACTCGTCACGTATGGTAAGTCTAAGGAGCATAGAAAAGTATCATGTATGCTTAACTAAACCCAACATTTATTTCCCAATACATTTCCCTAAATATACATGTAACTGCTCACCATAAGCCTGAACTCTGTACCTGGCAGTTAAGATAAAAAAATCCCATTAGGACCAAGAAGCTGAATGTTCAAACACCTCAGATCAGCATACTTACAGCCTTTGATATTTATATATGAGCCAATAAAGAGAAGCCATTATAGTAGCTAAAAAAGTAAAGAGTATGGGAAATATATCCACTGATTTAACTACAAGTTAATTTTGTCATAGGAATATTTGAATCATCATAGCACGTGAGAATTATTACAGATTAAATACGTGTTTTAAATAAGGAAGAATATATGTATGTAAAAGGGTATGAGTGCATTTAGAAAGAGAAAGGAAGTAAAACACACTGCACTACATAAACCCAACCATTAAAAGACGGTACAACCCACAAAGGATATTATTTAAGGCCAGTATACTCTGCTTCACCCTAGAACTCTCAGGCCACTCTAAGGGGTCATTTGGGCTTCCTATGCCATCTTATCCCAGGACATCAGACCCCACCACCTACTTGTTCAATGCAAGGACAAGCTGAATACAGTACTGCTTCTGTACACATGTATACAGCTTCCTCCTTATCAAACTGCACAAAAGGATAGGAGCAGAATTTAAAGTAGTCTTCAGCAGCAATATGAAAAGGTACAGTGAAACTCAAGAAGTTATGCACTCAACAGTTTCTCAACCGAAACTACTGACTGCAGGAAAATAGAAGACTAGAAACAACTGGCTCAGCTGCAGTAGTGATAAAAGTCTATTTTTAAAGACCATGCTTGCAGATGAAACATCAGGGCTCTCTTTAAGAGAGTTACAAAACCAATCAGAAGTCTAAAGAAAAATTACAAAATTTAAAAAAATGGAAATAAGAAAGGGAAGGGAAAAATTAGAACAGTAGTAAGTTACATGAAGAAAGAGGCAAACATTTATTGCCTTCTTCTACACTCAGAGCAAGAAGAAGTGCCTTTAAACTGCAGTACAGTTCAGCTTTCAGTGGTTACTAGCAGGAAACACTTTTAACTATTAAGGTTGCTAAGCCCTGGATGGGTTACCTAAGGAAATGCCAAATGCCCACAGTGTTCCTAAGCCGAGTGCTTCAATTACAGGCAGAGCTTACCACGGATAAGGAAATGAACTCTGAGCGAAAGTTCGAAGTCTGTAGCTTTCCAGTTACCTTCCACATCTTTCCCTAACCCTCTCCTGGCACAAGGCCTATGAGGAAAAGAGTTTGTTTTTTCTTCAGGCTAACTAGCAAGCCATCGTGTAGCTGCTGATCAGCACTGGCTCTCCCTGCCCTCCCACAGGCATGTTGCCTCCTTCCTAGATCCAGCCTGGAGGTACCTTGAGGCAGAGGCTGCCTTTTTGTTGTTCTGGGCAGAGTGGAGCAAGCTGAGAGCTCACACTCCAATACCAAGGCTCCAGGCACCACAGCAACATCCAACAATTAGCCTCTAACAAGCAAAGGAGGGATCGCTGTTCCTGAGAACACAAGCTAAACTCACCTCAGCTTTTGACCCACAACAGCCTTTCTGTGGATCAAAAGCAGCCTGCCCCGTTTTCTGCGTCCCCCACCCCCAGCAGGATCCAAACCCCCATCCGAATCATTCAGAAACCGGCTGATGTTCTGACATCCCTCTGGGCGAGCGCCTTTAAAAGCCCCACTTGCCGGTGCGCCGCTGTGCGAGTCCGAGGGCGAACACCAAGTCGCACCTTACCGGGGGCCGCGCTCCGGGGCGGGGAGCGGGACGGGCACCCGCAGAGGCTCCCAAGCTCTCAGGGCGAGCAGGAAAACGCAGGGCTGCGGAGAACTGAGCCAGCTGCAGCAGCGATTAAGAGCCTGTTGCAGGTAACACCTACAAAGAATATCAACAATGCAGAATCGCCGCGTTAAGGAAAGGTGGTTGGTTTTTTTTTTCCCTGTTTCTAGCGCAGCAAAGGATAGGGGTACGGGCCAAGCCCAGCCGTGCCGTGCCGTGCCGTGCCGCCCAGGCCACCCCGCCGCCGCCAGGAGGCTCCAACCAGCCCAAAAGCCGCCCCAGGACGCGGCGCCCGCACAGCTGCGCCCCTTCCCGGCGGGGGCGGACGGGGCTGCGGGCTGATCGCCGCCGGGGCACTCCGGACCCGCGGGGCCCTCCCGCCCCAGGGAACCGGGGTGGGCGCACCACCAAACGGGACCCCCGCCGCTCCTGCCGCCGCTCAGAGCGCAGTGCGGCAGCACAGCCGGGGCCGCTGTTGCTGCTGCTACGGCAGCGCCCGGATCCCGCGGTGCCCCCCGCCCGGCCCGGCCCGGCCCGGCCCGGCGCACTCACCGCGCCCGGCCCAGCCCGGCCCGGCCCTGCCCGCCGCCCGCAGCCCTTTGTTGTCGCGGCCGCGGCACCGCCGACCCACCGGCCGCGCGGCCACGCCCCCCGCGCCCCAGCCAATCCGCGCCGCCGCCGCCTGTCGCTAACGCACGTGACGGGCGGGCGGGCGCCGCGGGGCGGGGCGGGACGGGCAGGACACGCCCCCAGAGCGACAGACCACGCCCTCAGAGCGGCAGACCACGCCCCCTGTGCGACAGGACGCGTCCCCCCAGCGCCAACGGATCGGGATGGGACGGAGTGTCCCACTCCAACCCCATTCCAGACCTGTGCTTGGGCAGGGCCGCCTTCCCTGCACGGAGCCTGCAGAGCGTCCCATTCCAAACCCCTGCCCAGGTTGGGACGGAGCGTGCAGACTGTCCCCTTCCAACCCCATTCCAAACTCCTGCCCTGGGCAGGGACACCTTCCCCCTGAGCAGGTTGGGACGGAGCCTGCAGAGCGTCCCATTCCAACCCCATTCCAACCCCATTCCAAACCCCGGCCCCGGCAGGGACACCTTCCCTGTACGGAGCCTGCAGACCATCCCATTCCAACCCCGTGCCCCGGGCAGGGACATCTTCCTCCTGGCCAGGTTGGGACGGAGCCTGCAGACCATCCCATTCTGAACCCCTGCCCCAGGTTCTGCGCCTTCCCCCGGCCAGGTTGCTCAGAGCTCCATTCCACATGAACACGCCCAGTGGTGGGGCACGCACAGCTCCTCTGGGCAGCCTGTCCCAGTGCCTCGCCACCCTCATCATGAAACACTGTAAGGCCTCCTTGCAGCCTTCTCCAGGCTGAACAACCCCAGGTCTCCTCTCAGCCTTTCCTTGCAGGAGCTGTGTTCCATCCCTCTAATCATCCTGGTGGCCCTCCTCTGGAGCCACTCCAACAGGTCACAGAATCTCAGAATGGGTCAGGTTGGAAGGCACCACAGTGGGTCATCTGGTCCAGACTCCCTGCTCGGGAAGGGTCATCCCAGAGCACATTGCACAGGATTGCGTCCAGAGGGTTCTTGAATGTCTCCAGAGAGGGAGACTCCACAACCCCTCTGGGCAATCTGTTCCAGTGCACGCTCACCTACACAGTAATAAAGTTTTTCCTCATGTTCAGGTGGAACTTCCTGTCCATCAGTTTCTGCCCAAGGCCCCTTATCCTATCGCTTGGTACCACCAAATAGAGCCTGATCCATCCTCTTGGCACTCCCCTTTTAGTAACTTACTGATTTTGATGAGGTTCCCTCTCAGTTGTCTCTTTTTGAGGCTGAACAGGCCCAGTTCCCTCAGCCTGTCCTTGTAAGGGAGATGCCCCAGTCCCCTGATCAACTTTACAGCTCTCCGCTGGACCTGCTCCAGGGGTTCCATATCTGTCTTGTGAGGTTCATGTCCTTCCTGTGCTGAGGACTAGATCCAGGATTCCAGGTGGGGTTTCACAGGAGAAAAATAGAGGAAAAGAATAATCTCCCTTAACATTTATAAGGCTGAAGGACCTTAGCTGGGCTGTAAAGTCACATACCTGAAGCCCTAGAAAAGGTCACTTACCCCATCCTTTTCTTTTAGGGAAGAAGAAGAGGCAATGAATGTAAAAGCAGCACTTTTCCTTTTAGCTGTTTATCTCTCAGAAAGGAATCTCCAGGCAGTGGAGTTACAGCCCAGGAGAGCTAGCATGGCCATGCTGCGCACCTTCAGTCACTTAATACAACTCTCAATTTGTCAGACAGTTAATAATCACTTCAGACTGCAGTGAATGCCAGATGGGCAAATATCTGGGTCCTTTGGAAGGTGCTGAAATGAATCAGTGATGTGTAACCATAAAAATTTAGGATTTTTCATGGTTTCAGTAGTGCTGAGGAACTTGACTTATTGCAAAATAATAACAAGGTGTGCAGTATGAGTGTGTTATGGTTGCTGGAGTCCAGATAAACTTCTTTAACCTCAGTATTTACAAATACCCCTTTTTTTCCTACTTTTTTGCTTTCTCTATTTCTTTATTTTTTTCTTTATTTTCTTGTAAGGACAAAGCTTTTCTATGTAAAACAAAATGGGGAAAGTAAATTTTGGAAAAACACTGCAAGGTGCCTTCCTGCGGCTGGGAATAGGCTGTGTAAGTTGACTGAGAAACTGCCTAACTGTGCAATATTTGCAATATTTTTGCAAAAACTTCAAGTGTTTGGTATTTGATAATACTTTTCTAGGCTCAACTAATCCTTACTGAATTATGAGGTCAACTTTATTTTTATAAACGTCAGCATTATCAAGGGGCATAAACTGATTGTATGTTTGAACTTACAGTTTACAAGTTGAAGCAACTAATGAGAACACCTACAAAGTCACTTCAGTTTTCAATGATAGTGGCTCCAGCATAGAAGGGGGAGGGGAGACGGCAAAAGCAGCGCATGTCTGCAATTTCAAGATAGGCGAGACAGAAAATTAAATGTACAGAATAAATGCCCCAAAGGATTAATCTGTATTGCAAAATTACATTGTGTTAGAACACGTTAATTAAGGCAATACAAACCACTTAGAGTAGACAAGAACTGTCATGTTTGGCAGCTGGGTTACCTCGGGTCAGCAACAACAAAAAATGTTAAAGTAGTAGTCTTTGTTTATACTGACTATTATATTAAGCATTACATATTAATCGATTAACATAATGTATTTTTCCAGTGTAGGCAAGCCCTAGGAAAGCTTGGGTTGTATTTGAGAGCAGACTTCTAATGAAATTAAAAAGCCACTGTTTATATTTTTGAAAGTCCCCTCAGAAGTAATTGATGGGATAGAAGCTCTCCTCTTTCTGTAGTGTTGCTCTCAATTTCTTTCTTTGCATTTCACTTTTTCTTAATTCTCTATCGTCACAAAACGCTGCAAACAATGAGCTCACTTATTCTTTCCTCCAAATAACATTGGCAGGAGACAGGCAGATCTGAAAGCTACCCCTCTTCTCAGCCTGGCAACCAGCATGCTTTTGTTCCATATCTGACTACTACTTAGGCATATGAATCGTTTACAATGAAATAAATTCTGTGTGTGAACTCAAATACCTGCTGACCAAGAGCCCAGGTATTTCATCCTGCACTTACTGAGGTCAACAATAAATTTTCTGGTGATTGCAGTGGTTCAGGTTGTGACCTTAGATGCTTTATGCAAAGTCTTTCAAATCAATTAGCCTTTCTACTGATTCTAATGGTTGTTAGATCAGGCCCTCAGACAGCAAAAGAAATACAGTCACTTAAGTCTGGGGCTTGCTAGGCACAAAAGCCCACTCAGAAACTGGCCTTCCCTTGAGGAATTCGACTTTTATATTTGTATTACAGAAAAATATTCTGAAGAGATCTCTGGAGCAAGGGAATTATTCATATTCCCAATAATATGTGTCTTTGCATGATTCTGAATTTATTGGTGGGAGTTAGCAGAGAGTGCACTGTACTTTCTGTGTGCCTAGTGGCAGCTTAATGGTACAGCCATTGCTGCTCTGTGTGTCCTGGGAATAGTAAGCGACTGGCAGCAGTCCTCTGGTATTCAAACTGTATTGATTTTTCAAGATCCTACACATTAATGCAAGGCATGACCTATTGTCTGGGTTCCCACTGCGATGAAATACTACAACAGTGTTTAGTAGGCACAATGTATGTCTAGCCATGGAGTACAGAGTGACCTTCCTACCACAAGACCTGTGAGTTACAATGAGTGCATTGAGCTTATAACAAAGCACTGCCATGTGTTGTGCCTCTTGGAGAGGCCCTACTCCACAGACGTGCCTGTTTAAATGGTAGGTGAGGATACAGATCTATCTCCGTATTGGAAACACTGAGTAGCAGGAGGGAGAACCACACCAAACAGAACTTGTGCAGACTGAAAAAAAAACTCCCTCCAGACTTTGGACAAGATATACCCTCCAGACAAAGATAAATAAAAATACTTTCCAAACAATATGTAACAAACAGCTTTATATCACTCTGAGTGATTTGTGCAAACACATCCATCATTCCCACATGGAAAGTACCTGGCATATTTGTACAGGAACCTCCACGCCATTCACCTTTGCTGACATGTGTCGTTGCTTTAAGGTCAGTGCAGCACACCTACCAAACCCAAAGTTTCAGTTTAATGTTCAGTTAAAAACTGATGCCCTGAACCTAACCCTGATTACGACAAAGTCTGACGCCTTCTGTCCCACAGCTTCCATCTGGCTGCTGCAGAAAGTCCTGTGCTCTATGGGAAGAGATTCTGCATGATCTCCACTGTCAGAGAGAATTTGGTCTGTCCTACTGAATACACTATGAAGAAATAGCTGGAGTTTATAATTTTAAAAATATCTCACGTTTATGATTAACCACAATGAAATACTGTTGTGTTGGTTTGGGTTTTTTTTTCCTGTGGAAAAGATACAAACCACTGTTCAAAAGAGACCAAGCTTTTCTGTCCAAATTTAGGTACAAACACTTCAAACCTGCTGTTTAAAGCATGAACAGACCCAAGTTTAAAAAAGAACAGTCTGACATTTATGCCCTTGTACAAATGTCAATCCCATTTTTGAAATGGACTTCTAGATTTAAACATCAGTCTCAACTAAAACAGGCACTTCCTTTACTGCTCTTCTTCCCCTGACTTTAGTTAGTGCAAAGATTTCTGCAGCATTGGCTTCAAGATGACAGATTGATTGTTCCTGCTGTAAGTCACAAGTTTCTAATGCTATTTTCCCAAACAGCAAGTTACAATTTTGAGTAAGAGCAGGCCTTTCCAGACTTTTATGCAAAACAGGTGTTAGAGACCTGTTTCTTGTATTTCTAAAGCATGAATTCAGCAAATTCAAGCTTCCAATTTTGACATGACTAGGAGCCTCATGATTTGGCTGAGCAAGATCCAAGGAGGCAGAAAGTACTGGATGTGATCCTCTAAACCAGACTGAAAAACTTGAGGGGTTTCATTTTCTGTGGAAGAACTATTACCTTAAAACACCCAACCTGTTGCCCTTTTCAGCAGAGTGCTGTTTAGAAAAAAACTCTTTTTCCTGAGAAAATGTCAAAATGCAAATTCTGCTTTTTGTATTGTTTCAAAGCAAAACCAGGTATAACTCTGTGTTCAAAATGCCATTGGCAGGAAGCCATTGTAAATCATAGCCAGACTGAAAAAAATAATGGTAAGTCTTAGCCACACTTTGAGCTCTTTTCTTCTACTTTGTCAAAATAAAAATCCTCTCAGAAGTCAGCGTAGATTTCGATGGTCTGAATACCTCTGCCTTCTTCTAGAGCACCTTCAGTGGTAGCATTTGAAGTGTTAGCTTGGGCTGGAGCATGTGAGGCAGTGCAGCAGGTAGTGCCATACCACAGTGCCAGCCAGCAGGGAGCCAGAGACGGATGCCCCATCTTGTGTCATTATGGGAACGATTTTTCTCCTGAGCCCAGAGGCATTCATCAAATATTTTCCATTAGGATTGTCTGTCCTCTCTTGTATTTGTCTCTTGTCCAGCATATTTTCACTATTCTTGCCTGAACCTGTCCCCTCCGTCAGTACTCAGTAAGAAAACACCCTACTGTACCTCTGGGTAGAGCCAGGTATCATGCTTTTCTACTGTTCTGTTCTTTGCTATGTGATTAGAAAGCCTATTCGCAAACACACCTTCCTCCTAAGACAGCCAAGCAAAGTGTTCTTGACATCCAAAGGGGAAATTACCCGTGAATTTCTGACTATGGCATTGAACATGCATTTGTTACATTTATGAAATTCTTGCATGCTTCAGATGTTGATGAAT
The DNA here is from genome assembly GCA_035222235.1 of Margarornis squamiger. NCBI lineage: Eukaryota > Metazoa > Chordata > Aves > Passeriformes > Furnariidae > Margarornis > Margarornis squamiger. The sequence goes on from JAWWTY010000077.1 coordinate 127,826,099, forward strand.
TATTACCATGATTATTAACCCTTCGTTTTTTTTGTTCTGCATTCCAGTGACGATCTTAGGATGATTGGCACCCCACAGTCAATGTATAGACAAGTCTCCTTGATGAGCTACTACAGGTTGAGTTTAGGAGTCACTTACCTTGGTGATACAATTTATTTTCCTATGCTGGATTTATCTTTTTAATGATTGTCAGTTAATATTCAGTGAGAGAATAAGCAGTCCCTGCTGTAGCATATCTATGTTTTAAATCATGTGGGAAGGATGGACAGTGTGCAAGAGCACTTCCTCCTTAAACTGTTCAGCCCAAAACGAGTTTTGTTTTGTGGTTAGCCATGCTTAAAACCCTTCCTTGAATTTTTTCTGCACAACCACGGAGTCAGCAGACACACTGTTCACATCTCTGAGTCATTTTTAGTCTCACTAGTGATCTATTTGTTTCCTTTCAGCTCTCCCACTGATTCATATGCTTCCTAAAATAGTGAGCACTATCTTTGTTCTGTTGTGGCGAATTACAAAAGAATTAGCAACATCAGTTTAACACCAAGTAATATTAATCACATATGCCTAGATGTGCTTGGATTTCAACTGTAAGGCTCCGTCTAACTGTAAATTACCATTATTTTTGAAAGCTTTCATAGTCTTTTCAATGTACAAAGCCACACACACCATACTTCTGCATCTTTTCAATGTACAAAGCCACACACACCATACTTCTGCATCATTATTCTCTTCAGACACAGATATTTCTTGCAAATACTGAGCCAAACATTTCTCAACATAGCTCTTACCAATTCCAATAGATTTAAAAAAAGGTCATATACTTTTGAGAGAAGATCAAATAATGTCTATTGCAATGGAGCCTGAGGTGATCATGGTGGATAAAAAAGATCTGACCTTTCCTCCTTCCAGGTCTCAGGGACTGCAATGGTAATAAAACCACTCAATACTTCTCAATGTCCTTAACTTGCATGTTCCAACCTCATTTTAGCACGTTATACAAATATATATGTGTGTCTGTGTGTATTTCATAATTTATGCAGTGTATTACAGGATATACGAATGTTTATGTAGCTCACACGAAGGGATGCCAGCAGTCTGTGCCAGCTGAGCGTGGCTGAATGAATAAATAGCGTGGAAGACCTTGTCTGTGGGGTTAAGCATTTCAGGGAAGCCAGGTGCGAGCGTCATCATCGCATACTGAATTGCTGCAGATCAGGATCTGGTATTACAGTCTTCTGAAGAGCTCTTTACAGATAGCATTTTAAAACTGGCTCTGCACAATAACAAATTAATAAGGTCTCAGTCTCAAAATCTGTGCTAATGAAGCCCCCAGGCAAGGGACAGATCGTACCACGATCTTCCAGTCTGGAAAAGTCAGTGTTCACAGAAAGGTTTATCTTCCCTACACAACAATATAACTCCCTGGATGACAGCAAAGATTTTAGTAAAACTTGCCAGCAAGGTCATCTTGTCCAGCCATTACAGCAAGAGCCCTGTAGTTCCAGACTTAGTTGTTATCCTGTTGTGTGGCTTTGGGCAGACTACGTAACTTTGCCTAAGTTCCTCATAGGTAGGATGTGGTCAGGTAGTCAGACACTCCACCGGGATGATGCAAGAGAGTTGTTTGCACTTAACCCTTTTTACTCCAGGCTGTCCAAGAACTTTTCAAATGGCTGTAAGTTGTTGTAAAGGTGCTTGGATAAGGTGAAGTAGAGCTGCTCCTGGGACATTCTTCCATTGATAGTTCAGCATGTGTGATCCAAAACATAGAGAAAGTAAGTTGGTATGCTTCAATTCTTAAACATACACACCAAAACAGCACTTTCTTGGCTATGAGTGACAGCGTGACAGAATGTGTCAACTTGACAGTGATGCCTTCAGTTTCCAAGCACTTGGTATTCCCCAGGGCTCAACCCCAAGAGCTGATGTGCTAAGAGCCATTTGCCTCACCTGTGCCAGTGCTTCAAGACATCCTACCTAATGTATTTTAAAGATACATCTTTCATCCTGCTGTGGTGAAAGCGCTCAAGTATTAGAAATGTTTTTTTACGAATAAATTCCTGGCAGAGGCTGGGCCTTACATTGTCTTCCAGGGTTTTTGGAAAAACATCATGACTGGTTGTGACAGAGTGAGGAATGTGCTGTGAGAAAACAGGCAGTTCAAGAGAACAGCTAAATAAAAGACGCTGAAGTTGAAAGAACCCTTTTACTCTGTGCCTGAATTTTAGACATATTATCATTCAAATGTTAGTGCTTGAATTATTAAAGTGGTGTAATGAGATGTAATGGCCAGAGCTGCAAGGACAGTAAACATAACTGCACTATTATCAGGACAAGCTGAGCTTCCAATGGTGCAACAGGTCAAACAGCTATAATCATACCACCGTACCTGGAACAGGATAAGTGAAGGGCCCTCGTCCAGGCTGCACATGAACATATTGTACCTGGGCTCTGGGACTATAATTAGAGCAAAGCTGAAGGTTTATAGATCCCAGGCACAAATCAGCATGATAAAGATTAAAAAAAAAAATTGAAAGTAAGTTGGAAGAAATACAAGTATTCGACTCAGTATTCAACTGAGCAGTTTCACATTAGTTAACTACAGAGCTGGGATTGTTAGTGAAGAAAAATAGGAGGCTATTTAAGAATATGAAATTCAATATTTTATGTCTGGTCCAGAATAACCCACTGCAAAAAACACAGCCTGAGGAGCAAATGCGTAGGGAGCAGCCCTGAAGAAATAGTCTGGATGTTGCACACTCTTTCAGAAAAAGAAAACTACATACTGAGAGATACAAATATAAATAGAGACAATGAAATACATGAAGTGATTCTTCTACTTTCCTCAGTACTGGCAAAGATCAGCTGGAGCTTAGTGAGCCTGGCTTGGGCCACCATGCTTGAGAGAGATAAAACACTCATCAGGCTACAGAGGAGAGAAATGTGTGTGATCAGAGCTCTAGAAAAACACAACTTACATGAGAAGATTGGAGAAACTGGGGGTGCTGACCCTAGTGAAGAGAAACCTAACAGAAATAAGAGAGCAGTCTTCAAAAATAAAAATATTACAGATTAATAAGACATTCCATTGCAGCAGAAATAGACTTTGGTTAGACATAGGAAAAGCTTTCTAAAAATAAGTCTAATGACGCATTAAGCTAGATTGCCTGGGGATTGTAAATCTTTTCTAAAAGAGATCAGATAAAACTTAGTCAATAATGACAGAGATAAAATTTATCCATCTGTAGAGAGTGGGATGATATAGATGACTTCTTGAGATCCCTTTTAATCTCTATTTTCCATGACCATCCACAAGATGAGTGTTTGGGTTTTTTCAGACTTGCTTGTTTATTCATGCTATTTACTTGCTCCTTCATCTTAGAAATGGAAATCCCATTATTCAGTCCAAGTCAGCCCTGACTTCAGGTTTTTCTTGTACTCCATAGCAACACAATGGGACTGTTCAAGGTGAAAGACATCAAGACAAAGTTTAAAACTGTGTTAAATTAATAACTTTGAAGCAGCAATCTTACCAGAAAAAATACTTATCATTGGCTTCAAATCAAAAGAGTGCATGAAAACAAGTCCTAAGTTGTGAGACTCAGGTAATTCGCATGGTCCTTTTGACACTTCAAAGAGACCATGATGCTTGGATGAGCTGTGCAAGTTCATTGGGACAGGCAAGATGAAGTCAGGAACAATCCTATTTGGATTCACTCTGCTGAGCAGCTGTTCCCACGCTTGCCACATGGGAAGCAGGTCTGTCACCTTGTCACTACGCTGCCAGCACCATCGACACTGTTATACATATCCATATCCACTGCCAACAACATGGAGTCCCTCTAACATAAAAGAAGGTGGCAGGTGGATTTAAAATCTGCCACAGTGCTCCCTCTGGATGACCGGGGCCTTCAGTAAGATAAAGCTCAGCAACCTTCCTGCTTCCATGGCTGCCTTTGGTGTATTTCTTCCTCCAGTGTTCCTATGGCAGTAGAATCAAACCACTGAACAGCTAATCCTCCTGCCTATATTCTGGAATGTTCAAGCAACATTTGACTATATTTTATGTAATTTTGGTTATTACTGAGAAAATTTTAGCTTGCCTTCAAACTATTTAAACTCCATTACAGTGATCCTTGCTGTGACATGCTAAGGCATTTATGTCCTTAGCAAGTGCCTTACAAAAAGGATAAAGTGCTTCTACCTACTATGATTAATATTACTTTGCTAAATATGGAGGGCACATTGGCTGCCCTCCCCCCAGGTTGCTACAGCAACACACATCTGCAAGGAGTCATTCTTCTAATTGTGTCAATTAGGCTTATATAAGGGTATTTCGGTGATCCAAATGCTGTGGAAAGCACAGTCTGAGGTCTGGCTGAAGACAAACTTCATGCTCCAAGTGCTAACAAAATTATTTTGAACTTTCTTCTGGTGTAACTGTGTTAGTCATGGCGAGCAAGAAGCAGTGCTGTGGCTCGCTGTGCTGGGCAGGTTTGCTTGCCTCTCTGATGGAAAGGAGCACAACAGGCAGCTTCTGAAATGCATCTCTGAAACAGATGAAAAAAGTGAGCTTGCATTTTGTTTGCAAACATTATCTTGTGATCAAGCAAAGGAAATTGGAATGCAAGCCCAACATGTAAAGACATGGGATTAATGATTAATACTTTATATTTAAATGGTGCCAGATTAATGACTAATACTTTCTAGCCATCCATTGCTTTTTGAATAAAGTCAGCCTGTGAAGTGTATATATAGATGCACAAGTCAGCAACAGTGAAAGTGCAGCAACTGTCTGATTGACACCTTTGACTGGAGCAATGTGAAAGCTGCAGGGCCATATGGGAACTTTCCAGGCAACAGCAGTGTCTTTTTCATACAAGAAAACTGCCACTTTCCACACAATAAAATTAAATTAAGAAGTTTGTACTAACTAGCTGCTTATTTTATTAGCTCTATCCTCCAAGGGTGTTTTTGCAACCCAGATCATTATGTGTGAATAACAAACACTTGGACTACTTGAGATGGTTGTCATTAAAATATTAGCAGAAGACACTGACTTGCTGTTACATGACACTACACCACCATATTTGACATGTTTTGCCAATGGTGTGAGTCATCACAGGAGTTTGCTTGAGACTGGCTATTGAAACGCCATCCAATTGCAATAATTGCTGGCTGAAACCTCCTGAAACAAAGAAAAGGGTATCTTTAAAGTGAGAAAACTGTGTCTAATTATAGCCTGTAATGGTCATAAAATAACAGTCCAAACATTACAGTATGATTGTTCAGATATATAACTCCATTAATCCAAAAGAAATTAAAACGTTTCAAAAATCAACATGCTGACTCTGATTCTAATCTTGTGTTGTGACGGACTTACTGGTCAGGCTGGAATATTATTTATTGTGTAGAATATGGAGTGATAGGTCTTTTCACACAATATTTTCAGATTATAGAATCACAGAATCATAGAATGGCTTAGGTTGAAAGGGACCTTAAAGATCACCTAGCTCCACTTCCTGTTGCTGTGGACAGGGACATATTTCTATAGAAAATGGCACTTTGCATAAAAGTTCATTCTCCTTTTACTTTTAATGCAATTACTGAGGAGCCACAAATTAACTCACAGTTGTGTATGCATATAAGGCAGAGCTTGAAATGTTTTCGTGTTAAAAGATGATATTGGCTTATATAGGATAAAAAATGACAAAAGGAGCCCTTATGCTCACAAATGCAAAATCCCAATGCCACCTACATTTAAGGACTTGCTAACTCTAGGCTAAAGTAAGGATCACCATATTGAAGCAATTTATTTTACCTTTGCATCAGGCTGCCTAGTGCTGCAGCCTTTGGTTAGGAATCAGATTGTGGAGCTGAATGTGAAATGACAACACCAAAATGCAGTGGCTTCCCTTTGTCAAAGAGGGGGTGGGGTGGAGGAAACGTAGTGTTAGAAGGCAACCAGAGAATTTCCCCAGCTTAGCATTTCCAGTGCAAGAGCTGACCTACATTGACCTGCCTCCCAGAACTGAAGCTTTGCCATGCTGGTGCTGAAAGGATTACTTCCCCATGGTTTTTAGTTTTCAATCTTCCAACCTAAAGCTCCTTTCTCCATAAGGTTCTCAATAATGGTTCTATTTCAGCAAGCAGAGAATCACCATAAATCACCTTTCTACATCAGCACTTTATCGCTTTCTGTGCTCTTTAAGGTTTCGTCATTGATCTTGTCTGCCCTGCAACTCTTTTCACTATTTTAGGTGCATTGAATTAGCATGACCATTTGTAATGCTCAGAACTGAACTCTGGACTGTTTGTGGATTTGAAAAGAGTTGCTTTTTAAAAGGTGTCTTAGAAAAATGCGGGGAAGTGAAAAGATGGGCAGTAGCTAGGTATCTCATTTTTGCAGCAAATGCTGTACTCTGCTAATTATTATGATTGGCTGATAAGAAGCACTTTTGGGGGTGATTGTTTCTACTTACCACTGCAGGTTTCAGTATTAAAATTCCTATGTATGCTTGTGCCCTGAAGCCCTCTGCAGAAGATCCTCCTGGCTCCTGCCCAAGTGTGTCCCCTCTCCTAGGCCCCCTGGATTTGACAAATTGCTTTGTCCAAGCAGAGCTGGGAGGAATTCTCTTTCAGAAGAAAGAACGCCATCTGTAAACCAAGAAGGATGTCAACTGCTAAACAATGTATGAAGTTTCCCTACCTGTGATGGCTCTGCTTTGTAGGTTCTTCATGTGCTCAGGGTCAGGGGATGGGAAAAAAAAAAGAATTTAGCATTCTTTCCTGGTTACATGGATATTTTACTATCTGTCCACTTCCCTGAAGCACTTTGTAATTTACTTCAGTATGGTGTCCACAATCAAAATATCATCTTCCCTGTCTGCTCTGCAGGTTTCTGCACTTCTTTCTATTTCTACTACATTGTACGTCCTCTTCCTGAGGATACTCAAGTGCTTTCTGTTCATCCAGTGAGGAATGATGCTATCACTTACATTTTTCACAGTCACAAAATGACTGAATCAGTGGATTCTGTCAGTATGGAATGTGCCTCAGGAGACTGTCTAGTCCAGCCCTGCTGCTCAAAGCACAGCCAACTAGAGCTGTTCTCTACCTCGTGCTTGGGCTTCCTTTTGTCATGTAAGGGGAAACAAGCAAACATGAATGCTCACATGGACTGCTGAAAGAGCAGGATCCCACTGTGAGATGGAGCACACTAATGTGATAGGATGGGAAGCATTCTGTGTGACCTCTGAGGAACCAGGATGAGTTTCAGAAGGGGACATAGATGCCTGAGGTAAAGACTAAGCAGAAACCAGTTTGACTGGACATTGAGGCCCAGCTTGTTGATCTGATGAGCTGGAAGTGCCCAAGTTTTTGTCAGGAAAATATTTAAGATACACAAGATCCTGCTTCGGCACATGGCTCTAAGTGCCATTATCTCAGTAGAGCGGGCTGCCATAGCATCTCTGGCAGGTCAGCGTCCCTTATGCACCTCAGGAACCAACTCAGGAAACCCTGGATCCTCTGAACAAGCATTTTAAAATGAGTACAAATAGAACAAGTGCTGCAGAGCCTCAGGAGCCTACACAGGTTCTCTACACTGTATTCTGCAGTCCTGCCCCTACAATTGTTCCCTATGGTCTGCACTGTATACAATTAACAAATCATCTAATGGTATTTCAGTTGAGCTGGCAGACCTGCACCCTTTCACAATAGGTTTCAAAAAGAAACTTTTATTTAAAAGAGGCTTGCAAGGTTTGGGGCATTCTCCTGCAAAGCAGCTGAATCCACAGCCTGTTCTCAGTGGGACTGTCCGACACCTGCCATGAGGGCCTGGGATGAAGGAAGGAGAGAGAAGAGGCTGGTTTCATATAATGAGCAGGGAAGGAGGCTGTTACTGGGAGGCAGAAAGTAAAAGTCAAGGTGAAATGAATCTGTCTGTGTCCTTGCAGCTCTATAGCTTTTGGACATGTTGCTGCCAGTCATTGGTTACAGGTGAGCTTCCCAAAGCATTGTCTCATCCCTGGCAACTGGCACACTGCCTGGCCTGCAACACCCTAGGAGTGTCTGTTCTGCATGGAAAGTTTTCTCTGAGCCCTTTTACAAGCTGTTACAAGGGCCTTGGAGGCAGCAAGGGCGCCTGGGTTGGTGTAGCACTGCCAGCAAATCTGTAATGTTTTGCCCAGCTGCCTGGCAGCACACTCAACCCTGCAAGAGTTTGTTAAAGTTCCTGGACAGGTCAGGGGTTAGGCTGAATTGACCATAATAAAAAGGGATCCCCAGGAGCCACCAGTTTTTTAAAAAGCAGAAGACAGAAGAAGTTCCTGGCTTGCGTCTGGTGGAACAGATCCAAATGCCAAAAGACACCATCATCTTAGATTCTGCCAGGATTACCAGCTTTTGAATTATCCTCACTGACTGATAAGGCTCGGGCAGATCAGGTGAAGGATCCTTCCTAGCTCTTGCAAATACAGACCCTATGTGGCAGGCAGCAAAAGGAATGTGGGACTTAATTCTGTCTCCTGTTGAAATGGCATTGGGTAAACTCCCTTGCAGGGCACTCATGATGCCAAGTTCTACCCTCTAACACATAAGTTCTACCTTCTAACCAGTTCTACACTCTAACACACAAAAGTAACAAGCACCAGCATGCCTTTGCAGGGAGTACAAGGCAGAGGATAAATGGGAGAAGAGGAAACTGTCTGTACCCAGCCACAGTGAGTGCTGAAGGTCTCCTTGCTTCTGTCTCAGGTAGCAAAGCTGGAAATAGGCCTGTGGAACATTCCCTAGTGGGACAGGTCTCATACCACCCTGTGTGCCTGCTAAGGTGCAGTAGTGATGTGCCCTGTGCACCCAAAAGGCCCTCAGATCTGAACACTAAAGATATGAGTCAGTTAAAATGACCTCGCCCAGAGACCACGAAATGTGAGCCTCTCTCAGATGTGACCATTGCAGACAGTACACGTGTTGCCACAGGAACTCAGTGACAGGACTTCAGAAGACCAGCTGCCAACCTTTTGCTTTAATTACTCAATAATAGTCCCTCCTGTAAGTTCCAAAAAGAAAAGAAAACACAGGGAAATGTGGAGACCTCAGTAGAACAGGATAAGGCTCTGGAACAAGTTGTTCTCCCTGCTGTTGTTGCCTCTGCCCAAATGCCTGAGGCCTCTCTCACTGTTCTGTATCTGCTGTCACTTGTCAGGGACAAGTCCTAGTGATGCAGTTTCTCATTATTCACCTTCCCTCCTTCTGAGTGTTAGTCTGGCTTGCAGGGGTCCAACAAAGACATATAAGCAAGAGTAGGGTTCACAACAAATACACCTGCCTTCAACACAGTAGACACAACATTAAGCTCAATTTTGGCTCTGATGAAAAAACATTCACTTGGTGAATTCCATTAAAATACTTGTTATATTTGCCGTTGACTGCATTTGCATGCCCAAAATGAGTTTGCACACCCCCGGCTTCCTCTCTTTCTCTCTCTCGCCTCCCTCCCAACAACTTCACAAGAATTTCAAAGAAGGGATTGGCATCTTGTTGGAAGAACACAAAGACCTTGTCCTTGTTAGCCAGAGAAAAAGTGCTAGTACCTGTCTGTCAAGAACTTGTGGCTTTTCAGTTTGCATGTTTCTTGCTAACTCTATTTATCCAGGTAGCACAGATGGGGCCTATCATTTGGCAAGATCACCCCTAAGCTTTTTACAACAAAGATGATAACAGGTGCAAGATAAGGTATACAGGCAAGCCCAAGAGTTCATTACAAATACATTTGCATCCAGAGCAACAGCAGGAGGACTTGGCTTTACTTTATCTTAAAAGTACACGCTTTGTGAATTCCATTCAAATACTAACCGTATTTGCATCTGATATTTTAAGTGTGTAACACCAGGCAACAACATGGAACCAATCTGTGTTTGTGTGGGCTTGCACTTCTGTACAAGGGCAGCCAGGTAAGTCACCTCTTCTGATGGAGGCTTTAGGATGAGTCTTGAAAAACTAGAGACAAAATTCTGAAGAGATTACATTGTCCCCACAGAGAACAGGATTTTAAAAGGAACTCCTTAGATTAACAGAAAAGGCTTCTTAATTCTGAAGGTCTTATTTTGATCTCAAACTGGAATCTGGGCAGCTAGAATGCACTAAACACTTGAAAACCTGGCCCCAAGTCCCGCTTCTGCCTGTTTGTGTGATTAAAGAATGCAGCACAGCTGTGGAGAGGTTCCTGGTCAGAGATGGTGAGTAACCTATGGGGAGGAGAGAGTTAGTTAGAGACTAAGGTCAATCGGCATGATCTGAATGCTGAAGCTATGTACCTATTCTGAATTACTCTCTGTAAAAGTCCTATTTTAATCCACTGTTTAAAAAGAGATGAGACTATCCTAACAAAAGACAGGTATTGAAAAGTTGTATGTCCTGAACACCCACTGTGTCACTCACAAGTCTGCAGTCTGAATCAGAAGTAATTGGAAGTTGGTAACATGTGGCCTTTAATTGATCGTGTTTGTAAAGTGTGTTTATAGATCCATTTGTTTCACAAGAGTAGACCTGAATCCCAGCTAAAACCACAGGAGGCTTATCAGATAAGCAGCAATTCTTATTGAGTGCAGTGGTGTATGCCCACAGTTGGCAAAGGTGACAATACACAGAGAAAAATTGCTGTTTCCTTTCACTTTGAAGGACAGTTGCTCCAGTGCTGTAGAACACAGCCAAGGAAGCATGAAGTGGTCCTCACACTCCACAAATCACCAAGCCCTTTGTGTCCCACTGCTTTTAGCATACCACCTTGTACAATCTCATTTGTGCTTGAAACGGGGGAATGAAAAAGCACAACAGTAACAAGAAATAAGCAAAAGTTTACCAGCAATTTATCTGCAGACAAACATACAAAAAATAAAAAATGCTTCAGCAAACAAAGATAAAACCCCTTCACTGCAATGTTCTTTGGGAACTTTTCGTCTACTTTGTAATTAAAGACTGAGAGGTTTAAACCATGGAAAATGGGAAAACTGCATTTTAAAGTGGTCCAATGTTTATTAGTACATGCATTAATGTATTATTCTGTGGCCAGGACTGAAGCAACTGCCATTAAACACATTTTCTTAGTGTACTCCTTTAAACAAAAAATTTTGGTTGAATATTTTCAGTAGTTCAGGTAAAAATAACTGCATAGGCCTGTTCTCTGTGGCATGGAACCGGACAGGAAACACTATTGTTAGCACACACAGATTTTTCATTAACTCTGGTAATCCTGAATCCAGGATTATTTAGAAGAGGAAAATGAGAGACAGGGAGAATATATCCTTGCCCATGTGAGTGTGAGAACAGAACCGTCAGATCACTGTGGTGTTTCTGCTCTCACTGCTAGAGATGAGGGATCCCAGTGACTGTCTCCCACATCCCAGTGAACACCCCAGCCCCCAGTCACTGGATATTCTGAGGCAGGTCTCCCTCTTCCCCTCTGTTCTCTGCTTGAAGACCTTTTTGGTGCAAGCACATGACTATATATAGACCTCCTGAACTTCAGCCTGTGTTTGATCATCATGGGACAGCTGAGTGTCTCTTTTCCTCATTTCTCTGTTGACAAATAATATCTGGATGTTCTTTTAACAAGGATCAACTATAACTGATGAGTATTTCCTTGTCAAAGACCTTGTTTGGCTTTTTTTCCTAGAAATGCCACGTTAGAGTAATAACTGAATTATCTCTGCCTAAATCAGCCTTTGCTGTCACTTGCCACTGCTGACCAAGGATTTCAGAGTTTTTTCTGAGGAGTCAGTGGGACAAAATACTTCAGCAAGAAGTACACGCCAGAGAGGCAGTCACCTTTCAGCTTCTGAGGGAAATATTGAAAAGGGTGATGAAACATGCTCTTTAACACAATGAGATAATGAAAAAAAAATGTTTGTGGATGACTCTTATAATGTTCAATTTTCATAAACAGTGTTAAAAACTCAATAAAACATTAAGCCAAATCATTACTCCCACTGAGCTGGCGGCACAAAAAACTAACTTAATAGAATCTATACAGTCATGAAGAAGCTTTCCAATAACTACACATGGCATGTGAAATATTTTTTTAAAGAAAAAAAAGTAATTTAATAAGAACAGTAAAGGTACAGAACAATAAGAAACTAATGTCAGCACACTGAGAATGAGGTTGGGATTCATGTCTTTTATAAACAACTGGTTTATTCTTTTCCTGCTACAGGTTTAAATCAGTTTAGCACCATTTTTGTTCATTCAGAGACTAAAAAAAGTTAATATTTTAAAAGATTTATTTATAATACCCTTGAGGTTTAGAGTATGTTTATGTAACCCTTCTGCCAGGAATTGGCAGCAGCTGAAAGAGCTGAATTCATTTATCTAGGGGTTCTCTCTGAAAACTTAAACAACAGCAGTTTCAGCCTCCACCCAAAGCTAAATGATCTCCTTTGGGTGCCCTGACAAACAATAAATCCTGCTCAAGGCATAGCAAGGGTTTAAAACAAGGTTCAGAGTTTCAAGACAAAGAGAACTTTAGAGATGAGGAAAAGGAAAGAAGACAGGCTCAGGGTAAACCTGTAAGAATCACTAATCAGTGAAAGAAATAATACTTAAGTGTGATCCCAAACCTCCCTCTCCTCCTCATCTCTGTGACACAAAATAAAGGCTTGCTCTCATTTCCAAAGAGATGCCTTATCCATTGAACACCACTGCCTACTCAAAACTCTGCCTGTATGCCCTGTGTGGCCTCACTTTGCAGCTAAGCTAATGAACACATATATTACTGCCCACAAACTGGGAGATCCTGCCCTCTCCCCAGCCCACAGCTCCTTGCTCTTGCTGACCATGGAGTTAACTGATTCAAGGCACCAAACTGGCAGAAAAAGAACACGTGAGAAACAAAAGTGAGCAGTGGATGGGTTTCTGCTGGTTTAACCCCCTGAATCAACTGAGTGATAAAATGAAGGTCACAGCTGACACCAGTGAAGAGAATGGCATGGCTGGGGATAGAAAAAAGAGCCAGACAGTGTCTCTTCTAGTAATAGCTAGGTTGGGCTAGTTACTAATAGGTTGGGCTGGTGTAGTTTCAAGATGAAACTGCTTCTAAGCATGGTGGCATCTCTGTATGAATCTGCTGGCACAGCTGCTCTATCCATGACCATGGGGCTAACAGAGCCACTCGGTCCCTAAATAAAAGTCCAGCCAGCCTGTACGGTGTGAGGAGTCCCTCTGCCAGCCAAGAGGAGGAAATAGGGATTCTACTGCCAACCTTAAACACCCTGTTTTACCAAGGACAGAGCCCTGGGGGCAGCTTTGCTGTCCAGGCAGAACTGCTCTGCCCCACACGGCCCACCAGCCCAGGGATTCTTCCCAGTCCCACTGCCACTCCTATGCCACGCTGCCCACAGCAAGGAGGCTTTTACAACTCAGATTAAAAAACTAATCACAGAATCAATCAGGTTGGAAGAGACCTCCAAGATCGTCAAGCCCAATCTGTGACGGAACACCACGATGCCAACTAGACCATGGCACTGAGTGCCATGTGAAGTCTTTCCTTTAACACCTCCAAGGACGGTGACACCACCGCCTCCCTGGGCAGCCCATTCCAGTGTCTAACAGAGAAATTCTTCCTAATGTCCAGCCTAAACCTCCCCATGTGCAGCTTAAGGCCATGTCCTCTTGTTCTGTCGCCACTTGCCTGGGAGAAGAGACCAAACCACACCTGGTGACAAGCTCTTTCAGGTACTTGTAGAGAGCGGAAAGGTCTCCCCTGAGCCTTCTCTCCTCCAGGCTACAAGTCCCAGCTCCCTCAGCTGTTCCTCAGTGCTCCAGACCCCTCACTGCCCTTCCCTGGACCCGCTCCAGCCCCTCAATGTCCCTCCTGAACTGCGGGGCCCAGAATGGACACGGCGCTCGAGGTGCGGCCCCACC
>JAWWTY010000077.1:127840367-127862749 GCA_035222235.1 Margarornis squamiger
CCCATCCCATCCCATCCCATCCCATTCCCTCCCCACCCTCTCCCCAGCCGCCCCTCCCCGCCCCAGCCTGCCGTACAGCATGGCGGCCGCCATGGCGCGGGCCCCTCTGCGGCGGGCCGGGCCGTGCCCGCGGCCGGCGGGCCGGGGCTCTGCGGGTTGGAGCTCGTCGGGCCGGGGCTCTGCGGGCCGGGGCTCGTCGGGCGGAGCAGCGGTGCAGTACTGCGCCGAGCTGGTGCGGTGAGTGCCCGCGGTGTGGGGGAGGCCGGCGAGTCCTCGGGAAGGGTGGCTGGGGTTCCCCCGGCCGCCCCGGGCTCCTGGCCCTTTCTGCCCTGGCCAGCCGGGGGGCCGCGCCGTGTGGGGAGCACGGGAAGCAGGGCAGTGTCGAACCTGCGTGGGTGATTTACCCCGCACACAGAATCACGGGGCCGCCGGGGCTGGAAGGGGCCTGTGGAAGTCACCTGGGGCTCCCCAGGGTGAGCTGGGTCCCCCCGTGGTGTGAGTGTCTCCGAGGGACCCCGGGTGTCTCCGAGGGACCCCACGGCCTCCCACGGCCCTGCCCCTTCACAGCCGCACTGCTGCCGAAATGCCCGATTTCTGTTTCGGGGCCTCGGGACTGCGGAGGCAGAGAGAGCACCGAGGTGGATGTTTAAAAGTAACGGGTGTTTTCAGATCTTCTTGGCTACTGGGAAGTGGCCACGCTTCCCAGGTGTTCCTTGGGAAAATGGCAAAAAGCAGAGGACATCTGATAGCTGCACAGGCAGCTCAGAACCTTCCCTGTTACTGAATGCAGGAGGAAGGCTGTACTTCCAAAAGCATGATTTTTAATTTTTTTTTTCAAATCCCAAGTGCTCCCAAAGGAGCAGGAGTGCAGCTCAGACACTTCCAGGCCAGGCCATGTTTCCTGCTGGGCTTCTGGGCTGTAAACAGCGTGCAGAGCCCCTTCACTGCTTTCTACTCCACAGGAGCTCACTTCTTTTCAAAGTAAAACGTCGAACAAGTCTCTTTGTAAAGACTTAACTAATTTCTCTTTGGATGCTGTTGTCCTAGATGGTTGACAAAAGCAGGGAGAAGGCTTCCAAGTGTGTACAAGAAAGAGTGGAACAGGACTGTCACCTTTTTCAAAGTGATGCCTGTAAAGGACAGAAAGGGGGGTGTGGTCAGCAGTAATGGCTGAGGTAGGAAAACTAATGGAAAGAAACAATCTTGAGGACAATCTTAAATGAAAGCAGCACGAAGCAGCAGATCTGTACAGGTGTACAGCCAGGCTGCAGTTTCCTTGACAAAGCATCAGCGTATAGCTTTGTTTTCCTAGTTACTCTACCCAGGATTTGTTTTCCTGATACTCAGGAGACTAGAGGCTGTGGGTGCAGTTAATATACAAGTAAAGTTAATCTCTACAGGCAAAACGTTTTCAGTAACAAACAACTGTGACCAGAATAGTTAGGTTTGAAGCTACATAAGCTGAGATAGTAGAATTAAAACTTTTTTAATATATATTTTTGTTAAATGATAAAAGGACTAGTTAGAAAAATACATAAGCATTCCAAATAGTAAAATGATAGACAGTTATGCTTTTGGCATCATTTAATTAAAGCTACTGTTTCCAGTAGCTCATATATTGCATGGTAATAATAAGTTATAAAAAATAAGAGTTATTCAAACAGAAATAAAACACTGGTGGTTGTGCAAACATCAGCAGCTCCCTAGTCTTGCATTTGAGTCTCCCACACATTAGGAAGAACAACTGAGTTATGCTTTAAAGATACATATTTGTGCAAGTTTTTGCAGTATGCAAGATGTCCTTTCTCTTGGACTTTCCTTTTTGTGTTAACTCTTTTTAAAAAAAGTTGGTTTAAGCTGTTAGGTTAAAAGTATGTATCCCTAGTAGGTATATTTTTTATCTCTTGCTGTTTATGATGCCTGCTCTAGAAGACAAGCTTGTGGCTTGATGGTGTTTTGGAGTTTATAACATGAAGGAAAATCATTATACTGAAAGTCTAGTGATAGTCATAGCCAACTTTTCTTCTGTCTGTGAGTTCACACATAACTTATTTGAGAGGAAAACTATGAAAAACACTCAATATGTGACTTAAGGTCATTCTGTTCTTTATTCATTCCTTACACTAAAACATGAAGAGAGTTTGGGTGGAATACAATCTATAGCATTATCAGTTTTATTTTTTACAGGCTGTGGCTTAATGGATTTGCTGCACTTAATTTTTAAGCTTAGAATAATTGAAAAAAACAGCCAACAAGAAAACCAACATGTCAACACCATTAGTATAGTGAAGACAAATATCTCTATTGTACTGCTGTGTATTTTGTCTAACGTGTTTCTTTGTTTCTTTTCTGAAAGTAAACACGGTTCTGTGTTATGTGAACAACTCAGGCAAACTGGAACTGGGAAAATGTGGCTTTAAACTTTGCAGCTTTACCTAGGGTGTGATATACTGGGTATTACTACAATCTGTCTTGAAAAAAAATACTAAGTTTTGAGCGGATAATACCTTTCAGAAACTGTCTTAATTGAGAGAAATTTGATGCATCTGTTCTTTAATACAAATGTGACCTTTAAAGCCTGCTAAAATTCACAAATATAAATTTTTTGTTAATATTTCTAGATCTGCATCAAGCTCTAAAACAAGTTTCACAACTGTTGTGAAAACTCTAAGCATTTGTTGTCAGCTGCTGTAGAGTTAAGAAACTCTGCTAAACCTCACTTCCTTTTTGTTTGAAGCTAAAAGTAGCAACCCTAATAACCCTTGGTTTTAGTTTGGCTTTGCTATTTTAAGCTCATGTTCCAAAGAAATACGAGTACATGCAAGAACAGCAAACTTCATGAAAATGAGTAAATGTGTTTTCCTTGACACCTGTTTTTCCACTTTCCAGGTGAAACTTGGAGTTGTTGGACTTGTTCTAACGAAGAATCAGTGTTCAGGCTTATCAGAAAGTATACAAAAATATTGTTCAAAACAAGCAGTTTAGCTTTTCAGAAATGACTAAGTGTTCTTGTTAGCTGCAGTGACGTCTGCTTTTGCAGTTTGTGATTCTGTGCACTGTGTTGTTTTTAATTTTGTGGCACACCCACGTGGCCAACGACGGCATGTCACTCCGGGTTGGCAACAGGTTACCTGCAGTGAAACTGCCAGCTCCCAGGGTTTTTACGCTTTGAATATAATTGCCAATATAAACAAAAACTTAATGGTTAAGCAAGCACTCTTCTGCCAAGCTCCAAAGCACAATCTTTTAAAGAAATGTGGTTTCATGTTTGGAACAGAAATCTGGAAGTCAGACAATCTGGATTCCTTTTGCAGTTCTGCCACAGCCTTGCTTCATGCCTTTAGCCAGATATCTTGAAACTGGGATTTCAGAGGTGCGCTGGGAGTTCAGACAGCATCCGTGCTCTCTTGGATTTTGTTTTGTTTTAAGCTTAAAAGCTGTTACTTTTTCAAAGCCAGAGTTTTGAACTGTAAGTTACTGCTACTCTTTCAGGCATCCAGTGCTAAGCAATAGCACACCCAGTGTACATAGAGCTATAAATAACAAATGTATTTTTTTGTCCTTTTATAGAAAGCGTGACTACGAAGGGTTTCTGTGTTCTCTGCTGTTGCCTGCAGAATCTCGAACCTCTGCTTTTGCCTTGAGAGCTTTCAATGTGGAACTGGCTCAGGCAGGTATTAAAATACATTTGTGAACTCTGGAAATGTAAAATAAGAATTTTGATATTTTAAATTACAGTAGTAGGTGGTGTTTTGCCAAGATCAACTTTTTATACTGTGAAGGGCAATGAATAACTAGTGCAATAGAAACCTCTAGCTTTGAATGGCCCATGGAAAGTAGCCAGCCTCCCCCAATTGTTTTGTTTATGTGTATAGTTTTTCTGGCTTTCCTCTTTGCCATGCATTTTAAAATGAAATTACAACAAACAGGCAGTGTTCCTTGATACTGTTATGTGATTGCATCTATATCCTGGCTTTACATGCAGTAACTGAATCAGTAAAGTGCAGCTAAATCCTGTCTGTAGAAGGTCTGTCAAAAACTTGCATGATATAATCAGGGCCAGGTCTTTGTTGGCAGAAGCAAGGTGATGAAAAGGCTGCCAGGAGGGAAGTTTGTTGTGGGAGAGGAGTGGTTGCAGTCTCTCCCCTTTGCTAGGTGGCCAGAAACTCCCAGTGCAGCCAGGAAAGTTAGCAATGCTTACCAGAAAGGAGTGATCCAGGAAATGAGCTGACCAGGCAAAATCCCAGACCAGCTTCTGTAGGCCGTGCTTCTGGCAGCCCATGGTGTGCCCTCCTGCACTGCTGCCACCACTGCTTCTTTTTCTTCTGGGAAGAAGGCTAAGGGTCACCCGGGACTTAATCTCCATGGGTTTCAAAGTTCAGGTTGTGGTGAAGATTTAATTTTTACTCTATGTAGTGTTTATAAGCTTTATGAGGAATAAACGTTAACTCAGAACTGAGCATTTTCCCTGCTGAATTTGGCTGTGTCCTGTGTCTGTCTTTTCAGTGTAGATAGACAGACCAAGTGCCTTAAAGACACTGTGAATTTCACTCCAGATGTGTCCTTTGCAGATTAAAGACTCCATAACTCAGAAGACTACTGGCTTGATGCGAATGCAGTTCTGGAGGGAGGCTGTGGAAGACATATACTGTGATAACCCACCACATCAGCCAGTTGCTGCAGAACTGTGGAGGGTAAAATACACATTTATTGTCCTGAAATTCACTTAACTGTAATATTACTGTTGGAAATAATGTCAGTGTTTTGCGTGTGCTGTGTTGCATAGATAACAGCATTGTTTTATATAAAACAGGTAATGTAAATTGTGTTTATGTTTCTGCATGTAAGTTATCTACAAACAAAGAGCAGAGCTGGAGAAGGATGTTTAGGTAGGACCTGCTTGCAAGGCCAGACTTCTGTGAACCATCTGCTTTTTTCCCTTCTGTTTATGTGAAGGACAGAGTAAGCCATAAGGTGATAGCAAGTGAAGTACATAAGTGTACTTTCCTAAGGCAGTGCTAGTCCTAGCTGTAGAGACTGCTGTAGAAAAAGATGCAAGGCTAAGCACAGAGGATGAACTAGCAAATAGGTATGAGGAAAGGCCCAAGAGTTTATGCAGTTACTGGATAGTAGGGAGCATCTTAATACAGTCTCCTCACATCAAGAGCTGCATGGTGGCTTCTGTTTATGTATAATGTATTGCACAGATCCTTTTATGTGCATTGAGTAAAAAGAATGTACTTGTGAACAGTTTATTTTTAGCAAGATGGCCAAATTCTGCAGGCACAAGAACATCACACATGAAGTATACCTACAGATCTATCTCTTTGCTGGCCATGGCCAAAGAAACCGAGGCTTTCTTCTGAATTTTTCTATTTGTAGTAAGGACTGTGATTGATATGTTCAGTGGTTTATTGAAGGTCTGAAGGCAGTGTAAATGGCAGTGTAAATCCCCCTGATGCTGATGTAAACCACAGTGATTTGTTGGTAGGGATTTGTCGTTGTCACCTAGTCCAGCTTGCCTCTCAGAGAAGATCTAACATCAAAGTTAGATCTGGTTATCAGGGTCACATTGACTTGAATTTTGAATTTTTTTGGAGATGGAAATTCCATACGTTGTTAACTTGGCATCTTGGAGCCACAGGCCACAGCAAGTCTTTGGAGCAGCAAGTCCACAGGCTGCTCCAAAAGAACAGCTGCTGTAAGGTCTCTACTTTGTAAGGTCAGACTTGTATTTAAACTAAATATCTCTGAGTTTCTGGACTGGCAAAGCTGCAGTTTGTCTAAACCTCAGTAGCTGAATACAGTTAACATAATAGATAGTTAGGTTTGTGGACCTGCTGAAAAACAGGCAATGAAATGTGGAGTCTCCATCCAAATATTCATCTGCATTGTTCCTATTAAAATCCCAAGAGAAGCAGGATACTCACTGTAACTGATTTAGAACAGTGCAGTTTCTGCAGAATTAGAGCATTTTTCTTGTTGCCACTTTGATTTCACTCAGTCTCATAGAATGGCTTGGGTTGGAAGGGACCTTATTGATCCTCTAGTTCCAATGCCCCTGCCATGGTCAGGGACACCTTCCACTAGACCAGCTTGCTCAAAGTCCCATCCAACCTAGCCTTGAACACTTTCAGGGATGGATGCAACTCTGCTGCACCTCTGAGACCACAAAAATTAGTCATTTCCAAAGCCTCTTTCAGTGATTTTTGGCTGTGCTGAAACTGTGGCCTGTCTCTGACTCTTCCTTCTTCAAATGTGAAATAAAGCATAAGTGAGCATTTGTTCTTGTCTATCAACACTCCTGTTTAGATTAAAATTGAGATTTAAACTAAGATACACCTTGTTTAAGAGAAAACATAAGTAATGCCAGGAAATAAAGCAAAGCACCTGTTACAGTCACTTTTAGAGCTATTCTAGGTGTCTTCAGCTCAGATAAAGCAGATAAATAGCCTTCATTAGTATTTCTGGAATTATTAATGGCTCAACTCTTGGTGACTTATACAGCAGCTGCATGATACTTGTTCCTACTTTTCTGTCCATTTTTGAACATATGAAGAGTGAGGCCTAATTCTCCATTCATTTCTGATGGAAGAAGCCAATTTTTAAAACTTGAGAAATGAGGACTTGTGTGTTTGAGTGAAGGTAGCTGAAAATGGATGTAATGTTCAAAATGGGTAATTTAGCAGAATTCAGTTTGGTAATTTAAGTCTTGACCTGTGACTGTTTCAAGGATTTGGTTTATGAAATGATACTCAAGGTGAACAAGTGAAAATCAAACCTGGTATTTGTAGTTGTAACTTAAAATTTGTCTTTTCACATACTGAGTACTGCCTCAAGCAGAATTTGTTGAATCAACAAGAAGATCTGATCTTGTCAAACCTTGAAAAACTATTTACTAATATGATGGATATAAAGAAGAAGTTAAAAGTGAGCTATAAAGCTAAATGGTGAGAAATCTGCTCCACAAGTTGTGTTTTATTATAAATGTTTGCATGTGTGATTGTAGCCTTTCTGACAATGTGTTCTGGAAAATTCAATGTGTGTAATTAAGAGGATTGAAAGTAAGTTGATAGAATGAAGTGGTACAGGAAGGAAGTCAAGTACAAGATAAAAGCCAAAAGAAGAATGTATAAATATGAGGTGCTGTGGGATACTTTTTCAAACAAACCCAGAATATTCATTATATTACTTTGTTAGGATGCTGTCTTTACAGTATGTATTGGTATGTTGTACTGACGTTTTCTTGAAAATTTACAGGGGAAGTATTTTTATTGCTTGACTCTGGAGGAAACTGTGTTCTTTTCGGAAAGTGAACTTAGTTATCTGCAAATATTTTGTGGGAACATATGACTCCAAGAATAAATTACTTGCAAAAACATTTTTAAAGAAATGCTTTTAGTTAGCTGGCTCAATATCTGGTATTTCACTTTTTGTGTGCAGCAACTTGCAATAAATGTCATTTGAAAATTTCTGTATTTGAAGAAGATTCTCATTTTCCACTGACGTGCCACTTAATTTAACCCAGTAAATACAATTCTTGTATTAAATATCTAAAATATATTTCAGCCTTCAGAATGCAGTGCTACCATCATGTTGTTTACATTAACACAGAGGTTTTATTTGATAATTTTCAGGCTGTCAAGAGGCATAACTTGACTAAAATGTGGTTCATGAAGATCATTGATGAAAGAGTAAGTATTTACTATTCAGAGTCTGATTCTGGTTTTAGTCATATTTGGCTTTTATTTTCCTTGCTTTTAGGCATTTGTGTGTAGAACAAAAACTTATATAATTCATCTTTTCCAGTCAGCAGTGTTTCTTTTTAGAACCGATACGTCTGTATATCTTTCTGATTCTCCCTTGATGCCAGTCTTCATAGTTTCTGCTCTTTTCTGGCCAGAATGGCTAATGGAATCCTTTGTTTATTTTTGCTTTAGAATAGATGTAGTTTGTGAGTCCACATAGATATAGAATCTCAAAAATTAAATGAGCCATCTGAACCTTTCTGCCACACTTTTCTGCTTCTTGTCATGGCTGTGGAGTTTTTCCTAAGCAGTGTTGTAAACTGGAGCATTCAAACCACATGAAGTTTAAAATATCCACCCTTTTCTGGGAAAAAACAAGAGGAGGAGTTTCACTGGTACAGTGATGCTGCTACCAGCTCTGACACAAGGGCAAGAATGAAAAGCAGAGAGCAAGAATTTCTTAAACTGTTTTTACTGCTAAATTTAGTGTCTCATGTAGTTATACATTGAGAAAATTGACGGTAAGTTACTTCCAGAGTGTCATTGCTATGAAAGACTTCAGAGTTTTTTAATCTTAAGATTGGTTCTTAATCCTATGACTGGTATGTTTTAACCACAGAAACCACTAGGACAGAAAGCATGCTGGTGAATATTGTATTTTTGGGTGTATTTTATTAGATACTATGTTATTTGTGTGTATTTTATTATTTTGGGTGTATTATTTATTAGAGCCACTAAGTTGTTCAGAGGGCTGGAAAACCTCCTGTGAAAACAGGCTGAGAGATTTGGGGCTGTTCGTCCCTTAGAAGAGAAGGCTCTGGGGAGACCTTGTAGCACCTTCCAGTGCCTGAGGGGGGCTAGAAGAGAGCTGGAGAGGGACTTCTCACAAGGGCATGTAGTGACAGGACAAGGGGGAATGGCCTTAAGCTGAGGAAGGGCAGGTTCTTTACTGTGAGGATGGTGAGGCACTGGAACAGGTTGCCGAGAGAACTTGTGGACTCTTGATGAGGTGTTCAAGGCCAGGTTGGATGGGGCTCTGTGCATCCTGCTCTAGTAGAAGGTGTCCCTGTCCATGGCAGGGGAGTTGGAAATAGATGATCTTTAAGGTCCCTTCCACCCCAAACCCTTCTATGGTTCCAGGAGTCTGTGATTTACATATGACTTTGAAACTTGTGTGTAATTCATAGATTGATTTAAACATTTTAAACCATACATTCCTATTTATCTGAATTTGTCTGTGCTTCAGTTGCAAAATAAGTATTAAAATTGACAACTCCATAGTGTGAGAATACCATATGATGTTTTGTTTTGGCTGCATATTTTTTTAATGAAGAATTCTGATTTCATATTACTGCAAAAAGTTGTGTTTGCTCCAGTAAGCAGATGTGGCTGTGGTTGCACATAGTTTGTTGTGTTAGACTCGCTATAAGCTTTAATGACTGCTTCTATCTGAGTTTATACTTTTCTGTCTCTCAATTTTGTCCTTTTTTTGTTTTTGTTAGTGAATTAGGTTGACGTGACTGTAGTAATAAACCTGTGCAAATAGCAGTTATGTTTTACTGAAGTTCTGTGTTTATATTGCAGGAGAAGAATTTGGATGATAGGGCATACCGTAACATCCAGGAGCTCGAAACGTATGCTGAGAACACTCAGAGTGCTCTGTTGTACCTCACCTTGGAAATGCTGGGTAGGTGTTGCCCTTTTTAGGTTTTGTTGAGGGCTCATTAGTGCAGGTGCAGTATTTACTGGTGTTTCAAAAAGCCCATTCTTTTTCCACTCAAGTTTGCTTTCAGTAGAAGTTGTCTTAGGTAATACTTCATATGTCTTTTGAATGCTGAACCATAAATGTGGAATCTTACTAAGCTATCCTAGGACTATGTGCTTTCCTTGGAAGTTGCTAAGTGCAGAGCTCATTGAAGTGCCGTTTCCTACTGCTCTGTTATTTGTTGCCTTGTTTTCCCTTTTCTTGCTCTTATTACAAAGTGTAGTACATTCAGCTCTTCCCTGTATTTAGATTGTCCTACAGAACACAAAGTGCTGTAGGTATTCTGCAGCTGTTGTTCTCTATTACAGTGATGTACGCTGATTATTTTGAAACAGCCAACTTCCCAACCTAAAAACTTCCCTTGGTGATGTTGTAAATTTGGGTCTGAATCCTCTTCCTAGAAGTAGGTTAACAATCAATAATTGAATATATAGAAAAAATGCAACAAATATGATCCTTGTGGTCAAGAGCTAGTTTCTGATGTTGTGTCTAATTTAAGAGTCACAGATCGGGAAAGAACTGTTCATTTGGAGCGAAGAAGAGGGTATTTTTTCTTTTAGGTGTCTGTTGCACTATGCAAGTGTTCCCTGGATGAGCTCAGATGTTAAAAAAATGGTGAAAATATTGTTATTTAGTAGTATTTAGTATTGTAGTAGCAATGTTTTCCTCTTGCCTATTAGAGTAGTCTGATGAAAGGCCAATGCTGAGGTCTAAAGAGTTAAGAAAAAAGAAAAAAAACCAAAAAGAAATAAAAGGAGAGAGAGTGAGGACATTCTTATTTGGAAGAAATGAGGAACTTACCTTTTAACATGTTTGCTTCCTCAGTAGGAAATCAATGAAATGTTGTAAGTGTCCTTCTGAACCTCTGATTGAAGAAATGTAGGAGTAGGAGAAATGTCAGTGTCTTCCATTCTGAGAACTGTTTTTGATCCTGGATAAATTCAGTCATGCTTGGGTCACTCCTGGTACAAATCAGATAAAACTGTTTTTGAAAATCTGTATGGAGGCTCTGCACAGTCTAGGTGTCTTGTCATGATTAACTTCTCTTAAATACATGAATGTAATAAAGGATCAAAGCAAAAATCTCCTTCACTGCATATTGAACAGTTCTGTGATTTTTTCCCCCACAAATGGAGAAACTAATCGAACACAGCCCCTTTCTTATTGTTTTCCATCAGCAATCTTTTCTAGGCTAAGAGGATCTGGTTCCATTGCAAGTCATGTTTGCTAAATTTCTTGTGCTCTTTAGATTCTTTATTCCTGACCAGTCTCCAGTGAGTGTGTCTCTCTCCCAGTACTAGTGTTGCTTTTTTCTTACTGATTTCAGGTTATTTCTTTTGTCAAGCTCATTTTGACTGGTAATTGTGTCAGCCAAATTCTTGGTACTTCCTCTCAGCTCCTGTAATTTAAAAATATTAATATTTATGCTGATTATTTGCCTCAGTAATTATATACTAGTAAATAATTATATTAAACCTTTCAAAAACCTCACTTTTGGGATATATTCCCAAGCTGAGGACAAGTCACTTCTAATGCTTACTCTTTGAGCTTTTTTCCCCCCCAAATTCCTAGTTATAAGTAAATCCTGAGCTGTCCAGTCAGTAAGTTATATCCATTGATTCCTCCAAGACATACTCTGCTTTCTCTGTAGTCTACTTAGAAGCCTCTGCAAAACAGTGGCTTTGAGACCCACTGAAGGCCCAGACAGGCTTCTGGAGTTATCTGGTATGCCCAGTATCATTTTCACATGTCACTTAGGCTTATTGATCTGTAATTCCTGTATCCTCATTTCTTTATTTATAGAATGTTGCTTCTGCTAAAGCTTTTATGAATTTTAATTTCAATATTCTAAATTTTCATCTTATTCTGGGTCAGTCCTGTGAAAACATTACAGCTTTATGATCAGTCTAAGCCAGCCTTGTGTGATCTTGTCATGAAGAGCAATGGTGCTCTGCCCCACTCGTCTCCCTCTTTCAGTTCTCACAGTTGTGTGACTGTGCAGTAACTAAAGTTAGTTTTCCATGGTTTTGGTGATCTGATTCAGTTTTCCTCATTGCCCATAACAGCACAAGGGAGTGGGCAGAAATACGGCTTTTGAGGGGTGAAGTGTAGGATCATTCTCTTTGGCTTCACTACGCTGATGAATCAGCTGCAGCTAATCAGGAAACCACACCGTAAGCATTAATGCTCGTCAGGAGTCGCACACTTGAATGACTGTCTGGCAGGAAAAACAGTTCTTGTAATACTGTTATCCTGGGAGAGGACATGCCAATGAAAATGAGTTTGTGTACCAGCGTGTTCTATCTGAATAGTTGCTGCTTTGCTAAGTATACCCTTTGGAGATACTGCAACAGAGTAAGAGGCATCTTGCTCCTGAATATGGAAACCAATGAGTTTTCCAGCTGCTTTGCTTCTCTGAGAGGAGATCTCAAGGCAATATATGCAGATAGACTGTTGTATCATGGACCAATGCACTTAGCTTTCCTAAAGTATGACTGTGATACACATCAGGGAAGATCATACTCTTCAGAAGGCCTGACTGCATGTTTCTGAACATATTATTTCTGCAATTCTAGGTGTGAGGGACATCCATGCTGACCATGCAGCAAGTCACATTGGGAAAGCACAAGGCATAGTTACCTGTTTAAGAGCAACTCCTTATCACAGTACAAGACAAAAGGTCTTTCTTCCCATGGACATTTGTATGTTGGTAAGCGAAGGAATTTGTCTGGACTTGAACAGTATAGTGTTTCTAACTGTGTTTCTCAATGCCAGATGTGAGATCATGATTTATTCTGCCAGAAAGAAACAGAGGACTTTTTTCTGTATTTTAACTCTTTCTGCTATGGCCTAGTAATATGCCATTGTCACAAGTTTTGGATTTTTTGGCAGGTGAGAGGAGTGCCCTTCAAGAAACTCTAGGGTTTCTCTTTGGGTTTTGTTTGCTTGGTTTTATTAAATGTTTTAATTTTCAGGAATTTTTCCATTAAGGTATAAAAATACAAATACGGAATGGGGCTTGGGGTTTGTGTTTTTGGGTTTGGTGGGGATTTATTTAATTTTTTTTTATTTTCCTATTACCATAGAGGAAGCACTTTGAGAAATTTTACTTCTGAACAATCTTTTTGTGCTTCTCTTTGTTACCTTTTCATAAATGTGCTGGTGGTTTGGGGGTTTTTTTTTTGTTCCATATTTAACAGCTATAGGTATACATTCCTTACATTGCTGTAGGAGATGGTGTAGTCCTCCAATTTAAACTGTACACCTAATTCGCATTGCAATTTAACAGATCTTGCAACTTGGGTAAGGTGGGATTAAAGCTCAGAATATTTCATTAATGTTCTGTGGCTCGATCTGTAGCATCTCAACTGTTATTCCTTTATTTCCAGTCTTTTTTTGAATGTTACTGCTGTTCTTTTTCTCCTTAACCAAAATTTACACAATTACGGTGATGGTGAAGGCAGCTGTATTAGCATTTTCTGAATGTAATTTCAATACAATTAAAAGTTTTGATTCGAAGTTTAGTAATGTAGGTAGTTGCAAAAAACGCAGATACTAATATAGGTCAGGGTGATAAGATTGCAGAAAGGAGCTGCACCCTGCTTTTAGCCCTTCTGGGACAGCGTGGTATGGGAGGCCTTCCAAGTTTGCAGCTTTTCAAACACAGCCTGAAAATTCACAGTCATTCCTTGCCATGGAAGGTGTTTTGCAGTGAAACTAAGAACAGCTTGCATCCCTTCTGTGCAGACTGAGCATCTTGTAAGTGTTTCAGCTGCTGGCAAGTATTGCAAAGATCTCCTGGAGTCTCTCTCTCTTGTGAAGCCTACCTGCCTACCTTTACACGGCTTTCAAGTGCCCGGCTGTTGTTGAGAGGAATGGGCAACTGGTGCAATTCTGAATATGCCATGTTATGTCTCACATTGGTCCCTATAGTCAAAGAAGAAGTTTGGGGTTATTTTTTTGGGGTTTATAGGGGCAGTTTTCCAGTAGTTCTGTTTTTTTGCTCATTGGTTTTTGGGGATGGGTTTGTTTGCTGTTTTGTGTGTTGGGGTTTTGTTGGTTGGCTGGATTTTTTTGCAAGCCTGGGGGTGCACACCAATCCCAAGATTTCAAAAGCCAGCATGGCTTCTTGTGTTAGCTATTACTGGCTTTCTTCTGCTTAATATTGATTCTTGGATTATGGTTTTAAAAATCTGGTATCTAAACTGATCTAAATTCCCCAAACTTTAAAATCTGACTTGGTTATCTTACTGACCATGAAGTTTTAGGGAGCAAACTCGTGCAGAAAGAGTCTGTACCAACTGTTCTCTTTGTTCTCTTGAATTTTTTTTAAGTGACTGACCAAAAAAAAAAAAAGGAATTAAAAAAGGAGGGAGCAGGGGTAAAACATTTAGGCTGTTTTAGTCTTTTGTCCTTAGTTTGGTTGCTGGGACAGATTTTTGAGAAGTTAAAATGGAAACTTGATATTTATGGAGGGTTTTTTTCTCTTTGATTTTGATTTTCCTTCCTATGTCTAGCATGGAGTTTCACAAGAGGATTTCATAAGAGGCAAGCAGGAGAAAAATGTGAGAGATGTAATTTATGACATCGCCAGCCAGGCCCATATTCATCTAGAACATGTGAGACTCCTTCCCTTTTATTTATTTAAATAAACATAATTGATGCTAGTCTTCACAAAGCATTTGTTGTTAGAAGATGTAAAACTGCATACTTAATTTCAAATATTTTGCCTTTAATTACTTTGAGAGTTTAAATGAAAGAAAAAAACCACTTTAAATATTACAACTATTTCTTTATGAACATTATACTTATCTTTATGTACAGGAGGCAGTTTACTCACAGCCAGGTCCTATTTCTTATATATAAATGCTGCCTAAGAGACTTACTACTGGAAAAGAAACCTCAGGCAGACTTTTATAAATGCAGCTATGTGCCAGCATGGGATCAGCACCATAGAAAGCATTTCTGCATATGATATTTCACAGCACAGTGGAATGGCTGCCAGGAAGACAGAGCATGTTAACTGCTAGTTAGTATGTGTGGGAAGGGGGATTCATTCCCTAACATGACCAGCCATGCCCAAAGCTGCGTTGGGAAAGGTGCTTTCTGTTTGTATCTTTTCTGGCACACACCAAGGGAATTAGGAAAGACTTTATTTGCTTGGAACAGTGGATGATGAACACTGAAGAACTGCACAGTCTTACTCTATTTTCCTTTCATGCTTTTATTTTAGCACCACTCTGAATTGCTTGTTGGTGCATGGTACAAAAGCAACAGAATGTTTCATCAGCAATGGTTTGTCTGCCTCTCTCTGTAAAACAAAGCTTGCAAGAAGCACTGTAAAGAGTTTCTTGTGTCTACAAGTGCATGTACATGTATACTTTGAATATTGCACCCAGTGCTTCCAGTCAAGGTAGTCTGGAAAGATACAACTCCAGAGTAAAGAAATGCCACATTTATCGCTGTGTTTGCACCGTTAATATAATCCTCAATTACAGCATTACCTGTGATCACACTATTTTATGCAGTAGAAATAGGAGAGCCCTTCATCATTTTTCAGAAGGTAAAATGCAGCATCCCTGATTTGTTCAGTCAGTGGTTAGTTAGTTGGTTAATGTTTTTATTTTATGTTAATAATACGTATATATTGTACCAGCTCTCCAGTACCTAGGGGGCCTACAAGAAAGCCGGAGAGGGACTTGTTACAGGGACATGTAGGACAAGGGGGAGTGGCTTTAAACTGAAAGAGGGCAGATTTAGATTAGATAACCAGGAAGAAATTCTTTACTGTGAGGGCAGTGAGGCACTGGAACAGGTTGCCCAGAGAAGGTGTGGAAGCCCTGTCCCTGGAAGGGCTCAAGGCCAGGTTGGATGGGGATTTGAGCAACCTGGTCTAGTGGAAGATGTCTCTGCGGGGGCAGGGGGGGCTGGAACCAGATGATCCCTTCCAACCCTCACCATTCTGTGATTCTGTGTAGCCTTGGGCTTTATTTTTCATAGAGTAATTATAATTTGCATTTAAGGCGTTCCTGTTCATGCTGTTTCACCTGATGTCTCAGTTTTTGTGGTCACATGCCCAAGGAAACTGTTTATTCCATTTAGCAGCAGGAAACAGAGACAAAGAAAATGCAACACCCACACTGTCCACTACCTTTGCTCAAGCTGAAATATTTTGATTTTTCCTGTTTTATTCTCCACCCCTCAACCCATAATGCATAGTGTTTAAAAGCCACTGACTTTGGTTGGAGTTGTGGCTTACAAAAATGCCAAGTGCCTGGCCTGAAATGCCTCGTATCAGGGATGGGAGGCAGGGAAAATGTGTAATGTGTATTTATGGTCTACCTCTTTAAAATTTTGTTGCTGGTATTGCATAGATACTTTGGGACAGAAGCAGGAAGAGAATTCAGTTCTTCAGAACTTTTCAGATAATTTGATAATTCATAATGTGTTGGTTCCTCTGACTTCCAGAATGCCTACCACCTTCTGAAGAAAACAGGCCTCCTTTCTTCCCACTTCATTCCTAGAGCCCTGCCCATGTTACACACTGGGAGGGTCCAGTGGAAAATATGCAATGTGATCATGTAATTGGAGACTATACAGAAAAGTATAAACACAAGGCAACCAAATTAGGGCAGCATTTGCATTTTATTCAACTTAATCTTGGTCTTGGCACTCATTCCCCTTTTTCTTTTAATGGATGGATTATATCACCTTAATTGAAATTTAAAATGCGTCTCTGAATACTTGCTCCATCATCATCAGTGAAGAATAGTTGACAGTGCAGGATCTCTGGAGTGCTCAAACCACTTGAACTGGCCATAATTGGCAGCAGTAACAGGGTATTGGCCTTCTTAATAATCAGCTGGTCTTTGTTAATGCAAGGACAAATGTACTTTCTCCCCTAATGGATGAAATGGGCTTTTTCTGGCAAAGTTTGCTGGGTATTTCAAGACTTAAGGTGAATGTAATGGGCTGGTGCCTTTAAATGCATCTGTTCTCCTATATAAAATAACCATCTTATTTTGCCTGAGGGTCTTTTCAGACACTTATCCTTTGTTTTAGTTGGAGTTACAGGGTAGGGTAAAGCTTAAACCTGAAGATAGGTTTCAACAATCTGAGCATTTGTTACACAAACCACATATTTTAGAGGATGGGGTTAACAGTTACCAGCCCCATTTCACAGCCAGAAGACACATAATCCTAAAATGCTGAATTGAGTCTCAGCAACGTTATATGAAGCGTATTGTAGTAATATGCAGAAAATGGCAGAAAAATTTCTGGAGTGTGGTCAGCTCTTCTTGATACTGGGACTGATGACCAGCAGAGGGCAAAATAAGATAATGAAGATTGCTATTTTCTGTAGGAATTGTGGGTTTTATTAGAATGCAAGCATATAATAAGTGTTCTGTCAGTCCCATAGTCCCCCTTTGAAAGCCTGTGAATACATTTACATGTTCCTCCTCTTTCTCTTAAGCACCCTTTGTTAAAAGAGGGTGTCCTTTTGGCTTTTTGCATTTATCTCCATTATGCTACATCATTATGGACTCAATTTACCAAGGAAGATAGTGCTTTCTGAATGATGTGCAACCCACTCTGGGTTAAGAGGGTCAACCAAGACTACTTTTCTTTTTTCATCTCACAATTAATAATAGGAAGGCAGGGCAGGACATCTGGGAAAAACGTTTTTCAGAGATAGATAACACACATTATTACATCTCAAAGTTTTAAAATAATTTGCCTTCTGAAAGATTGAATATTTTTTCTTCCTAACGTTTCAGGTTGATTTTGTCAGTTGTCTGGAAAAATCCTTGAAAAACTAACAGAAACTCATACATTCTTGTCAGTATTCATAAAGGGTTGGTTTGTTTAAACTGTAAGAAAAGGCAAAACAAGGAGGGATTTTGTGTTTATAAGTAAGCATTACATTACAGGAACGCTTGCTTCAGCTCTGATAGAGGTAATTGAGTTGAATACGAGTTTAAATTGTAGGTTTGATTCAGCCATGCCTTAGATGTCGTAGGTAGATTCTGAGGAACTGAGATAACTTCCAAGTCCCAGAAACGTAACAGGAGCATTTACAGCTGGACTCCTGGGGCTGATGGCAACACTGGGCCAAAAAGATGCACTCACTGGCATTCGGAGAGTTATTTGGGTGGTGGTGGTGGGGGAAAGTTAAACTATTTATTAAGCCAGGTGTAAGTTGGGACTTTGTTGGAATAAGGGATGCTAATTTACATTGATTTATAATATGTAATCTTTAAGTCTGTTAAACCATGTAAATATTTTAGCAGGCCTCTCCCAGTGTTACCTGCCTCCTGTGTAACTGCTTTTGTACACAGTGAGGGATGGTGGTGGCCTGCACATGATGAAAAGTTAGTTTCAGGATGCCAAAATAAAAAGGGATGAAGCTCATAATACAGTTTATTGCCCTCTAGCAATGAAATATATGTACTACTTGCTGTTAAATCTGAAATGTTAAATTCTCCTGATAAGTACATTTGTGTTTTGTTTTGTTTTTCCCCCCACCTTACCCCATTTACTTTTAGGCTAGGTCTTTCAGTAAGAAAGTTCCCGTGAAGGCGTATCCTGCTTTTTTCTGTACGGTGGGTGTGATATCATGCACTCTTTAAGTGATGGACTCATTCCTGTGCTAATGTTTGTGAAGAGTATCAAATTAAGCATGGTTTAACTACTGTTTCATGTGTCTTTTTTGGGAGGATGTAATACCTAAAACTCGTAAAAATCATAATGTGTGCCTGACTGTGGAACCTTATAGTTCTGATCTACACTTCTAATCCTTCTCCTTTAACTACATCGTTTCACCCAAGATGTCCAAATATTCATGGACAGCTGGGCAAGAGCCCAGAATCTTGTCTGTTTTTATAATTTGCTGTTTGATCTGGTAAAAGACGATGCTTCCCTTTACAAAACCTGACTTTTTTATATGCTTGGAATGTGATTGTTACGCTACCACTTAACACAGACAAACTGTCAAGCCTTTTTGCAGTTTGTTATTTAGTTTCATGTATTGCTTTTTAAACTTAATGCCCAGTTATTTGTGTCCATCATATGGATTAAGCTTTTTTTCTCCTTTTCTAGGTTGCTTTAGATGATTATTTACATAACATGTGCAAAGTGGACTTCAATATATTTCATCCGAGCTTACAAAGGAAGAGGACATTATTACCATTGCATTTGTATATTAGATCTTGGAAAAAAACGTATTAAAGTTGGTTTTGGTTTTTTTTACTATGGTTTCAGAGTGCTGAGTTCTTTTCTTTAATGTCTCAACTTGATAGAGTTGTGAAGTGTCTAACTTCACACTTCTGCAAAGTGGAGTTCTGGGAAACAGCAGATGCACATGAACTGTAGCTGTCAGCTTGCTGGCAGTAGTTACGTTTGTTCTTGGAATTTTAGGCTGATGTCTCTGTTTCACATGTCTGCCAAGTCATATGTCCTTGTCTGAGATTACTTTTCTTGCCTTTCCTGTAATAACAGCAACATGACAGAATTGTTCTTGGACAAATTCTGTGCTAATGGATATTTCTAACAGTTGTGACTCTTTACTGAAAAAAGTAAAAAAAAATAAGACTGCTTTGTTTGTGCCCAAAAGCAGTAACAGTAAATGCCCTATAAATCAGCTAAGCAGTTCTGTTTAGTGCAAGGAGCAGGCTTCTTGCAAGTAGTGATGATGCTTCGTACTTGGAAGAATGAACATGTATATTTGAATGCAGAAAAACTGTCAGGAAAAGCTACAGCTGTTTTAATTATGTAGTATTTATGTAGAATTTCAGAATGGTGAAATATAGCTGTGGTGCAGAATTTAACTGTGTGTTGAGGTTGAGCACTCATGTGACTATAGGTAGCGGGAGGATCGCTTTACAACATAGGAAGAGATCCCTATAAGGTTTATCTCTGGCTTTTTCACTCTGCTTTTGGCTTGGCTGTATCTTCTTCTTGGCCTCTAGTCTCTCTGTTGTTGCCCATGGCTATCATTGCAACATGGGTTCAACATTCCCTTTGTTCAGTGTTCACCATGTTTCTCAGGACACCTTCCTATGTGGCTTCCCTGAATTCCTTTTCTTTGGTGCTCTGAAGAAACATGTTCCTGAATGGTTCAGGTCATTTTAGACCACCCTCTCTGTAAAGATACTGCTCTGTTTTTTGGTGGGAAATTACTGGGAGCTTTGTACTTACCATCTCTTAGGATCAGGATAAATATTTCTGTTTGATTTGTTTTATGGTAAAATAATGCTTCCTAACATCCAGCTTGATTCGATTGCACAAATCTGGTCATTTGCTTTGCCGTCATCCTTGCTCTATTAAATAGCTGTTTTTCCCAGAGTTTGTTTTTTTTAATCGGGGTTAATCTCCCCAGATGCTTGGCTGTATAACAACATCGCGTATTTCAGTGTACAATGCTATGTAATGAATTTCCGAAAATAAGATTTATGACTTTTTTAATCACAAACTGTCAGCACGGTAGAAATCCTAGGAACCCAACATTAAGTGCTTCATTTGGTGACTTTGTTTTACATGTTTGAAGTTGGTTTGTGAAACAGATTTTGGGTAATTTTGCAGTTTCTTATTCCCTAGTAAGACATTTCTCTTTGAATTTGTTCAGCTCAGGATCCTGGTTTCTGTATTACTGGAGGTGCAGTAATCATGGTGATATGAACCTAGAAGAATCCGTATGTACTGGATTGGGAGCATACTGGCTATTTTCGTAATGTAAGATCTTAACAGGCTCTGTCCTCTTTTCAGGTCAGCTGCTGTATCTTATTGGTGCTCCTGAATGTAGCAAAGAGGTCTGGTGAAAAGAAAATGTTTAATTCCTATGCAGGCACTGCAGCTCTTCCTGCCAAATGAAGAGCAAAGGCTTAGGCTCTGTAGCTGCCACCAGGCCAGCTGCACACTCTCTCTGTTTATTTTGTGTTCTGGAGCAAGTGTTACAAATGTCTCTTTCTGCAGTTGGTCCTTGTTTTGTTCCAAACTTGCTGAGTCAGGATAATTGAGGCAGCCCTGTCCTCGCAAAAGGAATCACTCTCCTGTAAAGTTAACTTTTGGCAGGAGCGCAGTACAGTAAGGAGGAAGAGAAGGGAAGCCATGCAGTATCACCAGCACATCGAGTTGCTACAGTGATATCTTCCTTCTAGGCCACAAGGCCAGCGCTTTGCTTCGGTGTTGAAGCGGAACAAATCTTGACAATGTGCTCACAAAGGCATCAATGGACGGACTGATTTGTTCTTGTGTAGAAAGAGGCCATGTGATGCAGTGAATGGTTAGCATGGTGAGGAGGACTTATCAGTGAATTAGTAAACAGGATATGGAATAAATAAATTCAAGTTGTGACTTCAGTCACAAAGAGAGTTTTGAGTGACCTCAGAAAGTAAAGCAGTACTTCGAATTGCAAATGACAGGAGGCTGCTTGAATAGGCAATCTGTGTCTCCTTTATATCCTTCAGGGAACAGCTCTCTCTCAGATGGCCATGCCTGATTCTGCCCTTAAAGACAGTGTTGTGAATGGAGGCATTAAATACCTGTCAAGCAAGGTAGTCTGCTTTCATTAGTATTATCTCCTTTTATTTCTTGATAGAAATGTCTGCCATATAAGAAATGTCCTATTTCTCCTTTTTTGTTGTAACCTGGCATTAATATAGTTGTTTTTCCCAAGTGCTGGTTCAGCATTCTGTTATGCCTGGTTTCGGTTGAAGTACTGAAGTTTCTTTCTTCTATTCTTTTTTCTATAGCTGCTACAATTACTGAGATATGTTTAACATAATTTATCTGTTTGGGAGCTGTACATCATTACCATATGTCAAGTCAAGCATCACAGACAACTTAGGGATGCAATTTCTTTCTCCACTGCCTAACAAGAAAAAAAGACAAATTAGGAGTCAACATGATTACAGCTTGAGAACCTTGTCTACTTCTTCACCAAAAGAATCAAGAATCTGTACATACATACAACTGTTAGTAATACTTAGGCAACACGTGTGCTACTTCCATCATAAGGTCCTTCTAGACCCACTAGCTTCAAATGCATTCTTAGGCACCCAAAATAGAGATTGGGCTAGAGAGACTGCAGGAATCTGTGTCAGAGTACTGTGGATCTCTATCAATGGTGCTTTCAACAATGAGAAAGCAGTCAGTTTCTGAAGAGCCACGACTGAAAGCTTGAACTGGTCTTTTCTGCACTCTGAACAAGTACTTGTTAACGTCTCTCTCTTCATACAGTAGAGCAGCTCCTAACCAACTGACAGTCACTCTGAAGAGGAGATATTTTTTAGTTTAAGCTAAAGGTAGAAATAGAAAACAAATGAACTCTAGTCAAAAAAGCTCACAAGGCCTGAGATAAATCCCTTCTCATGCTAAAACGTATCATTAGGCTAGATGAGAGAAGGGTACATTTTTCAGGAATGGCCTTCCTGAATCAAATAATTCTCACTGCTGCGCAATCAGGACAGACCATCTGTCCTAGCTCTTTATCAGATGTGGAAAAAGAGATTGAGATGACAAGGGCCAGAGAGAAGAGGGTTCCTCTATTAAGGCAGACTGAGTGGCATACAGAATTGTATCTATTCTCAGTCACAAGCATCTGGAAAGACAAATGTATTCAAAGATCTGAATATCCAGCTGTAGTGGCTTGACCTTGGCTGGACACCATGTGCACACCTATCTACTCCCCAGACAGAGAGGGGTGACAAAATAAGATGGAAAATGACTCTAGGGTTGGGATAAGGCAGTTTACTAAAGCAAAAGCAAAAGCTTGCACATGCACAACCAACGCGAAGAAATAACAAGGTTTATTCTCTGCTTCCCATCAGCAGCAATGGCTGGTCATGTCCCAGGAAGCCTGGCTTCATCAT
>JAWWTY010000077.1:127862849-127888202 GCA_035222235.1 Margarornis squamiger
GGAGGCGGGGGCGGCCCCGGGGCGGGGAAGGCGGCGGGGGCTGCCCGGGGAGGGGAAGGAGGGGGCTGTCCCGGCGGGAGGCAGCGCCGGGCTCGCTGTCCCGCCGCGGTCTGGGGCAGCGCCGTGTCCCGCCGGGCAGGGAGGCGGCGGTGCCGGGCGCTGCTTTGTCCCGGGGCACCGAGGGAGGGAGTCGGGGGGCCTCGGGAGCGACCCTGCCGTGGCGAAGGGGCAGGCACGGCCGGCGGGCCCGCGGCGTTGCGAAGGTGCCCGAATGTGGCCGGCTCGGGGCCGCGCCGGGGCGGGCCGGGGTCAGGCGGGCCCAGGGCGCTCCCTGCCCGGCCGCGGCCCCCGCCCAGCCCGGCTCGGCCCGCATCGCTCCCCGGCGTGCTCGGCGCTGTGGTAAAAACCCAGCGGGACCGCGAGTGGGGCCCGCTGCGAGCATGAGGTGCTGTTCCTATTCCCTTCCCGCCCACCATGTGAAATTCACATATTTGTGTTTTGGGGGGAAGTGCGGCTGGTCTGCCGGAGATACGTGTGGCACACAAGCTGTTGTCGGAAAGCAGCTCGGGAGAAGGCAGCCGCGGCTTTCTCCTCTCGGCTTGCCTCAGTACTTGGGTGCGTTGGCACCGACGTGCATTAAAGGCAAAACTGCTCATCGCGGCGAGGAAGCGATGGGTGAGTGTGCTGAGAGCGCGTCCTGGCTCTGGCTCTGTCCCTGCTTGCGAAAACAGCTGTAACTCGAGTTTTGACGTGAAGCATCAGCACAACAGTTGTCGATAACTAAAATAATAGTTGTTGATAGCGACCTGTCGTCGTTAACCAGAGAGCAGGGACTGTCCTTTGGCTGAATTGGTGAGAGTGGTTCCAGAAGCATCATTAAGTTCTAACTCAGGCCGTGCTGAAAGTTACTATAAGGGCTGATGTGTATTTGAGAAACACTGTATCTGAGGCTGTGATGTGCCTAACAGCTTAAGTTCAGGTGAGGTTAATACGGTAGGCAAAGTGAGTCCAAAATCAAACCCACGACGCGAGAATCTGTTGCAGAACTGAGATCGCAAATTCCTCTTCTGAAGTAAGAAGAACTTAAATACTCAGATTTCAGGTTATGATACATGCATATTGAATTGTTTTAGAGATGGCTGAAAGAAGGGAAATACTTAAAGACAGCAGTGCAAGTGGTGCTGCATTCCTACGATTAATTGCTTTGTATGCAGTCATCAACACACAAAATGAAATTGCTTCTTTAGCTCAGAAGGCAGTGCTCTTGTTTTTAACCTCGATAATCTAAATACTGTTAACTAATCCGGTGGGAGATAGGAGTTTCTGTGTTGTTAAATGTGTTGTATATCAGCTCAGTTCGTTAAATAATATTTTCCCAAGTGTTTTAGTGCTATGCCAAGTATGTTGAAAACAACAGTGAAAGGCTCACAACACTTCACTAAGTCCCAAATTCTTACTTCTGAATGCAGATTGGCTCTCTGTCTTTTGGAGTGTCTGAATTTTGCTCTGTATGGAAACCCATATAGAGGAAGTCCCTAAAATGGTAAATGAAAAGGGGTGAGTAGAATTTTGAGCTGGAGAAGCTGGTTCAGTTTCCTCTGTTGTATTCTCTAGAAAGAGAGAGAGTAGCATCTTTTCACCGAGAAGCAAGTTTTCACTAGATGCACTGTTGAAATTGATCTTCAGCAAGATCTCCATTCTGTTTCCCTTAAATCATGGTCTGAACCTTAACTGTGGTAATTCGACATGTCCCTGGACTAAGGGAAGATCTATTCATAGTACTATAAAGCCCTTTAGCTTATAAAAATTGTTATTGTCAAAATGGTTCTTGTATCCAAAAGGTATGGTGACTTTTAGGTTTCACTGTTAGGGTTAGTGGATGCAGGAAGTTTTCGTAGCAGTGAAGAGATGGAACTGCAATTTTAGATGAGGCATGATATGCCAGAACTTGGCACCTGTTGTTTATCTTCCCAAAAGCCCTGTGAGAGCAGTAAAGGCATGGTACAAACACTGGTTTCTTACCCTTGCAGCATTTTTAGTGGCTTATCTTCACCAGAGAGGGCTAGAGGTGTTAAAGTGAAAGCTTGGGGTCAAGGCATGGCACATAGCTGAGGAAGAGCTGAAGTTTTTAGCACTTGCAGATCTAATTTTCTGAAAATGTATCTGTAAGAAAGCATTGGCAGTGGTGTCCAAGCAAACAAATGACATGCAAGTTTTTGTTCTTAAACAGCATTTATTAGTGGATGATGTAAAATAAGGAAACCCCAGCATTAACAATGGATATGCCTTTTAGGTGATGGTAGGTAAGGAAGTTAAATTCTTGATTCTTGTATTAAGAAATGAAGCCTTATTCTGTACAACCTCAGATTCTGAAGGCATGTCTGTGACTTATTCTAAGCTCTGTTAATATTTAAGCTTACTTTTCCATTTAATTTATGTTTGGGTTTTTTTTTTTAATTTACAGATCATGATTGTATATGTGTATTTTAAACTTTGAAGAATTTAGTCAGTAGTTGGATGAAAGTTTGATAATCTGAGGATTGTTCCAAAAGAGAATACATAAGGACAAATATAGGCTTTTGAAATAGAAACACATATTTAAAACTTCCTCCCTTTGCAGCAAATGCCAAGCTTTCTGCTGTAAAATAAGTTTTGTCTCCATGGTTCAGCAGAGGACTTGTTTTTCACCCCTCTTAATTATAAAAACTACTCTTTAAATAGGTGTGGTAGAACATGTTTACAATGCTGAAGACTATTTTATTGTTATCATAAGCTATAAGCTGTGGTGACAATTGTGTTAGCAAGTAGAGTCCTCCAAATTCTGGCCCACATGAGCAGTCCTGTTGAAATATGAGTCTGCTCACTAGAGAAGTGGCTTGATTGAGAGTTGTAGGACAAATATTCTCCTTTTTTGAAAACAAATATTATTGTGCAGAAGTATTATTGTGCAGAAGAGTACTTCATGATTTTCAGGCTGCCATTTTAATACTACACAGTCAAAAACACACTCCTGTGTTTACTTTAGTTGCATTAATAGGTAAGAGTGCTGCTGCCTTAGACATAACGATGTGGGGTTTTTGTTTTGTTGGCTGTTTTGTTTTAGCCTATTGGTACTTGTAAATAATTTAAGGATTTTAAAAATTAAGTGGGAGTGGCTCTTTTTTTTTTCCTCATCATTGCTTTACGATATAACAGTGTTAAGTGTATGTGTATGTAATACAGCAGGATTTTGGCATTTTGTCTAAGTGTAAAAGAAGAGAACACAATTGAAAGTCAGGGATTTCAAATACAGGAATGTTCTTGCTACTTCTCCCCTGGCCCACCAGTACCTGAATGTCGCAAGATGTCATGCAAGCAGTCAGTTACTGTGTTGAGAAGCAATCTCTTGAGAAGTTCTACTCATTCAAACTGATACAGGGGGGTTGCTAGAGTTGGGTGTATGTGATCTTTGTATCAGCAGCTTTGGCTTTCATTAAATGCTTCTTGTATCTCAAACATACCATCTAGAGGTAATCATTGGCTTTAATTACTTAGTACGCCTTCTGAAAAAATTACATCATGTTCTTTGATACTAGCATTTCTAAAGTGTACACATAATTTGTTAATGCAGATTAACAGTGTATTGTACACACAGCTGTTCAGGTTGTCAGCATCTTTCTTGGAATGGTGAGCTGTGCAGGTTAATTTCAGTGCAAACCTTTGTGTAGTTTTCAAAGTGTCCTCTAGATAATCTGTGCTCTAAGTGCTTTCCATATAACTAAAATGCATCAGACGCGTTTGATGAGCAGTAAAAGGGAAAAGGGCCAGTGAATGCATTTCCCAAGAAGGCCACCTACAATAAGCTGCTGTGATTATTGGGTTCTTTTAGGAAATGATTTTTTTTTTTTATCCTTCTCCTTCTGCTCTAAATTTCTCCTGACTTAGCTGTCAGTACTTGGTAATGTAGAACTTCTGAGAGTAAGTGATTTTTGGTGTACTTCTGTTCTAAAAGCTGTATGTGACAGTGATTCCCCCTCCCCCCCCACCTTATCCTTCATCCTCCCCCCTTCC
The DNA here is from genome assembly GCA_035222235.1 of Margarornis squamiger. NCBI lineage: Eukaryota > Metazoa > Chordata > Aves > Passeriformes > Furnariidae > Margarornis > Margarornis squamiger. The sequence goes on from JAWWTY010000077.1 coordinate 127,866,900, forward strand.
TTCTGATCTGGGTTAACAGCATGGAGGCAAGTGAACTGCCCTTTTAATACCCAGGGTGTAATTAAAAAACTCGTTACATTGAAGACTGACATTTTATTTATGGTATCATTGTTAAAGCCTTCCTTTTGGCTTTTGTTAATAGCTGTCAGATGTCAGTTTCCTAGACCTCTACTGCTCACCCGTGTCACTAGGTAGCAGCATTTGATATAAAAAAGAGCTTATGTCCCTTGCTCAGAAAGAAAATTCAACACTTGGCTTATTGGATCATGTATTTTTAAATAATGCTGGATAAATAAATTTTAAATGTTGCTGGGGGTTGATGGTGACAGGTCCGTGCTTGCAGCACTTCCGTAGTGCTGTCAAGCTTCCTGAAAATCACATGTAGTTGAGTTCCAAGCTCCAAACTGTGTTTTAGCTGCCTGTGAGCCCCTGGTTTCTGCTGGGCTGGTGGTTTCATCCTGATGCCAACCCTATTGTGCGTGTGGTTACTAGGGTGTGAGCCATTTTTGGTACCAACTTGAGCAACTTCTTTCAGCAGGTTTAAATGGTAGGAAAAGGATTCCCTGCAGCCAGCCATATTTGCCCTCATTCTGTTTCCGCTGGTGAACTAATGGTAGAAATTATTTGGATTTTTTTATTTTTATTAAGGAGTTAAGAATTTTAAGGAGGTCAGTTTGTCTGTATATTCCGTTTTTCATACTACAATATTGAAAATGTGCTGCAGCAGTGTTTTGTCTGACCCTGTTAGGTAGTGACCAGTTGCCTGGCCTGTTGCAAGTATTTCTACAGTATAATATAGTATTAGGGTTGCCCCCTAAAGCAGAGATTTCTTAACTTACAAGGGTCAGGAGGAAGTTGAGGTGATTACCCTGGTCAGAGAAGATGGAGTGTTGTTACTTGGCTTGTGTCTTGTTTAATTCTGTAGAAATGCTTAGAATTACTGAACTGGTGAAAGAATTTTTTTTTTTTTTTTTTTTGTGTAGCTTCTTTTCCTAGAACAGGATGTCTGAATTTAAAGAGCATATGTATAAGAAAAAAAATTACATAATAATGAAATAGCAATGATATTATACTGCTGTGCTTGTAAATTGTGAAACTGCATGTGAAAACTTTGCTCTGTTTCAAAACATGACTACTAGAAATGAAAGTCATTTTGTGTTGCAGCTATTTGTAGGAAGTTAGTGGCTCTTGCCTAGCTTTGACTATTTGGTAACTATCTCTGACTTGGTCATGTTGTGATCAATTACCTGTAGTCTAGTCCTTGTTAGACTGTTACTGAAGTGCAGTAACTTCTCTCCTAATGGTAATAAAAGTGAAGAAAACTTAGAAAGTTGTTTTATTTTGTGTTTTGGGTTTTTTTTAACACTAGCTGTTTTTAATTATATGTGCATAAGAAAAAGACATAAGCCAGTGAACACACAGATGTGTCATAGGTTTGAATTCCTGAAAAAAGGGAAAATAAAATTCTGTTAACTTGAGGAAGCTCTTCTGAGCATGTATCTGTTCTGATAGCTCTCAAGTGCTAAAACAAGCAGGTGCCCTGAAATCTAGGACGTGATGTTTTGAGTGTATACTTGTGAACAAGAAATATACATCAGAAATCCTTCTGTAAATATCCTCTACTTGTAGGTTAAAGATGCTGCAAATACTACTTATTTAAGTCACTGAAAACCAAATCTGTTTTTTCACACTGACCGAGAGACGGCCTAGCTAGCTATTAGCAAGTAGCCTCCATGTGTGCTGTAATAATCCATAAAAACAACAAACCATGCAGCCAGTCTGGTTTTGGAGAATTGCTTGCAAGATGGATTTGGCAATGGTTCTATAGAACAGCTGCATCTGGATCTGTTTTTTCTATACTCATGATGCTGTATGCCCTCCCCAAAAGAATTTAAGTAGATCTGTTTCAAGATTTAAAATGTTGATACTGTGGATTCTCTTCATTGTGCCGGGTTGGCATAACTTTAGCAGGATATAGCTTGCTCTGGAAATGGTCAGAACCTTTTGATTGATTTCTCACGTGCTTCTCCCAATGTCCACTTAATGTTAAACGTGGTAGTATTTGTATCTGTCAAGTTATTTGCTACCCCAGGTGTCCAGATGCGTGCCCTGGTGCTCCCAAGTGGGCTGTCACTGGTTAAGCTGTTCCTTGGCAGGCAGCATATCCGATGGGAAGGGCACACCCGGCTCCTGTCCAGGCAGCCTGGAAGGGAGGGGTAAGCCACTGCTGCCAAACTGCAAAATAACATTTGCTGGGAGAGACTCTTAAACAGTGGAGTAGCGAAACATTAAATTGTAAACACAAAAGTGTATTCCTGAATTTGGTATGTCAGCCTGGTCAAGTGATCCTTTAAGAACTGGCCCAGCACATGGAGTTTGTATCAGTTGGAGCTTCTTGAGGCGGAGCAGGATCCCACTACTGCTGTTCTCTGCCCTGGACTCTTCAGGCACGTTTCTAAGGTGTTGGTCTGTTGTCTGCTTTTCTTCTGGTGGCTTTTAGATACCCAGAACTGTGGAGAACTTCAGAAGGAGCTTGAGCTTTTTTGAGCTTAAGATCTGTGGAAACTGGGTTTTGAAACCATATTCTGGTGTATGTTCCCAGTGCTTTGGTTAAGATGAAAGATGCAGTTTGCTAGCACCAGAGGTTGAGCTAACCACTGCTAGTACTCCTAAATATGTGCAAATGCCAAGTCAAAATACTAGGGTGTTTCTCCATGACAGCAAAGATTTGGTCTGAGTATTCGGCTTTTTTAGTCACTTGTTTGTCGATTAGTTTTGAAGGGCACATGTGTGTTATGTAGTTTATAAATACAGAGTTTTATATATACAAAACATCAGCCTTTTTACTTATCCCTATTTCAGTGTGCTGACAGCTGCAAGTATTTGATATGCTTGTAGTTGGCTCTGCTTGCAGATGAGTTTGTTGAATTTGAAACACTATTCCTGGTGGATCAGGCCTGCTTGTTCACCTTTTCAGAACTCAAGTTTTCAGGGTTGTGTGCTGTGGTTTGGTTTTTTTGTTTGCTTTAATGTTTCCTTTAATTTTAGCCATTATGTGGTTTTCACATGCTGGCTACCTCTTCTTTCACATTGTGAAGGGTGTTAAGAATTTTCTCATCTAAATGGCAGCACTTCAGCTGGCAGTACCGTTTTTCACAAGTGCTGCTCAAAGCCATGTAAGCCTGTGTAGGTGCTTGGGAAATGCTAAGCTTATCTGCAGATGGGTAAGGACACAGAAAATTTAGTGTAGATAGTTGCTCTTGTTTGCTCCAACCCTTGACTTCCAGGTGGGGAGTGGAGAACTGTGTGTTTCTTCCCAGCAGCAGCTCTGTCTCGGTCATGCCAGAAGAAAAAAATATCAGCTACCATGGTTCACTGGAAATAGAAGCCTGACAGTGGTAATAGGCAGCTGGCTTCATTAAACAGCTGGACCGCTTAGAAGAATGTTCCTGATTGGCTTCTGAAGTGAGGTCTCCTCTCCCCCTAAGAGGCATTCAGGGACTTCTCCTAGTGCAGTTGAGGACAGAAAAGAAATACCACCCCTTCCAATTGGTCTAGCAGTGCATCAAGGCCCTCCTGATAATGTACTTTGCTGTGGTACAAACCCTTTAGTACTGATTGTGTTTCCATCTTTCTTATTTTCTGCTACTGCCAAGCAGAAAAAGGTAGTAGGAACAGCTTTGGACTCAGTAATTCTGGATTTCATGGGTACCACATGTTCTTTGCTTGGAGCAGGGGTGCTGGCATTACTCCACGTGGAGTTATGGCCAAGGTGGTTCCTCTCACCATTCATCCTGGGCTAGTTTAAAACAAGCCCAGCAAGTCTGGTGGGGCAGCCCTCTTCCACATGCCTTTGTTTTATTCGTGTGCCCTCTGATTATTTAGCGTTACAACCCCTTTGGAATGTGGGAGCTAGTGTTTCTGTTTACAGGCAGGTTAAATTGGTGTTCTCTTTCCAGCTGAGGTTTATTGTGTTAAATACCAAACCCTGAGAAAAGCTAGTGTGCTGAACTTGGGTGGTTTTGCCTGCATACAGCAGCTCAGCCAGTGTGTTAACTGTTCAGCAGAGTAGCCTGGATAGTAAAATAACATTTCTCTGCTCTTGCTGTGCTAATGCATATGCTGCTTGGCAAAACAGATAGTCTTTGGCTAAAAATAGCTTTCTGCACCCAAACTTAACTTCTGAAAGGGTTGGGGAATATAAGGTCATACATCTTGAAAGATCTACACAGAAACGGTCTCCATCCTCAAGATGGAATTGGCCTTTCTAGGCATTCCTAGCTCCGTTGGATAATGGCTATTGCAAAGTTGACTAGCAATCCACGTAGCATGCAGGTTTGATAATAAAGGGGGCTTTTGTTGGTTTTGTTATAGATTTAGAATCATTTACATTCTATGAGCAATTCTTACACAACCGGTCAATTAAAGCGAAACAGCAAACTTTGCATGTAAGTTGGAAATTAGAGTATATAAAAATTAACTGTAATGTATGGAAATAATTACTAAACTGTAAGATGTCAGGCAGTTAAAACAGGAATTTCTAAATTGTACTTTCAAGAAGAGCTTTAGTGGGATTTGACTTATGACAGTCATTTGCAGCAGTTAAAAAACAAAACAGATCTGTCTGGTTTGTTATAGTAATTATAGGTTTATGATGACATCCAGCTAGACAAATGCATGGGTTTGCTTTCATGATGTATTTGGATGTGAATAAATGGACTGAGAAATAATCTAATTATTTTAAAAATATTGGCAAGGCAGAGTATTCACAGGTTGCAAAGTATGAAGTAATGTGGTTACTGTTAACATATTTCCAGCATAGTTTCTGCAAGTCTGTGGTCGATGCCAGAACATTACCCAACAGGCTGAGACTGTTGGTTGGTACTGGATTTACCAGTCAGAGAGTCAGCTAATCTGTGTTCCCCACATCACAGCCATTGCTCCACAGGCTTGCTTGCACAATGCAGGAAGCCGTGTCTTCACAGTGGGGAAGAAAAGAATTGCATTCATGTAGAAAGTACTACACTGAGAATCATAAAAATGAGATTTGGGAGATCCACAGTATCATGTATTCCCCTTTCCTGACAGTGTATTACTGATTGATGCTTGTGCTGGTTCTTTATAGCATTTGGATGAAAATGTTGTAAGAATCTTTGCGTCCACAGAGTAATCCAAAGCGGTCTTGGTATTGTTGTTGTCTTTTCCAGTGTTCTATCTTGAAGCTTTTTTGAATTTATAAATGCCAATTATTATTAAGGATGTGAAAAATGGTGTAAAGAGTCAACAGCTTACATTACCTCAAGGAAAAGGTAATTTTTTTTTTTTTACTGTAAATGAAGTCAAAATTTCTGTCCCACTGTCAGTACCTTTCTGAATGCTTCAGCCATTAACCAAGTTAGTCAAAATTGATTATATGGATAGAGATTATGCTGAAGTTCAGAGGGATCTTATGCCTCATTTCCTGTTATTATCTCTACCTTGATATTGTCTCTTTAATCTCTTGGCTCTTCTTCTTTCTTTTCAGGATTGTGATGAAGCTTTTTGTCATTTTTAATTCTCACATCTTCCAGGTATTATCAGGGTTATCCTCTGTATCCTTACCAGCTGGTTACAATAGTGATAGCAAGACAGTTTGTTAAATATAACAGTTTTGGAAATACTTTTGTGAAGAGAGCATTAGAGAACTGCTTGTTAGAAGGCTGTATTTCTCTGAGTGACAGTAGTTGTCTTATGTTTTAAATAGCATCCAGGACAACTAGCTCCAGCACAGGACAGGCATTTTAGTTGTTACTGTCCTGTCAGCTTTTAGCAGTGATAAAGACCTTTAGAAGGCATTTGTCATATTTGTATCTCCTTCCAATATTTTTGGGACTAAATTTTTTTGATTTCACTTAACTTTATACTCAAATTCATCTTTTGACTATTTAATACAAAGCAACAAGGACCATAAAGGTGAGATGTGCATGAATGCTTGGATTCTGATTGCAGCTAGTCAGATCTAAGTGCATAAAAAGTGTAATATTGCCAACCAGGACAAGCAATGGTATCATCCTTCTCTGTATGTACTGAAGGAAGGAGTGTAGGTGTACCTAGTGAAGGGAAAGTAAGATTAAAAATTTATTCTTATTTCTCTTCTGACTTGTTTCAGAAACTTAGAGTATACGCTGTGCATGAGTTTAGTTGAGCAATTTTTCACACTAAAACTTTTTTCAAAGCATTAGATGCGGGTAAGTTTCCTTAAACAGGTTGCACTTCAAAAATTGACTGTTTTACTCAGCAGAGGTGCAAAAAGTCAAGTGTTGCTCTTAAGAGCAAAACATCTAACATTTATAGAGATTAACATAATGTATTACAGTACTGAGATGCCTTCTTAGCTGGAAGTTTGTCCACAAAAAGTAGTGATATTATCATTTCAGACGGAGCTTTAAATGAGGGTTGTGTGATGGTTCTGGGTAACTTGATTGTGTTTATGCAGCTAACTCAAATTAGCGTGTTTTCCTTGCATAGGTGAAGCATAAGAGGAAAGTTGTATGAATCTGTGATAATACAATTTATAACAATTATTTGAAATCTGTTACTAAAAAACTCCCACATAACTGTGTACTAAGTAACTGATTCTGTCTGATGAACTTTTTTTAGGGAGAGCGTGATATTTTCTTCAGGAGATCAAAAAAATGAGTCATCTTACAAACCAGTCATTTAATGCACGTTAGATACCTGGTCTGCAGATAGTCCTTGTCTGCCTTTGGTTTACAATTTACTTGTTTCTGTCTTGTAAGAGTTTGGGGGTTTTTGATCTACTGTACCTTTCATGTATGTTTAACTTGTGTGATTAAGTATAATAAAGCAAAATGCATTTCTGTTGCAAATTTCTGTTTTATTTAGAACCTTCAAGTTGTGGAGTCAAACATGATACTTCTATTAAGAGACTCTAACCAGAAACTTCTGTGAAGCATGTATGTTACCTTTAAGGCAAGAAGGAAAATGGATTGATTTGAATGTATGTGGTGTAACATAATTGCTGATGTTGTTATGTGCAGATGCAGGTGTGAGAACAAGGGTTCTGTAGGACAACTGGATAATTATTTAGAAGCTTGTTGGGTGGTATCATGTGCTTTCATTTAGATCTGCCGTTTCTACCTTTTCTTTATTTCTTCCTGTATTCCTCAATTTGTGAGGCTTCTCTTTTCTGTCCTCTACATTTGCTTCAGTTCACCAATAGCTAGATATCATTTCATCCAATCTGATGGTGTGGTCAGATACTGTTGTTAGTGACACCTTTCTATTCGACTTGTGTTACTGAATCTGGCTTTGAAACATCCAGAATCTGCTGAAGCTTTAGGACTCAGTGGGCCTCTATGGTTAGTTTTGTGCTCTTGTACTTTTCTTCAGCATCTTAAATACACATTTTTCATTTAAAGCTCTCACCTTAACTATGAATATTCTTAGTAATGGATAAGCTGCCTGCATCCTGACACCATGGCTTTGAGAAATCTAGACTGCCTGGTTTGTATTAATGCAGTGTGTTAAATGTAATCGTTAACAGCCTAACTGCTAGTGTAAAGTAGATGATAAGTGAACTGGCAATTATAGCAAGGCCACTAACATTTTTCTCCCTTGAAGGAAGGAGCATTGAAGAAAAATAATGCTAAAAATTAGTTGCTTATTAATTAATGTTTGCTAGCAGGGACTGTCCATTAGACTAGACTTGTTCCTGCCCAAGCCAGAAGTAATAGTACACTGCTGGGAATTTGGGTAGTGTCCCTCTCCTGTGTACTCTTTGTGCCTGTCCTGCAGCCTGAAGGGAGTGCTGGTCATCATGGTAGTATGCACTGAGCTGGAATGGGGAGATGTTTTTGTGCTGAGCTGTATGCAGTCTGCATCATTATGCCATACTAGATTTTTAAATCTCCTTTCTCCCCTCCAGCACCTTTGTTATGGTTCTGCTGTGTGGTGCTAATGCCAGCTGCTACAGTGCTAAAGTAGTAGAAGAAAAGTCTTCTGTTGGTATTGAATTAGATGTAACTGTCAGTCAGGTTTACATTCTTTTTAGTTGACTCCTTATGTCTGTCTTCAGCTGCAGCTATTCTTCTGTGCAGTTTAGCCTGGTCTCTATCAAGAGCAGAACTAGCATATAAAATAAACATTCTCCTGTTTTAAATAAGACTGGTAAAAGCATTGAGTCCTGGGAGATGATCTGTTTGGTCACCAGGATACAGTGGCAGAAAGAAGCTGTTGTGTGGAAAGTCACTTGTCAGTGCACAGCAACTCTAACAGGATTATTTTCCTGCTGCAGTAGTCTAGAATGTTACGAACTGTAATAAATATGTGATTTCCTCAGCGTGGATTGTGTTTCAGGTAAGTGGGTAACTTTTTAGTTCCTCAGAAGTTTCTGTGACATCTGTGTGTGCTCGCATTGAAGATCAGTTCTCACCAATAAGGTACAAATGTAAAACTGGAGTGAAATAGGGGAACAAGATGATCTTGATACCTTTATAGCAGAATTGTTATTTCTGTAGAAGCTCCTTATGAATAAAAGTGGACATAACTTAGTGTCAAACACAATTCTCTGTCTTGTAGAGGACTTGGGACTTTCTGTGTCTTGAAATATTTTGTCACCTTTAAACACCATATTATGCTGTGGAGATGAAAGCCTTCGCCCGGCATTTTCATCATGAAATATACTTACTGAGAGTGTGTGTGTGAGGAGGAGGGCAAACTGAAGGTATAGCAGCATTTTGAGAGGTGACATTTATTTATTCAGAAAGACTCTTAACCCCTGCTTAGGATACAGCTCTGTGTAGCTAATTTTTCTTACAGAGTGATCCTTTTTTCTTTTTTTTTTTTTTTTGGCAATGTTTTGTCTAGCAGCTAGTACTACAACTGCAGTCTGGACACAAAATGAATCTGATGTCTGTGAGAACTATCAGTCCATCACAAATGGAGTTGTCCTTGCATAAGGGCCTGGGGACCTTTGAAGTTTGTATGCAAGAAATGTGAAATTGGAGTCATATGATAGAGGTCTGAAGAGTAGGTTTGAGGTTTTTGATGATATAGCGTCCATAAACTGAGACTACGTATAAGATGCTGTTCCCTTAAGTGGGGCTGTCTAACCTTATTTCAAAGCTTGTGGTTCTGGTTTATTCTTCACTGTTTGGGGAGGGACTGGGGCATGTTTTCAGCAATTTGCCATCACTCAGGAATTGCTTTATTTGATCAGGTCTTGAGATTCTACATCTTGAGGGCAGTAATCCAGTATCTGCTTCTTAGGGTGGCCAACAGGTTCAGAGGAAAGTCTTAGCTAGAAGGGAGGAGGGTATTGCTACCCAGTTCCAGGGTATGATTTGTTATCTCTTACAATATATCTTAATATGCTTTAGGACAAGATTGTTGTGGTTTTTAAAAACTGGTAATTGATAACTTTGCTTTTGGGCTGTGGCGTCTTGGGGTTAAAAGTTCTTTGTGTGTCCAGACAATTTTAATATCTTCTTGGTCAGTGTGTTCATGAGAGGAGGAGGTGTATTTCTCCTAACTTTAGCTTTTATGGCTTAGGGATGGCTTCTTTTTGTATTTCTGGTCTATTTTTTTTGTGTTTCGTTCTTATTTGTAATCATGATGCATTTCAGGTGATTTCTTCCTCCCTTTCTCTGAAAAAGCTAGTGAAAAGGAATGAGCATTAGTGTGCATGGGATTTCAGAGGGATTTTTAATTTTTAGTTCTTTAAAAACTTATAAAAAAATGTCAGAGTGCTTATTTTAAAAAGTCTAGTCTATTAGTGTGGGAAAATACAATTCATGCCCTGGGAAGGTAGAATCAGCATCCATCAGCAGTCTGTGGCATTTTCTGCTTCAGTTGAGACTGGCTGGTGACACTGTTAAACATTATAGAAAAAACCTTTCAATTTAGAAGGGATTCAATTATCTTGTCTTCCTTAATAGTCCTTAACTTGGCCCAGATTCTTGCTTTAAGTCCAGAAAGTGATTATTTTCACAACAAGCTCAAAATACAGCCTTTCAGCACAAGTTCTGGAGTCATGTGTCTTGAGTTTAAGCCATGATTATTATTAAACAATCCTGGTTAGAGTTGTTTTCTCTTAGGTTGTCCTAGAGAACACTTAATTAAAACCTTTAGCTTTTTCTCCCCTTGTTTTCTTCTCCCAGTGACTTGTATTTTGAAAGCTTTCGTGGTGACCTTGAACTGAGTTTGCAGTTTATTGGCAGGGACTGCAGAATGGCTGAGCTGGAGCTGTGGAGCCGCGACTGCTTCCTACAGGTCGCTGTAACTTCACACCAAGAGCTTGCTTCACTGAAACTCATCAGTATGGTCGTGTTTGTGGTTTTCTTCTGGGGATGTGGGCTGGCAGGAGTGTTCCCCCTGTGGACTACCAAAAGCATTTAAGTGGCTGTAATTTGTAGATAATTTATATAAAAGTGTATATATAGGAGTAGTGCATGTTGATTTGTACCTGCAGAGAAGTGTGTTCCTCTGGTCTTCCCCCTTTGCACTCTGATGACTGATGTCCTTTTGCACTTTACAGGGAACATGGGGATTACTAAATAACTTTAGACTGACCTTGTGACTGGCTCCTTGCTTTCTAAGTTTGAAGGGCTGTTGGTTCAGCATTGACACTTGCAAAGGCTGTTTATTGCTAGTATGTTGTTAGATGGGAATGTTTATTTGACAGTTAACCCTCATTCCAAGTCCTGGGCGTCAGCAGTCAGGCACCTGAATTTGATTTTGAAACCTAGGACTACAGCAAGTACACATAAAAAAAAGCTCCTAGTTTATCTTGCCTTCCCTTCTTACTGTTTTCTACTTGGCATTTGTGTTTTGTCTTCACCTTCTGCAGATCAAAATAGTCTTGGATTTGGTAGCTTTGTAATTCCCCTAACCATAAAACTAGTTAACACAATATTCACATATTGTAACTAATGCTGTAAGGCATGTAAAGAATATTCAAAAATAGTGCTGAGAAATAACTTTTAAAGAGTCTTCTGTCTTCAGTGTCAGACTGATACATGATGATGTGTGCAGAGCTTAAAAAAGGGTAGTTATATCTGTGCAAGCTCACTTGTCAAACTATTTGTGTGAAACTAATTAAACTTTAAAAGCATTAATGATAATCATACTTAACATTGGGCATGTGGATGTATGTAATCACAGGTGACATACTTATTTAGATGAGGCCTGATGAGAGGTTTCATCCTTGTTTTGTAAGGAAGTATCTATGCTTTGATTCAGAGGAAGAAGGTTGACTGAATCAGGTTACGGCAGAGCGAGGGAGTCTGAGCAGCATCAAATCTGAGCCTTGTTTCAGCCCAGTTTCCTCTCTGTTGTAGGCTGGTGCTGTATTGATGGCAGGCAATGTAGATCTAGAAGAAAAAGTAGGTAATGTAGAGGACTTCCCAAACTGCAATCATATCGTGATGTGCAGGAAGTAGGCACTGTATTTGCTGCTCTACTCTCCTTCAGGCCTGTCCAAAGTAGTGCCTGTAGCAAAGGGTGTTGTGAGCAACAGCCCTGTGGAAGGCACTGGAGAGTGTCTTCTGTGTGCTGAGACAAAAGTCTGTCCATAGGACTCACCTCTGCCAGATGTCTCGCTGCTCAGTGAAGCGCACAGTTCAGGTTCATGGCTGTACTCACAAGGAGTTTGGGGTGAGTGGATCTGAGGCAGACTAGCAGAAGCTTCCTTTGCCAGACTTCTGCCTGGGAAACTCGGGTAAAAGGCTAGAGAGCAGTTTGCCAAGGTATGAATCGCTATAGTGATTTCTTATTTGTAGTTCACTGTTGGCTGCCTTGGGTATCTCACCCTTACAAGACAAAATCTTATTTGCTACTTGGGGAATGACAAGGTGGGGTTTTAATCCATAATGGGAACAAATGTACTCTTCAGTTTGTTAGCCCTTCCTGAAATATGAAGTTGTCTTTTCTAAACTTTCAGCTGGTGCAGGTCATTTCATCTTTCTAAAGAGCAGTTGTGAGTTGTGTAGCTTGTCCTCTGAGCAGGTGTGCCTGTGTACGTTCTCCTGAGTGTGACAGATGAAAATGTGGTTTGAGTAGGTGAGGAGGGAGGGACTGAGGGGCTCCTGCAAAAACAAAGCAGCAGCAAGCAGGTGATGAGCCACCAGCCGTGACTCACTCCCTGCTCCTGGCTCAGGAGTTTACCATGAAGGCAGGTGGTGGGGGGTGCAAGCTGTGGCCTGTACAAAATGTTTCTAGCAGGTAGGTTCAGAGCTTTGGCTCATGATTTGAGGTTTACATACTGGAAAAAAAGAGCAGTACTGAGTTGAGGAGTGTGATTTCCTATGTGAACATCAATTATGTAATTTGTTTGTTGTGCTAAAACCGATGTGGGTCTCCAGGCTGCTCAGTTAAGCTGATGTTTCTGCAGCATTAGAATGTGGAATGATGGATGATACTTCCTGTTGCCATCCGGAGAGTAGGTGCAGGAGGATATACAGAGAAATATGAGTATTAAACGAGGATGCAGTAGCCTTACTAGTGAGGAAATAGTTTGTTGCCAGAAGCTCTCAAAGGCAGTGCTGTAGGTGCCGTCTGTGTGATAAAGATAGCTGTCAGCTGCATGGAACATTTTTGCTTTTGGAAAAAAGACTAATTGGTTGCTAAAAATTCTTAGGTGTTAATACTCATTTAAATCTAGCCCAAGCCGATGCCTCCGAGCCAGTGGGTGCTGTTAGATATTTTAAGAAATGCGGGGTTGGTACCTTCCTTGGGGAAGGCTGCTTGCTGTTGAATCAGTCCTGTTCTAATAACAAACTTTTTTTTCTAATTTTAGGATACTTGTGAAAAATGGTGGATCGCTTGGCAAACAGTGAGGCAAATACTAGAAGAATAAGTATAGTGGAAAACTGCTTTGGAGCAGCTGGTCAACCTCTGACTATTCCTGGTCGTGTTCTCATTGGAGAGGGAGTACTAACGAAGCTGTGTAGGAAGAAGCCTAAAGCAAGGCAGTTCTTCCTGTTCAATGACATTCTTGTTTATGGTAACATTGTCATCCAGAAGAAGAAGTACAATAAGCAGCACATAATCCCGCTGGAAAATGTCACTATTGATTCCATCCAGGATGAGGGAGACTTACGGAACGGATGGCTTATCAAGACACCAACAAAGTCTTTTGCGGTTTACGCTGCCACTGCTACAGAGAAGTCTGAATGGATGAATCACATAAATAAGTGTGTTTCTGATTTGCTTTCCAAAAGTGGGAAGACTCCTAGCAATGAACATGCAGCCGTCTGGGTACCAGACTCGGAAGCCACTGTGTGCATGCGCTGTCAGAAAGCAAAATTTACGCCCGTCAACCGTCGTCATCACTGTCGCAAGTGCGGCTTTGTCGTGTGCGGGCCTTGCTCTGAAAAGAGGTTTCTTCTCCCTAGCCAGTCTTCCAAGCCAGTGAGAATCTGTGACTTCTGCTATGATCTTCTGTCTACCGGGGAGATGACTGCATGTCAGTCCACTAGATCGGACTCCTACAGCCAGTCACCTAAGTCATCTTTAAATGATGTATCTGATGATGATGATGATGAAGACAGTAGTGACTAAGGACAAAACATTTTTTTCCATCTGTTGCAAGTTGTTTCAAACCATATGGGGCTGCTTTCGGGGAAGTCTATAGTGAGGTTCCTCAGAAAAAACCTGTTCTAGCCATAAAATAAGCCTGAATATCTTCAATCGCGATGTGCCTCAATCTATGAATTCTCTAGACAGTAGCTGGGTCTTTTCTCCTCTGCAGGGATAGACTGGTGCAAATGTTATCAGAATATTTTCCAACTTCATATACTTGAGTTGTGTCTAGGTTAGGTTTTTGTGAAAGACCGGAGAATAAAATGTACTTTCTTAATTTAACAACCCATACTCCCTAATGTTTCATATTGATAGGTCGTTACATGGAGGTTTTTTGGATATGGGGAGGAAAACTGTGAGCATGCATGGGATGGTGATGTTTTTGTTAATCCTGTAGACTATTTTGTTTTTCTAACCATGGTATATAATAAGTTGAAAGGTGATGTAATTTACAAACCTAAATGTCAAAAAACTTGGAAACTCTTGTCTTGCTCTTACTTATGACTTCCTATGCCAAGTAGTGCCTTGTACCAATTGTGCTGATTCAGGAAGAAACAAACCTATGTAGCCTAATGCTGGTATCTGAGAGATTGTTGGTGCTATTGAAAATAACTGCTGTGTTCAAAGAGGAGCTTTGACAAAGTCATGACTGTACCCTGTGGTGGGTGATGGAGACCCGGATCACATGTCCTCACCTGTGCCCACAGACCCGAAGACTCTACAGGTTCCCACAGGCTTCAGCAGGGTTTTCCTTGCAGAAGCTGTGTTGCAGGTTGGGATCTTGAGATGAGAAGCTTAGGGAGACTCTTTGTGGGGATCTGTGCATTTTCTTTTCAGAACAGTTCTGAAGCTTCAGATTTGGCAAATGCATACTGAAATTTTAGTTGGGTGATACAGCATTTGGATGTGATAGCCTCTATATTCTTGGAAGTAAGTCTCAAAAGTGACACTAAACTTTTTCTTAAAACATTGGTGAGAAGACTGGGGTTTTTTCCCCCCGGAATTTTATTGGCTTATTTAAAAATAACCTCATATTTTCAACAAAAAGCCTGCAAGTATCCTTATAAAACTGGCTTTCCTTTTTACACAGCTGACCTCAGGATAAATGTGAGATGCAAGTTATTTCGTTCTAAATGTATACCCAGGACCAAGAAAGATGTATTTAAGGACCATAATGGAATCATCAGTGCAGAAAATGTCTCTATCATAGTATTCATTTTTATTTCTTGAGTACAGAACTGTCATGTTCCCATATAAATGTAAGAGTTAGACTTGCAAAGACATGTTAAATCCCCAAATATATGTTTCTGTATTTTTATAATGATAGCATCAATTTTCAAGCAGAAAAACCTCTTTGAAATAGTTGTATGAATATAGTAGCAACTGACTTTATACAAAAAATGTTAAACTTTTGTATCTCTGAATGACAATTTCTGCACTGTTTGCCTTGGTTGGCAATAATTGGGTTAAATATTTATTGAATAAACAATGCTGCATGTTGCACTAGTCTCCCATTCTGTACGCTGAAAGTGTCAGTCATATTTTTTTAATAAAAATTAGCAGAGCACTTCAAAGCTGTGCCACTCTGTGAGATTTCTGGTAGCTAAAGATGCACTTAGCATCTTTAGAGAGGCACTCTACGTTTGTACTTTGCAAGACATTGCTTCAGGTGAAAATTGCATTAATATTTTTAGCCTAGACAAGTTCTAAAAATAAGGCTTTTTACAAAAGCACTGAAGAGTATTTGTTCTACTTGAAAATAAACACACAGAGGGGAAAACACTTTCTGATGCAGATTTGGGACCAGGAAGATTCTGTAAAATTGTCAGATTGTATATATTGAAAGAGTAGCTGAAATAAGTAGTTGCATATACTTTTTCCTTGAAAGATGGGGGAATGGTGACCTGCAGCAGGGAAAAATGGGCTATTCTGAGAAGGCACTTTGAGTTAATAGTGCTTACTTTTTGTACCTCTCAATATTTCTATTTCAGGAGTGGAGTCTTGTCAACTTCAGTTTTTCTACAGAATCAAAGTACAAACCTCCCTTGTACATACCTTTTAATGACTAACAATAATTTCCTTCTTGATGCAATTGTTTCCTCTTTCTTGAGCTGTCAAATATTAACTTGAGGAGTCCATCTCCTTGTGTACTTTTCCCCTTTATTTCCATACCTTGTGCTTACTTTTTAGCACCTTTTAGGGCTGTGAAAGGGGTTGCTGACAGTTAGATCGCATCCTGTATTTTGAGAATGTATTTGTACCTACTTTAGATATCTTTTTATCTGTGAATGAAACTTGCACTGTGCCGCACTGATCCCTGAAGCTGTAACCAAACCAATGCGTGTGTGTGGAATTTTTCATCTGAAATTGATGTATGGTATGAATATGTCTCAAACTTTTCAAAAAAATCATTAAAAAAGGTGTTTTATGGTGATACTCCTATTACTCAGTGATACTTGTTTAAAACTTTACAAAATGGATTTATCATTGACTTCTCTTGTAGTTAAAAATTCCTGAAAGGGCTCATTTCATACTTTGTAATCTTGTTCTGTCAAATGATTTTATTTACAAATATATGGTGTAGTTTCAAGTCTATGTGTTTAATTTTCTTTAACCGTGGGTCTTCAAAGGTGAGAGAAAATAGGGCAGCTGGTTTTTATATTGACAAGTATTTTAGCAGCAGGTTTATTTACTATCAGGAGGGATTAATTAGCTAGGAACATGAGCATACAGGAGGAGTTTTAAGACTAATTTGGAAATAAATGTGCTTATGGATTTAGAGGCCACTTTTGCATTTAAGTAATATTTTAAAACAAGGATGACAAGTGTGTTGCCAAGTTTGGCTTTTGTTGGACTGGTGTCAATTGAGCCACTGGAAGAGGCTGCAGATCTGGCCCTTGATGTGCAGCAGTGTGCTGAGCATCCCAGCTCCAGTGCTACAGGTCTCAGCTGTCGGCCCTGTCAAACCACCACTGGGGACAAGACTTGTGCTGTCAAACTGGAGAGTAACTTGTTACTTTTCTCGGAGCTTCTGCACTCTTCAGATCTTAAACAAGTGATTAAGTATGAGCAGTCTCTGTGTATATTGTGTATTTTTCATTTGCGGTAGATTTAACCTGCTCTTCAATAAGCTTTCCAAATGCAATGGAAATGTTTGGTTTAGCTGAGTTCACATTTTGCACACACTTTACCAGTACTTCATAATTCGTTTGCTGGAAATATTAAATGGGAAAAGTCTTTCTTTTGAAGGTTTTAATTGAAGTCTACTAATCTTGGCCTCTGCACCTAAACTACCCTTAAGCTGTTTCTTTCAGATTTGATGCAACTGAACTTGCTGTAGCTGTAGAATAATCTGAGGGTAACTGCTACTCAGTTGAAAAAAGTTTAATAAAATAGGCAGGTGTATTGAGTTGTGAGTTTGTAGCAGGGCTTTTAAGGTCTTGTCTCTGTTAGGCAGGTTATGAAAATGACTTGCAGAATTGTATTTCTGTGAGGCTTTCCCCCCGGGGGGATGTGCTTTAGCTAATCGCTTAATGCATATGAAACAGTGGTTGTCGTAGTTCCTGGTTAATGTTTGAGTGGGAGCAGATTATAGATTGTATTTTTGTATTTTTCTATAATCCCTGAACTAATAGAATAATGCCCAGTTCTGATAGCAGATACAGTCAGAAAAGAGTCAGAGTACTGATGTCCTCCCTCTCCCCTCCAATAGTAAATTATTGTAGTAAATATTAGAAAGTCTTTTGGCTCTTTACTGCCTTTCATTTGATGAAATCTGAGCTACTTGTTTGTGCTGCAGCCGGTCTTCTGCCAGCACTGGCTCCCATGAGTCATCGGGTCTCTCCTGGCGCTCTCATTGGGAAGAATCTCTGCTGTGTTCCCTTGTGATGGAGTCTGGAGCTGCTGGGGAGTGCAGCACAGTGACGATGGGTCTGCTGTACAGTGATAGACAGCTCTGCTGTACTGCATACACCTGAAAGTGTTTTTAAACTCAGGAGTAAGAAATCAGAACATCAGTCTTCATAATCGAGATTCATTGCTTTCTGAATTTTTAATTGTCCATTAAATACTACATGTGCCCAGAGTAACAATCAAAATGCTTCAACTGCACCTGGGCACTTTTAGGATAAAAACTAAATGTAAATCTATTGAGTTGACTGTGAAATAATATGTTATGGAGCAGAAGGTGTTTCAGGGTCACTTAGTGCATCTAACTTGTTTAACCTGTGTAAATGGGAGAATCTGTCCATTGGAATGAAGTTTTACATTTATAAAACTAGCAGTTACTCGTATTTAGTGTTTTCTGCAAGCATAAAAGGTTACCACATAACAACAACAGCAGCAGCAGCAAAAGCCAAGGTGATGCCAAGAGACCTGGTTCTACATTCAACCTCCTTGCTCCCTTCAGGGTCATTCTCACTTACACAGAGGGTAACTGGATTAAATGGTAAGAACTGCTCTAAAAGAAACCTGCTTTACAAATCCTTTTACACAAGATGATACCCCCAGCCTAAATAGTGTTCAGTCAGAAAGCAAGAGCTCATTTTATTCAGATGTTCTGAGGCATAAAGCTAATGAGTTCAAGGGCTTAAATCTTTAAACAGTCAAACCTTCAAGAGCATCTGTTGACCTTTCCTAGGTAGTCTTTTTCTGATGAGAAGTAGATGTGGTCAGCTCTATTACAGGTGTGAGTGGCTTGCTACCAATTAATTTTAGCTTCTGGCTAGACTTGCTATTTAGATTTTTCTCTCCAAAAGCTGTTGTTTGTATGCAAATTTAATAATCGGTTTCCTTGTAGTAAGAGGGCTTTGCTGGCTACTTTATTTATAGAGCCTGGTGCTGCTGTTTGAGCACTACTAGCCTGTGCGCTAAAAATCAGGTTTGCATAAAATCAGCAGTGTCTGAAAAAGGTCTCTAGAAGCAAAGGAAGGGGACTTGCTTGGTCTGTTTGAAAGAGCAGTCAGTTCCTTCTGATATCTATTTGCCCCACTCCAGGTCTGTGCTGTCTCCAGAATGATGACTCCAAAATGAGCTCTCTGTTTCTGTCTGTATAAATAAATAGGTAGAGCAATTTCCTTCCTTCTTTCCTTCCCTGCCTGGCTTGCTTCATACTTGCTTTATCAGGGTGTTACCCTAGAAGATGAATAGCTGAGGGCTGAGCCTGCCTCTCCTGTGTGACAGGGACGATGCGAGTGCTGCTGAGGTGTTAGGGTGGGTTGTGGGATGTGTATGCTCTGCCGGGAATAAGGAAGACAACAGAGCTAAGTGCTACAGTGAGAAAACAAACACGCTGGTAAATTAACATCGACTGTGTGGAAAGACCTGACCCCTCAGCCTATTGTGAACATGCAAAGTGCTGTGGTGCTTGCTGCCAGATCAGAAGGAAAGGCAACCAGCTTCAGTGAGAACAGGCCTTAGAGGGCTTGTACTCTGGAAGCTGAAGTTACTGTTTAAAAAAAAGGTCTGTAATAGGTCGGTAGAAGTATCTGTCATTGGGTGCATCTGACCTGACAGTTATGTGTAATAACTTGGCGTTTTGAATAGATGGAGTTAAAGGTTGGAAGGGTCAACCTGGCTTTTAAACAAGACTGTTGTGTAATTTTTTTCACAGTGTTGAAACAGCAGTGTATGAGAGGAGGAAAAAGTCTGCTTTGAGTATTATTCTCTTTGACTTTTAGTGTTGCATGCAGGTTGTCTCACATGAGGTCTCTGGAAGGAGAGGAAAGGTACCCACTGTTGGGGTACTTGCTTCCTGGTGTTTATAGTGCACATGATAAAAGGGTTTGTTATGTCTCTTAATGGAAGCTGAATGTGGTAAGTCCAAGAAAAACTCATCTTTCTGTGAATTTGACTTGTTGCAGGAAATATATAACATGACTCAAGCATGCACAGCACAGTGCAGTTCTGCTCATACCTAAACCAAAGCAATCCCCATGTGCTGTATAGGGGAAGCTGGTGGCTTCAAGTTTACAGGTGATGACAGGAGATCTTAAGCAGTGCATGAGTACAATGCTAACATGTCACCCTTTTTCCAAGGGATAGGAGCAATTTGGGAGAGAAAACCAGTTACTGCTGTTGCTGGTCAACATGCACAAATTAATGCTGAGAAGTGCAACGTGTGATCCTTAGTGGCTGCAAACACCCGAGGCTCTTTTGGTGCAGTTTTGGAGACAAGTAACTTTCTGCCACGCTGTCCCAAAACCACACATGGGGAAGGAGCCTCTTCTGAAGCTTCCCATGCTGTTTGCCCTGGAAGGTGGTGCCCAGCCCTGTTGGCTGTTCTACAGCAGCTCTTCAAAAATGCTGGGAGCTCTTTCTGCCCAACTATGCCTTCACAGACCTCACCTGAGCAGGCTGTGTAGCTCAGGGCTGGTGAGGGGGTGTGGGGAGGATCAGCCCAGAGTACAGATGGGTTTGGGTGAAGTTTGCAGTTGGTTAGTAGAGCGAGTGCAGCAAGCATCAGCATGTCTTGTGCGTGTCACCTGGCTTTGTTGGGTAGGTGGGGCTCAGCAATGAATACCTGACATTGGAGCTGCTGCATGAGATGCTTTATCTGCAGTTTCTGTCTTGGATCTAGTGTTCCTTGGCAGTACCTGTGTTAAGAGGCTGTTTTGGTTGTGTCACAAGAGCGTCAGGAATGCAAGTAGTTGTCCTGCTTGTGCAAGCATCAGTGCTGGTGTACAGGGGACTCGTGCCTGAGGCCAGTTTCTGCCCCTGACAGGTTTGATGCTGTTTCATCACAGCATGCAGTGGTAACCCCAGTGGGATTAAAAGGGAGCTTGTTAGTCCACAGAATGAAAGTGGCAGGAGCAAGGGATCAACAGTGTCAGACAAGGTCCCTTCTGCTCATCTCTGCTGTGTGCTGTCAGACCAGTGATTGACCTGACTCCCAGAACTGACTTGATTCCTTGGCTGTAGAAAAATCTGTGACCTGTTCACTTGGTCCTGCTGTACTTGTGTAAACTGGGAGGAGATGGAAAAAGGTGTCTGTTTGTTGCTCCCTATGTGAAGTCATGGGATGGCTGAGTCTGACAGGACCTCTGGGGTCATCTGGTCCGATCCCCTGCTCAAGCAGGGCCACCTAGAGCTGGTTGCCCAGCAATATGTCTAGGTGGCTTTTAGTATCCCCAAGGATGGAGACTACGTGGCCTCTCTGAGAAACCTATTCCAGTGCTTGGTTGCCCCCACGATGAGTGTTTGGTGACATTCAGAGGGAACCTCCTGTGTTTCAGTGTGTGCCTATTGCCTCTGGTCCTGTCGCTGGGCACCACTGGAAAGAGCCTGGTTACCTCCTCTTTGAATGCTCCCTCAGGTATTTACACACATGGGTGAGGTTCCCCTTGAACCTGCGCTTCTCCAGGCTGAACATTCCTAGTTCTCTCAGCCTTTCTTTGTAGGAGAGATGTTCCAGTTCCTTAATGATCCTTGTGGTCCTTCACTGGATTCTTCCTGGTATGTCCATGTCTCCTGTACTGGGGAGCCCAGAACTGGACTCACTAGTGGATCCAGGTGTGGCCTCCCTAGTGCGAAGCAGAGGGAAAGAATCACCTCCCTCCTCTTGCTGGCAATTTTCACCCCTCATGCAGCTGATGATACTGTTCACTGCCTTTGCTGCAAGGGTGTATTTCTCCTCGTGTCAGTCAGACCATAAAGTGCTGGGCACATCTATAAACTTCTGGTAACTTGATTCTTTATTTCAGTTTTGATAGTTCCCCCTTCCTT